>JAAALK010000081.1:11714626-12139454 GCA_019279435.1 Zizania palustris | reverse complement strand
GCCCCGAACGGCTTCGAACTTGGGCCGAGCTTCAACAAGAACAAAAAGACTTTAGAGCTTCGAAGGGAGGCAAAAGAGTTAAACGTAAAGTTGTTAGAACTCCCGACACTGGAACTAGCCGTTCCAACCCTAGCTCAAGAGATCGAAGAGGTCTTCGATTCCTTCTTGGTATAGATACCAACTTTTCATGATGTAAACTGTAATCATATTCATTTGAATAATAAATATCGATTAAATTGTCTCCCTGTTTATTAGCCCCTCTTTGGGCATAAGCAACTTCGAATTGTATTCAAAGATGGTTAAGCACAAAGAAAAACTTTGGAGTACAATTTTGGGAGTTCGGAGCCCCTCTGTAATTTAAAGATCTTTTAAAATCTTATAAAATGTCTTCGACTATTTGTAGTCTGAAGATAACTTTCACTTGAGATAACTTTCCAGACACTTTAGTGTATTAGATAATTTGTCACTTTGGACTATCTTAACAGACATTTGAAGCTCATGGCTCAAACTCTGTTTTGTTTTGGCCACCTTCGGCTCTTTTTGTGAATTCTGTCAAACCAGTGGTTCGGAGTTCGCAGTGGTCTCTTTGGACTCTTTTTACGGATGTCTACAAGCCGGTGGCTTGGACTCCGCATAGTTTGGTCGCCTTCGACTCTTTTTACGGATACCTACAAGCCAGTGGCTTGGGCTCCGCATATTTTGGTCGCCTTCGACTCTTTTACGGATGTCTACCAGCCGATGGCTTGGACTCCGTATGGTGTGGTTTTGGGCTCTTTTACGGATGCCTACAAGCCGGTGGCTTGGACTCCGGATTATGTCAGCCCCCACGTCGGAAACTTCGAACCAATGGTTTGAAGTCCGAAAATATGATTCAGCTTAATGACACTTGCCTCTCGGTCAACCCCGCGGTTCCAGTGCGTCCACTCGGAAGCTGGAAGTTCATGAGGGGAAGGCACTATCTGAACCATATGCTTATTAATTCAGAAGATGATTACAAGTGATTTACAAGGAGCCCTTATGCGAAGTATCGCTTTAGGTGCTCCGCATGCCAAGTATGCGCTAACTCTTCACCTTCTAAATTAGCTAGTTTAAAAGAGCCAGGACGTCCTGAACGAACAATTAGGTACGGACCTTCCCATTTATTTCCTAATTTTCCTAGCGCTATGATGCTTCGCAAAACGAGATGACCCGGTCTAAGCTCATTGATCTTAACCTTTGGGTCAAACCAAGCATTCGTCTGCTGGTGATATTTTGATAAATTAGCCACAACTCGAAGTCTTGTCTCCTCCATTAAATCTAGCGAAGCTTGTCTTTCTCCTTCAATCTCTGGTTCAGTGCTGCGAAGTGATCCTCCTTTGAGCTCCGTTGGAGTCATAGCTTCATCTCCGAATAGCAATCTGAATGGAGTAAAACTTGTGGACCTTGTTTGAGTAGTCCGAATGGACCACAAAATCTTCGGAAGTTCTTCAGTCCACAGTCCTTTTGCTAATCCTACTATCCTTCGATTTAGCCCTGACAAAATATTTCCATTGGCTCTTTCTACGGCTCCATTAGACCGAGGATGCCTCACTGCAGCAAAACATAACTGGATGCCTAGATCTTCGCAAAACTTCCTGAAAGGTTCTGCATCGAACTGTGTTCCATTATCAACTGTGAGTTGTCTAGGCACTCCGAACCGGCAAATGATATTTTTCCAAAAGAATTTCTGTACATTGTTCGAAGTGATAGCTGTTAAGGGCTCTGCTTCTACCCACTTAGAAAAATACTCAATAGCTACCACTGTGAACTTTAGATTTCCCTTAGCTATTGGAAAGGGACCAATTAAATCCATACCCCATCTGGCCATAGGCCATACCGGAGCAATAACTTGAAGAGCTGTTGGTGGGCGATGACTTCGTCGACCCATCCACTGACATCCTTGACAAATGCGGACCAAGCTCTCCGCATCAGCTGTTATTGTAGGCCAATAAAGCCCCTGGCGAAGTGTTTTTCCTGCCAAAGCTCGAGGGGCTAAATGGCTACCGCAAAGTCCTTCATGGATTTCTCGAAGAATTTCTTGACCTTCGGCTTGAGATATACATCGGAGTAGAGGGGAACATACTCCGGCCTTGTATAAAATACCGTTGATTATTTGATAATTTCTAGCTCTGAGTTTCAATCTTGAAAGCTATGGCTCTTCAGGCAAATTTGTCCCTCCTTGTAAAAGTTCCATGATTGAATTTTTCCAATCTGCACTTGGAATGCAAAGAATCTCTGCAGAGGGAATTTGTAGCACCGAAGGTGTACTGAGCTCCTCATAGAAAGCTTCTTCTAGTATATCCACAGCTCCGGCTGCAGCTTTTGCTAAGATGTCTGCTTGCACATTTTCTTCTCTTGGTATACTCCGAATGGAAATACCCTTGAAATGTGCTTCGATCTTACGGATTTCTTCTAAGTACTTTGCAAGCTGTGGATGCTGAACTTGAAAACTTTTATCTACGTGCCCTGCTACTATTTGAGAATCTATCTTTATAACAACTCTTGTAGCCCCTAGAGCACGTGCTTTTCGGAGTCCTAGTAAAATCCCTTCATACTCCGCTATATTATTGGTAGACTTAAAGTTGAGTCTTGCGGAGTACATTGCTCTTTGCCCTGAAGGCGAAATCAACACTGCTCCAACGCCTGCTCCGGATGCTTGGAAAGCCCCATCGGAAAAAAACAGTCCAAACTCCGTCACTTGACTTCTCCGGAACCAAAGTTGCAGGCGGAGTCCATTCTGCTACAAAATCTGCAAAGACTTGCGATTTGATTGCTGTCCTTGCCAGAAAGGATATGCCGAAGGGTGCTAGCTCAACTGCCCACTTTCCAATCCTTCCAGTGGAATCTTTACTTCGAAGCATATCTCCCAAAGGATACGAAGTTGGTACAATTACATTATGAGCCAAAAAATAATGTCTTAATTTCCTCGAAGCCATTATCAGAGCATAAACGAACTTTTCGAGTTCGGAATACCTTGTCTTCGCTCCTGATAATGCTTCGGAGACAAAATAAATAGGATTTTGGACCAACTTCCCATTGAAATCCATTTCTCTGACAAGGACTGCACTGACAGCAGAGCCTGTAGCTGCAAGGTAAAGGAGTAGGGTTTCGTCCGCAGTAGGCACCATGAGTGTAGCAAGATTACTGAGATACTCTTTAATATCTTCGAAGCTTTTCTGACACTCCGATGTCCATGCAAAATCTTCGGACCCTTTCAATGCTTTAAATATGGGTAAGCTTCTCTCCGCAGACCTTGCCAAAAATCTGCTAAGTGCTGCTAGACGACCTGTCAGCTTTTGCACTTGCTTCAAGTTTTCCGGGGGAGCCATCTTTTGTAGCGCAGTTATTTGAGTAGGGCTAGCTTCAATCCCTCTGCTTGAAACTAAATACCCTAACAACTTTCCAGCCTTAGATCCGAAGATACATTTCTCGGGGTTAAGACGGATCCCACATGCCCGAAGGCTATTAAATGTTTCAGCTAAGTCTAGGCTATGTTGGTGCTTTAAAGCACTCTTTATTACAATATCATCCATATAGGCCTCCACATTGTGACCTAATTGATGACCTAGAGCCTTAGCAACTAGCCTCGAAAAAGTAGCCCCGACATTTCTTAAGCCAAAAGACATTCTTACACAACAAAAGACTCCCGAGGGAGTTACGAAGCTTGTCTTGATCTCATCTTCGCGTTTCAACCATATTTGATGATAACCGGAGTATGCATCAAGGAAGCTTAATAACTCCGAACCTGCAGTGGAGTCGACCAATTGATCAATTCGGGGCATGGGGTAGGGGTCACGAGGGCATGCTTTATTCAAGGATGTGAAATCAATGCACATGCGCCACTTCCCGGAGGATTTCTTCTTGATGAAGACTGGGTTGGCTAACCATTCTGTGTGAGCCACTTCTCTGATAATCCCAGCCTTCAACAATTTTTCAACTTCGTCTTTTGCCAGAACAGCTCTTTCTGCAGACATTTTTCGGAGTCCTTGCCGAACAGGCTGGGCCTTCGGGTTTACAAGTAAACTATGTTCAATGATATCCCGATCGACTCCGGTAATGTCTTCGTCAGACCAAGCAAAGACATCTAAATTCTCTTTCACCACTTTTTCCAAAGAGGTTGCAACTTCTGGAGGTAAATCTTTACCAAATTGAAATGCATATTCTTTACCATCTTTAACAATAATCTTCGTTGCGATCTCTCCTTCAGGACTTGGTCTTGGGAAGGATTTCTTCGAAGATTCAGAAGGAGCTGAAAAATTTTCTTGATTATCTTGCACATTATTCACTTGTCTTGGATCAAGAGGGGGGCCGTGACCATATTCCGCTCTTCGTGCGGTAGCTTGATCTCCGAAGACAGTAAGAACTCCTGCTTGCGTGGGCATCTTCATACACAAATAATTGTGATGTGCCACAGCTCCGAACTGGTTTAACATGCCTCTTCTGAAGATGACGTTGTAGGCATATGGAGCATCTACAACGTCGAAGATTACTTCCTCTGTTCTGGCTAACAATCCTTCTCCGAAGGTAACTTCCAGGCCAATTTGGCCAAGTGCATCGAGCGGAGGTCCTGCGAAGCCTTGCAAAGGACGAGCCGCTGGAAGAAGGTTCTTTCTGGAGATGCACAATTGATCGAAGGCTTGAACAAAAATAATGTCTGTCGAACTGCCTCCGTCAATTAACACTCTTCGAATCTCAGTTCCTGTGATGTCAGCAGTAATGACAAGTGGATCTGCATGTGGAAATTTAATGCCATCTACATCCTCTGCCGAAAAAGATATTGGCACATGGGACCATTCAGGCATAGCAGCTGCAGATGACAAAGTTCCAATGTGGCCCACTTCTCTGACATACTCTCTTCTCTGCCTTTTTGACATGCTTCCAAGAGTACCTCCTCCAGAGATGGGGAGAACTACTCTTTTTCCTCGGTCTTGCCCCTCTTCTTGCTTCAGAGGTGGCATAATATTGACCACCGGAGGGCGTCTTGCGTCTTCGAAATTTTCTATCTGCACCATAGCCTGGACCGGCTCTGGGCGCACTGCAGCTGGAACTCGGTCGGTAGTACCTCGACCCGAAGTTCTTTCCAGATATTCTCCTCTCAGAGCAAGTATAGCCTTGCAAGTATCAATTGCATGGCTTCGATTTTCGCCATGAATACAGCAGAAAAGGGTCTAGCCTTTGCCAGCCGGTTTCCGTGGCGGCCTCCAGCCACTGGCCTTGGTTCCTGATGGTTGCGGAGCTCCTTGGGAAAACTTTTGCGGGGGTGCAATGTTTAGAACTTCTGAATGAGGATGCTTTTGCCCCCTTCTCCTATCATACTGAACTTCGAAGACTGGTTCCCGCGGTTGTGCCGAAGTTTTTACTTCCACTTTCACTTCCTGTAGTACGGACGGAGTAGCTTCAGTTCTTCGAAGCCAACCTTCTTCCGACCTCGCATATTCTTCAAAGTATGACATCAGCTGAGAAACAGAAGATATGCTTTTCCGGTGAAGTTTATCAAGAAGACCTGGATGACTGACTCCCTCTCGAGCTGCGTCAACTACCGAAGATGTAGTCAACCCTCGGATCTGCGACTTCGTATGAGCGAAGCGCTTGAAGTATTGTCTCAATGTTTCTCTGGGGAGTTGCTTCACCTGGAAAAGACTTCCCGTCGACATTGGAGGCACAAAGGTGCCTTGAAAATTTCTTACGAACTTCTTCTTCAGCTGCCCCCATGAATTAATTGATCCCGGCTTCAAAGACCAGAACCACCGCAATGCGACTCCTTAAAGAGCTAAAGGAAAACATTTTGCCATGGTGTCCCGAACTCCTCCATTGGCTTCAATTGCTAGAGCATAAGAATGGACAAATTCTCCAGGATCTTCATCTCCGGCATACTTGCAAAGCTTCGAAGTCTTAAACTTTGGGTCGAAGCGAACTTTTTGCAGTTCAGGATGCAGCGGAGATTCAGTATCAAAGGAGGCGTTCTCCGGGGCTTCGGGATAGATGGGTTCGTCGTCTTCAAGCACTTCAGGAATAACTGGGATAGCTTGAGAACGAAGCCTATTCGCAGCTTCTTGTCGCCATCTCGCTACTTCAGCTTGGAGACTGGCCATTTGAGTGGCCATATCACCAAGGTGGTCTTCATCTCCTCCGGAAGGATCTTCCGGGTCTTGAGAACTGTAAGGATCAGTTCAGAGTGGAACTTGAGGTGGAAGAGGAACTCCGGGTGGTCGAAGTATGGATGGAGTTGGCGGAGGAACTCCGTGTGCTCGAGGAATGGGAAGTCCTTCCGGAGTTTGAGGTGGAGGAAACGTCGAAGGTCCTCCGGCTTCAACAGTGTCGGGAGGTGTCTCTCCGGAGGTCCGAGGGGACCTCCGAACAGGGTTACGAGTTGCGCTCCGCTTAGGAGGCATGATGTAAGAAGTTGGTAGAGAACGAAGTTTCTTGGACTAAGTTCCCCACGGACGGCGCCAACTGTTGGCGTAAAAGATTACGCTAACAGGTTTCTGAAGTTTAGAAACTAACAAACGAAGTGTTTGCGAAGTGAACTGTTCTAAGCCTCTGAAAGGATAATAACTTAGAATAGTTCGAATGTGTGTATTGAATAACTTGTATTCGGTCCCTATTACAGGGTAAAACGGGGGGTATTTATAGGCTCAAACATTAAGGAAAAGACCTATTTACCCCTTTATTACAACCGACATAGTGGAAACTATTCGGTACCCTTAATAGGGCTAAAATGGTAAAAGACTAATCTAATGAAAAAGAAGATAAGTCTTCCATCTTAGATGGCAGAAAAGATCTCCAAAGAGTCCATGTTCGAGGATATACTCCGAACTAAGGTCCATCTTCATACTTCGAGCTTGACTCAAGGCATCTCCGAAGATGCATGTTGGAAACCTTTGAAACCATTATCTATCTTTGTGTTGTTATTGCAATAACCCTGAGGATGGAATATTTTCCCCCAACAATTAGTCTTTCATACGTAGCCCCAGGTACTCACAAAATAGAATGTTAACATAGCAACCCATAAAAAAACACTGAAGAAAACCAAGCTGTTCTACTCAACAACCTAGCTCTTCCCAACTAATTGGCTAATTGCTTCGCAGATCAATTCTTGTTTCTGAATTCAGAGCAAGCAAGAACACATTACACATGGCAAGAACAATGCAAGGGCAAGAAACAACAATGAGACGAGCTTAAGGTGATCCGTCGATCATGGCGGGGCAGCGGCGGCATTCAGTCCACCTCTAGCTAGCTCTTGGAGTTCACGGTGCGCGCCGGCTTCCCGTGCAGCACGCTGGTCTCCGACGACATCGAGCTGTACTTCCCTTCGGCAGCCGATGTCACCGAGCCAACCTTCCAGTACTTCCCATCTCTGGCTCCCCATTTGGCCGCCTTGTCGTGCGCCGCAGTCGAGGCTGTCGACTCCTCGCCGTCGGAGATCGACACGGAGACCGCCCTCCAATTGCTCCACATCCGGAGCATTATGTACAACAGCGCCACGCATACCGCGACCGAGACGATGACGATGGCTGCTACGATGACGGACACCTCAGCACCAAGCAGCTGCCGCCACCACGAGGCTCTGCATGATGATGACCGTGGTAGTGGCGCGCCGCAGAGCTCGTCATTGCCGGCGAAGGACGTGGCGGGGAAGCTGCACCACGCCCTTGGATCTCGACGACCTATCCGGGCCGGTGTCCGAGGTGACGGGCAGGTTGCCCTCCTCCAGTGCTCCCCGCCATTGATCCCCGGAGGAGTTTGGCTTGAAGTAGCCGAGCTGCCTCTTGATGGAGGCCAGCGTTCTCCCTCCCAGTAAGCCGCGATGTACAGAAACGTCAGCACTGCGTCAAGTTCGCCTTTAGAATCTGTAACACCCCAAATTTTCAAAACAATAAAAATGTTATTAAATTCAATTTCTTGGAATTATTATTTCAGAAAATACTTTTAATTCCCTTTTATACCATTTTGAACTACAACATAGAGTAGATGACCAAACTAGGAGGTGAAACTTTTTGTATATGATCCTAAGACCAAAATATAATTTTGGGAATTTTTATAAATTTTTATCAACCTTGGAAGTAGCCCTAATATTTTAACCTAATTTCTGGAATTATTTTTATTTAGAAATGTTTTAAAACAGTATTGGGCCCCCTCCCTCCCCTCTCTCTCCCCCAGCCGGCCCAGCCCAATCCCACCCGCGCGCGCCTTCTGACTAGTGGACCCCGCCCGTCAGCGACCTCCTCTCTACACCCTCGTCCGGCCCCACCTGTCGGCACCGGTTTCCTTCCCTCGCGCGCGCGCACCCGACAACTCGGTCCCACCCATCAGTCCCTTCTCTCGCGCACTCGCTCCCGCTGACCACCTTGGCCCACCTGTCGGATTCGTCGTCTCCGCGAGATCCGCCCCCAAATCCCCCCCCTCGCCGGCCGACGCAATAACGCGCCTCGGATCCGTTGCCCCCGACCCCCTTCCCTCAAATTGAGCCCGGCATTCAAACCCCCGCGCTCCGGTGACCGTTTCCCCCATTAAACCCAGCCCGATTGCGTCCAGGTTCGATGAATCTGCATGCCACCCGAACCTCGCCGGCGTTTAAACGCGTTAACTCCCGGCCACTGTAGACTACGCCCTCTCTGTCCCCGCCGATGGTCCTATTTAAACCCCCTGGCCACCCGCATTTCACCCCCACGCCTACACGTTGCGAGAACGCACAGAACGCCCTCACTCCAAGTTTTAGCGCACCACCGCCGTCACCTCTTCAGCCGTCGCTCGCCGTCGCCGGAGCCCCTCTCCGTCCACGCCGACCGCACCGTCGTGACCGCCGGAACCTCACCGACCCCGGCCACCACTCCATCGACGACGAACCTCGCCGGATCGCCGTCCCCGCCGAGGAACCGAGGACCTTCGCCGCCACCGCTCGTCGCCGGCCTCACCCCGTCGACCCCGGAACACCGCAAGGGTACCCTTTTGTCCCCCTCGATACCCCCTTTCCGTTTTTAGTCCTAGATAGGCTAGATAACCCTCAACCTCGCCGGAATCGCTCGCCGTCGCATCGCCGGAGTCGGGGAAGAAGGGGTACTTTACCCCCCCGACACGCACTGTGCCGGATTCAATCCTGGCCGTGCGATCTAGACCCAACGCTCGGGATTAAATCATCTGTTCGGTTTAATCCGGGCCGTCGGATCTGAGTGAAGCGGTACGGTGCGATCTCGTGCGTCCGTTGGTTTTAAAACCCCGCGTTTAATCTCGTGCGTCCACGTGGTACCCCTTCGAATGTTTTAATCCTGGCCGTCCGTAGTCACTTACGCGCCCCGCCTCGCCCTCGCGCGTTGGATCTGGATCCGACGGTCCAGATCGACCCGGCGCACGCGCATAGTGCGCGGGTTCACCGTGGGCCTGGCTCACCGTGGACCCGAGGGATTTAAAATTTGAAAATAAATTCCAGAAACGCTTTTAAACTTGTAAAATTCATATCTAATGCATTTGAACTCTAAAAATTACCATTCCAACTTCAGAAAATTCATAAAATTATTCTCTACACGTTTATGCAATAAAAACAGTAGGTTTACATTGAACATTTCATGATTATTTAAATGAATGTTTAAATGCCCTTAGGTTAAAAATGTAAAATTTAATTATTTAAATTCCAGTAAAGTTTATATTTATTTATCTCCTGTTGACATGGATAAATCACTAGGTTTCCTATGGAACCTTCAATTCTAAATTTTGTTAAAGGACTTAAAATTGAAAATAAACCCTTTTAGAACCCCTCTCTAAAAAGGACAACTCTTCAATTCCTTTAGAATTTATTTATAAAATAAACCACAGAACCTTAACCATTGGATTTATTTTATTTATAACCAAACCAACTTTAACTTATGTGCTTATAATGTAATGTTATATGGTTTGATTGAATGTTGTGTTCTTTTTATTTTACTTTACTATATTAAAAAGACTACGACGTCGCCGAGGAGCCGGAGTACTTCCCCGAAGTCCCTCCCTCTCCCTTTGCTGAACAAGGCAAGTCACCAAACCATTCTTTTGAACATATTGAACCCATGTTTGAATTGACTATCGCTAAAATACATAGGTTATATATGCATTAGTCAAATGAACCCTTACATTATATTTATTTAGGATCCCCCGACCTTGATGTGCAACCCAAGCCATGCTATCTCGCCTAACCTCCTTGTCACCATATGATCAATGATATTAGCTAGTGTCCAAAGTATTGACACGGCCGCTATAGGATAAAAATGAGTCGTAGCAAAATGGTTCTATTATATGATCCCTGTTACTTCTTATCCTTGGAAATTCTGTTGGTGATGAGTCATGGTTGTGAGTGTATGCATGGTGGGTTCCGGGTGCAAGCTAGGGCATTGGTCGGTAGCACCCGGGGCACTATAAGGACCGGTCTGAGGGATCCGTTGCAATACACTTACGTACTAACCACAAGTCTAGTGGGTAAGTCCTAACTAAGGTATGGGTTGTTCCAAACCGAGGCCACCATTTGGAGATGGGTCAAGTTGCACCTGCGGGTGACTTGTACCAATGTGGCGCAAAAGGCGGTGCGACGTTAGCCGGGATGCGGCCCGGCGCGCCGGCGAAACCTAGAGCGGGTGGTTATCGCTTGGAACACCTCATATTGAGGTTTTGGCACGAGTTCCCGTGAAATGGGTCATCTCGTTGGGATGAGTGCGTGCCTTGTGGGTACAGTAGTACATCTCTGATCAGAGTCTTAAATCTTTTCGAAAAGCCGAGCCCACGGTCAAGGGCGGGTTGCGTGACATCCCCCAGTTAGTTTACTTTGAATATATATGTGCATGATGGATTGACATGTAAGGACTGTTGTGCGAGGAGGTAAAACGTACTCCTCGAGTTAGTTGATGTTGATGATGCTCATGTTTACTTTCCGCATGATTAAAATATGATTACACTAAATGCCATAACTGCAACTGCTTTATTCCGCAATGTTAGCCATTATCCTTCCTTGTTTATTATCCTGCATTATTATTTGCATTTGCGGTGGCTTGTTGAGTACTTTTTGTACTCATACCCGTTGGACCCTACAAAGGATGCTTACTTTGAAGACGGTCTGGAGTAGCGACCCAGTCGAGAAGAAAGATCCTGAAGAAGACGTTCGTCATGCCGCTGTTTTATTATTTTATTACTGTTTTTACTAAAACCTTGATGTAATAAATATGGTCTGCGTACCATGGATATTGTCGTATGTACGTTGTCGCATGATGAACCTCTTGTATTATTGTTTTTCTAAGGAAATTCAATAATGTCTCGATTTGTTTAAATCGGGGCGCTACAAGATGGTATCAGAGCCGACTCGACTGTAGGAAGCCAAACAGACCCGCCTAGCCATTAGCCACAGAAAATTATTTCTCGAAAATCTACTTTATAAACTTTGTTCCTCTCCTCACTTTTATTCAACTTGCTGTTTTGTAGATGCCTGTCTACCAAGTCCACAGCTACTGCCGCCACTACGAGGGCTTCGTCCGGGAGCTCCGTATGATGCTCACCTTCCTCGGGTTCCTCTTCGAACCCGAATTTCAAGGAGTATACCCCGACGAGTTCGCCGGGCCTTGCGACGTCTCCCTCACCGTCCACGGCTCCGGAGAACATCTGCCGCCCTACACCACCGCACTTGGAGGCCCGACTTTCGACGTCGCGTGCCAACGAGTCGCCCTCCAGGCCCTCATGGAGTTGAGGATGATCTACGACGATCGTCTTCAGAACTCGTCCTTCCGGCTTGTGCCGAAGCGTACTCCCGGAGCCCACCGTAGCATCTACCTCGGAGTTCACTCCGTGCGTGATCCGGTCATGGCTCGGCAATCACGTCTTCTGCAGGCCATGGATGATCTCCACACTGAGGCGGTGCTCGACGCCGACGAGCACCATGAGGCGGTTGAGTTCCTTCGTGAAGAAACGAAGAACTTGATCCAACAGAACGGCGAGTTGCAGCGCAAGATCATGCAGCTGCAGAAGGACATCGCTGAGATGGTTCCTCTTCTTCCAAGGAAGAAGAAGCCCATCCGTGAGCCCCTCCCTCGCCCCAAGAGGATCCCGCCGCGACCCTCCCCCGCCAGGCCCTCTACCAGCGCCCCTCCTCCACGCCCCGGCCTTTTTCATGAACATGATGAACAATGTATTCATGGAGTTCTTGGACAAGTTCATCGTGGTATTCATCGACGATATCCTCGTTTACTCCAAGACCAAGGAAGAACACGAGACTCACCTCCGTCTGACCCTCGGAAAGCTAAGGGAGCAGCAACTGTACGCCAAATACAGCAAATGCGAATTTTGGTCGTCTGAGGTGAAGTTCCTCGGCCATGTTATATCTGCCGGAGGAATAGCAGTGGACCCAACCACTGTGGAAGCGGTAACCAACTGGCTGCAGCCCACGACCGTGACCGAGATCCGGAGTTTTCTCGGATTGGCCGGATACTACCGCCGGTTCATCGAGAATTTTTCCAAGATCGCCAAGCCTATGACCAGACTTCTGCAGAAGGAAGTGAAGTTTGAATGGACCCCCGACTGCGAAGAAAGCTTCCAGACCCTCAAGAAGAAGCTAGTATCAGCTCCCATTCTGACTCTACCAGACATCCGGAAAGACTTCCACATCTACTGTGATGCCTCTCGTCAAGGATTGGGATGCGTCTTAATGCAAGAAGGGAAAGTGATATCCTACGCCTCCCGGCAACTGAGACCGCATGAGCTGAATTACCCAACACACGACCTGGAACTAGCAGCCGTGGTTCATGCCTTGAAGATATGGAGACATTACCTTGTGGGAAATCGGTGTGAGGTCTTCACCGACCACAAGAGCCTCAAGTACATATTCACCCAACCAGATCTGAACCTCAGGCAAAGGAGATGGTTGGAACTGATCAAGGATTACGACTTGGGCATCCATTATCATCCGGGCAAAGCGAACGTGGTGGCAGACGCCCTTAGTCGAAAAGGGTACTGCAATGCCATCATGATTCAAGACCAGGCTCCTCTACTTTATAAGGAGATGGAAAGGCTAAACCTAGGGATCACCACTCGAGAGTACCTCGCTGCCTTGGAGTCTCGGCCTGTCTTAATAGACCAGATCCGAGAGAAGCAGAAGGAAGACCCGGACATCCTGGAGATCCAGCAAAACATGAGGAAGGGTAAAGCCCCCGGATTTTCCGAGGATGAGCATGGTACCATCTGGTTCGGAAACCGAGTATGCGTACCCAACCTACCAGAATTGAAGACCCTCATCCTTCAAGAAGCCCATGATACATTATACTCCATTCATCCCGGGAGTACAAAGATGTATCAAGAACTAAAGGAAAAATATTGGTGGGTCAGCATGAAGAGAGAAATAGCAGAGTATGTGGCCAAGTGCGACACATGCCGGCGAGTCAAGGCAGAGCATCAGAGGCCTGCCGGACTTCTTCAACCTCTCAAGGTCCCTGAATGGAAGTGGGAAGAGATAGGAATGGACTTTATCACGGGACTGCCCAGGACCCAAGCTGGTCATGATTCTATCTGGGTGATCGTCGATCGACTCACCAAGGTAGCTCACTTCGTCCCGGTCAAGACAACTTACACCGTCGCCAAGTTGGCTGAGTTGTATATGACCCGGATCGTGTGCCTTCACGGAGTTCCTAAGAAGATTGTATCTGACCGTGGGAGTCAGTTTACCTCCAAGTTTTGGAAGAACCTTCAAGAGGAACTCGGCACCCGGCTGAACTTTAGCACCGCCTATCATCCACAGACCGACGGTCAAACCGAAAGGGTCAACCAGATATTGGAGGATATGCTTAGAGCTTGTGCTCTAGATTTTGGCGGAATGTGGGACAAGAACTTACCATATGCAGAGTTTTCCTACAACAACAGCTATCAAGCCAGCCTGCAAATGTCCCCGTTCGAAGCACTCTATGGGCGTAAGTGCAGAACGCCGTTGCTCTGGGATCAAACCGGAGAGTCACAACTATTTGGGACTGACTTATTGAGAGAAGCTGAAGAGAAGGTTAAGATCATAAGAGACCGATTGAAGGCAGCCCAGTCCAGGCAAAAGAGCTATGCCGACAACCGTCGAAGGGACCTAGCCTTTGAGGAGGGCGATTATGTCTACCTCCGAGTCACTCCCCTCCGTGGCACTCAAAGGTTCAACATGAAAGGCAAACTAGCACCCCGCTACATCGGACCTTTCCAGATCCTCCTACGACAAGGAGAAGTGGCGTATCAACTTGAACTACCTCCATCATTGGCAGGAGTTCATGATGTGTTCCATGTCTCTCAGCTGAAGAAGTGCCTCCGTGTACCCACTGAGCAAGCCGACCTTCAACAGCTCAATGTCCAAGAAGACTTGACCTACATAGAAAGACCCATCAAGATCTTGGAAACCAAGGAGAGAGTAACCAGAAGTCGCGTTGTTCGCTTCTGCAAAGTCCAATGGAACAACCATCCCGTCGAAGAAGCCACTTGGGAAAAAGAAGACGAACTGAAAACCCAATACCCCGAGTTATTCGAGTAACGTTCCAATCTCGAGGACGAGATTCTTGTAAGGGGGATAGGTTTGTAACACCCCAAATTTTCAAAACAATAAAAATATTATTAAATTCAATTTCTTGGAATTATTATTTCAGAAAATACTTTTAATTCCCTTTTATACCATTTTGAACTACAACATAGAGTAGATGACCAAACTAGGAGGTGAAACTTTTTGTATATGATCCTAAGACCAAAATATAATTTTGGGAATTTTTATAAATTTTTATCAACCTTGGAAGTAGCCCTAATATTTTAACGTAATTTCTGGAATTATTTTTATTTAGAAATGTTTTAAAACAGTATTGGGCCCCCTCCCTCCCCTCTCTCTCCCCCAGCCGGCCCAGCCCAATCCCACCCGCGCGCGCCTTCAGACTAGTGGACCCCGCCCGTCAGCGACCTCCTCTCTACACCCTCGTCCGGCCCCACCTGTCGGCACCGGTTTCCTTCCCTCGCGCGAGCGCACCCGACAACTCGGTCCCACCCATCAGTCCCTTCTCTCGCGCACTCGCTCCCGCTGACCACCTTGGCCCACCTGTCGGATTCGTCGTCTCCGCGAGATCCGCCCCCAAATCCCCCCCCCTCGCCGGACGACGCAATAACACGCCTCGGATCCGTTGCCCCCGACCCCCTTCCCTCAAATTGAGCCCGGCATTCAAACCCCCGCGCTCCGGTGACCGTTTCCCCCATTAAACCCAGCCCGATTGCGTCCAGGTTCGATGAATCTGCATGCCACCCGAACCTCGCCGGCGTTTAAACGCGTTAACTCCCGGCCACTGTAGACTACGCCCTCTCTGTCCACGCCGACCGCACCATCGTGACCGCCGGAACCTCACCGACCCCGGCCACCACTCCATCGACGACGAACCTCGCCGGATCGCCGTCCCCGCCGAGGAACCGAGGACCTTCGCCGCCACCGCTCGTCGCCGGCCTCACCCCGTCGACCCCGGAACACCGCAAGGGTACCCTTTTGTCCCCCTCGGTACCCCCTTTCCGTTTTTAGTCCTAGATAGGCTAGATAACCCTCAACCTCGCCGGAATCGCTCGCCGTCGCATCGCCGGAGTCGGGGAAGAAGGGGTACTTTACCCCCCCGACACGCACTGTGCCGGATTCAATCCTGGCCGTGCGATCTAGACCCAACGCTCGGGATTAAATCATCTGTTCGGTTTAATCCGGGCCGTCGGATCTGAGTGAAGCGGTACGGTGCGATCTCGTGCGTCCGTTGGTTTTAAAACCCCGCGTTTAATCTCGTGCGTCCACGTGGTACCCCTTCGAATGTTTTAATCCTGGCCGTCCGTAGTCACTTACGCGCCCCGCCTCGCCCTCGCGCGTTGGATCTGGATCCGACGGTCCAGATCGACCCGGCGCACGCGCATAGTGCGCGGGTTCACCGTGGGCCTGGCTCACCGTGGACCCGAGGGATTTAAAATTTGAAAATAAATTCCAGAAACGCTTTTAAACTTGTAAAATTCATATCTAATGCATTTGAACTCTAAAAATTACCATTCCAACTTCAGAAAATTCATAAAATTATTCTCTACACGTTTATGCAATAAAAACAGTAGGTTTACATTGAACATTTCATGATTATTTAAATGAATGTTTAAATGCCCTTAGGTTAAAAATATAAAATTTAATTATTTAAATTCCAGTAAAGTTTATATTTATTTATCTCCTGTTGACATGGATAAATCACTAGGTTTCCTATGGAACCTTCAATTCTAAATTTTGTTAAAGGACTTAAAATTGAAAATAAACCCTTTTAGAACCCCTCTCTAAAAAGGACAACTCTTCAATTCCTTTGGAATTTATTTATAAAATAAACCACAGAACCTTAACCATTGGATTTATTTTATTTATAACCAAACCAACTTTAACTTATGTGCTTATAATGTAATGTTATATGGTTTGATTGAATGTTGTGTTCTTTTTATTTTACTTTACTATATTAAAAAGACTACGACGTCGCCGAGGAGCCGGAGTACTTCCCCGAAGTCCCTCCCTCTCCCTTTGCTGAACAAGGCAAGTCACCAAACCATTCTTTTGAACATATTGAACCCATGTTTGAATTGACTATCGCTAAAATACATAGGTTATATATGCATTAGTCAAATGAACCCTTACATTATATTTATTTAGGATCCCCCGACCTTGATGTGCAACCCAAGCCATGCTATCTCGCCTAACCTCCTTGTCACCATATGATCAATGATATTAGCTAGTGTCCAAAGTATTGACACGGCCGCTATAGGATAAAAATGAGTCGTAGCAAAATGGTTCTATTATATGATCCCTGTTACTTCTTATCCTTGGAAATTCTGTTGGTGATGAGTCATGGTTGTGAGTGTATGCATGGTGGGTTCCGGGTGCAAGCTAGGGCATTGGTCGGTAGCACCCGGGGCACTATAAGGACCGGTCTGAGGGATCCGTTGCAATACACTTACGTACTAACCACAAGTCTAGTGGGTAAGTCCTAACTAAGGTATGGGTTGTTCCAAACCGAGGCCACCATTTGGAGATGGGTCAAGTTGCACCTGCGGGTGACTTGTACCAATGTGGCGCAAAAGGCGGTGCGACGTTAGCCGGGATGCGGCCCAGCGCGCCGGCGAAACCTAGAGCGGGTGGTTATCGCTTGGAACACCTCATATTGAGGTTTTGGCACGAGTTCCCGTGAAATGGGTCATCTCGTTGGGATGAGTGCGTGCCTTGTGGGTACAGTAGTACATCTCTGATCAGAGTCTTAAATCTTTTCGAAAAGCCGAGCCCACGGTCAAGGGCGGGTTGCGTGACATCCCCCAGTTAGTTTACTTTGAATATATATGTGCATGATGGATTGACATGTAAGGACTGTTGTGCGAGGAGGTAAAACGTACTCCTCGAGTTAGTTGATGTTGATGATGCTCATGTTTACTTTCCGTATGATTAAAATATGATTACACTAAATGCCATAACTGCAACTGCTTTATTCCGCAATGTTAGCCATTATCCTTCCTTGTTTATTATCCTGCATTATTATTTGCATTTGCGGTGGCTTGTTGAGTACTTTTTGTACTCATACCCGTTGGACCCTACAGAGGATGCTTACTTTGAAGACGGTCTGGAGTAGCGACCCAGTCGAGAAGAAAGATCCTGAAGAAGACGTTCATCATGCCGCTGTTTTATTATTTTATTACTATTTTTACTAAAACCTTGATGTAATAAATATGGTCTGCGTACCATGGATATTGTCGTATGTACGTTGTCGCATGATGAACCTCTTGTATTATTGTTTTTCTAAGGAAATTCAATAATGTCTCGATTTGTTTAAATCGGGGCGCTACAGAATCTAACCTTGGGAGGGATCGGAAGGAGAAGAGAAGAGGATCAGGGAGCAACCTTGGAGCTTGTCTCCGATGTCGGTGGCCACAGCTCCGGCGAGGGCGGCGACGTGGTGGAGGGAACCCCTGGGAAAGAGGGTAGAAGCAGATGTGGTCGACGGCTCCGAGGCGCGGGTGCGTACATGCGTGCGCGCGGAAGTCGATGGCCTCGAGTGCAGCCCTAACCACGCCGAACACGGTGTACTGCAGCGGGCGTGGTGCTGTGCAAAGTAGAGGGGAGGAGGAAGCGCTGGGTAGGTGAAGGGTGATGCGTCCATGTGTAGGATGCACCATCACCACCAACTCCTCCTTTTAGGAGTAGAAGATTTCACATCATTAAACAAAGCATGCCCGCGAGACCCCTACCATATGCCCTGAATAGACCAACTGGTGGATTCTACGGCTGGCTCCGAATTACTGAGCTTCCTGGATGCATACTCCGGTTATCATCAGGTCTGGCTAAAGCGCGAAGACGAAGCCAAGATGAGTTTTATAACTCCCTCCGGAGTATTTTGTTATGTTCGAATGCCTTTTGGCTTGTAGAATGTCAGAGCCACCTTCTCACGTTTGATAGTTAAGGGCATGTTGACAAAAGCTTTCAAGCCAGGAACCCACATCTTGTAAAGTATCTGGAAGAAATCCGCAAGACAGAAGCAATGTTTAAAGGATTTTCTGTTCGGAGTATCCCTCGAGCAGATAATCAACTTGCAGACATTCTAGCGAAGGCTGTAGCCGGAGCATTGGACGTCCTGGAGGGTGCTTTCTATGAAGAACTTATCAAGCCTACAGTAAATCAATTACCCTCCATAGAAGTCCTTTGCATCCCAGCTACAGATTGGCGGACTCTGATAATGGATGTCTTGTAAAACAGCACAGTCTTGTTAGAAGGTCCGGATTTCCGAAGGTTGCAAGCAAGGGCTCGAAATTATGAGCTTATCAATGGGATATTATACAAAGTCAGAGTTTGTTCTCCCTTACTCTGGTATATCTCACAACCCGAATGCCAAGATATACTTTGGGACATTCACGAAGGTTTATGTGGAAGCCACCTGGCCTCCCGTGCTCTAGCAAGAAAGACACTTCGGTAGGGGCTCTATTGGCCAACAATTGTAAGAGATCCAGAAGAATGAGTTCGAACCTGTCAAGGATGCTAGTGGATGGGTAGACGGAGCCACCGTCCACCAACACCACTTCAAGTTATTGCCCCGGTATGTCCAATGGCACGATGGGGAATGAATCTCATCGGCCCTTTTCCAATGGAAAAGGCAGCTTGAAGTTTGTAGTGGTAGAAATTGAGTATTTTTCTAAATGGGTCGAAGCTGAACCCCTAACTGCTATCACTTCAAGAAATGTGCAAAAATTCTTCTGGCAAAATATCATATGCAGGTTCGGAGTGCCAAGGGAGTTAACTATGGATAATGGCACCCAGTTCGAACCCAAACCCTTTAAAGAATTTTGCGAAGAACTGGGCATCAAGTTATGCTTCGCAGCAGTTCGCCATCCACAATCCAACGGAGCTGTCGAGCGAGCCAATGGAAATATTCTCTCCAGTTTAAATCGAAGGATTGTCGGGCTGTCCAAAGGACTGTGGACCGAAGAACTTCCTAAGATTCTATGGTCCATTCGGACCACTCAAGCCAGGTCCACAAGCTTCACCCCATTCAGGCTGCTATTCGGAGATGAGGCCATGACTCCTACGGAGCTCAAAGGTGGATCCCTTCGCGTAGAAGAACCTGGAAATGAAGACGAGAGAAGCACTTCGCTGGACTTGTTAAAAGAAACAAGGCTTCGAGCTGTCGCCAATCTGACGAAGTACCAAGACCAAACAAAGACATGGTATGACCCGAAGATAAAAGTGAACGAGCTTAAACCAGGTCATTTGGTATTGCGAAGTGTAATAGCTCCGGGGAAGCTAGGAAATAAATGGGAAGGGCCATATATTATCCTACGCTTAGGGAGCCCCGCTTCGTTTAAATTAGCTAATTTAGAAGGAGAAGAGTTGAAGCATGCATGGCATGCGGAGCACCTTAAATGTTATTACGCTTAGGGGCTCCTTGTAATCAATTGTAAAAGTACCTTTCTAAATAAAGATGGAGGTTCGAATTTTGTTTACTCTTCAAATATCACTTACTCCTGATGGACGCATCAAAAGAACGGAGATGCTTGCGGAGTCAAGCATCCTTCAAGGAACCCAGACAACGACCTTCGAACCATTGGTTCAAGGATTCTGTTGACCAGCCTACGGATTCCAAGCTCCGGCTTGTTAGGATCCGTAGAAGAGTTTGAGGACTTTAAAAGAACAGATTTCCGGCCTCCGGGTTCGAACCATCTGTAAAGCCGTAGGTGGCCAGCCTACGGATTCTAGGCTCCGGCTTGTTAGGATCCGTAGAAGAGTCTAAGGACTATAAAAGAACAGATTTCTGGCCTCTGAGTTCGAAGCATCTGTAAAAGAGCCGTAGGTGGCCAGCCTACGGATTCCAGGCTCCGGCTTGTTAGGATCCATAGAAGAGTCTAAGGAATTTAAAAGAACAGATTTCCGGCCTCCGGGTTCGAAGCATCTGTAAAAGAGCCATAGGTGGCCAGCCTACGGATTCCAGGCTTCAGCTTATTAGGATCTGTAGAAGAGTCTAAGGACTTTAAAATAATAGATTTCTGGCCTCCGGGTTCGAAGCATCTGTAAAAGAGCCGTAGGTGGCCAACCTATGGATTCTAGGCTTTAGCTTGTTAGGATCCGTAGAAGAATCTAAGGACTTTAAAAGAACAGATTTCCAACCTTTGGGTTCGAAGCATCTGTAAAAGAGTCGAATGTAACCAAGCAATAAGGTTTCAAGGCTCCGGCCCAATGAAACACTTTTAAAGTCCTAAGCGACTGTTATGGGAGACTACAAGTATAAATGTAGCTCCGAAACTTATAAACATCATAATACGAATGTACAGTTCGAAGAACTCTACGAAAGAGTAAAGTATGATTACCAAGTGTTGTGCGAAGCATCAGATTGTTATATCAATCATTGTGTCCGACGGACCCTATCGCAACACGTACGGTCCCCCACCCACAAGGAGGGGCAGGGGAGTAAGGAACAACAAAAAGATGCTTCCAAAGCAATTCATATTAACTGGATAATCATATTATTACATCAAGAGAAGTTTTGGTCTAAGCCTAGATAAAAACGGAGACCCCTCCGACCTCTAGAGCTACTTCTAAGACCACTTTGACCTTCGGAGCTCGAAGCCTTCGGGACTTTATTCTTAGTCCGAGTGCTTTTCTTCTTCGAAGCTCGTAGTTTTTTCTGCTCCTCTTGAAGTTCAGCCCAAGACAGAAGTCTTTCAGAGCTAGCTTCTGCTGGATCTTCGGCCTGGTACTCCAAGTCAGACCAATTTACGTATTCAGAGGATGAAGACGTTTCTTCCTTATCCTCTTCCTTAATATAAGCTACGACCTCACGATGGACTTCGGGTGCTATGTCCCCTTGATCCCCTCGAGGAACAGAGAAGTGTGAGTGTCGATAAGGCCTTAAGCTTTTGAGGACAGACCACTGCCGACGGAGCTCTTCGCTAAGTTCCAATACTTCGAAGTCGAGCTCCGAAGTGCATGACAAAACCTAAAAGAATAAACATCCAAACAGAGTTTCCTTGTTTATAAACTTTTCATTCATTACTATAAGGGCCTTTACAAGATTTCTTGTACATGCTTAAGCGCCCTATAAGGCTAAACCTGCGGGTCGGCTGGTGGAGCAGGTGGTGTTGGAGCTGGTGAAGTTGGAAGCGGAGGCCTTGTCTGAGCTTGCTTTTGCCGGCGAGCCTCGTCGATCCAAGCTTTGGCTGCAGCTTTGTGGTCCGTTTTCCAGATTGCCCGGAAAGCTTCCGAGGCAGAAGCTACATCCTGCAAAGGACGCAACAAGTCCTCGTCGGCAAAGCCTGTAGGCGTCGAACCCCCAACCAGAGCAACCAAAATCCCAAGAGCTTTGATGTGACGAAGGACTCCAATCCTGGCAACTTGTACGGAGATCTCTCCGTACCGAACGCCGGAGCCCATCATCAGCTTCATTGCCACTTGAAACATCTCCATCTTCCAGTCTAGGGGCTCGCTACACGGTCTGGAGCTCTGCCGGAACGGACACCACCAACTGGAGCACGGGCAAGAAAGCCGTCTCCTCTACCACCACCTACACGACGCGGCCTAGCCTCCAGCCTCTCCCCGCGTCGAGGAACACGCAGTCTACCACCCTGCTGGTAGAACTGCTCCTGATCACCACGAGCTCTCTCTGCTCTCTCAACCCGCTTCCTCCTGAAGCAAAACTCCGCAAGATGCCCGTCTCTCTGACAGTACTCACAATGATAGGTGGGCTTCTTGGGATGTGGTTGAGGCTTGGGATGTTTGGGCTTGGTGGTGTTAGGTGTAGTCTTCTTGGGTTGAGAAGAGTGGAGGTGTTTGGGCTTAGGAACCCAGATAGGCTTCTTGGGTGGAGCTTTGGATGGTTCATGAATCACTCCATCCTCTGGCTGACAGGCCTGGGAGGACTCAGTGGAGTGAGTCTTGGGATACCTCTGCTCTGGAGTCATTTTACTCCACTCCACTGCCCCGGCTAATGGCACTCTCAAAGTCAGCCTTGGTGTAGGTATAACCTACTCCAAACCTATCCTGCCTCTTGAACTGCTGGATCATCATGCCAAGCTGAGGCTCTCTAGCACTGATCCAACTCAGGATGGAACGGAGGTAAAAGTTCTCATTCTGAGAATCTGCTAGCTCCTCTCTCAAGGAAGCTAGAACCTCCACCTGAGTCAAGCAGGTCTCACACTCACTTTCTACTTGGCCAGACTTTTCGGCTTTTAGCTTGATCAACTCCATTCTAAGAGACAGACAGTTCTCACAGACAGTGGGTGGAACTGACAGTGTCTCAAGCTCTAGCCTAGTCTGGGCAAGCTCAGCTCTCAACCTCTCCAAATCACCCAAATGCTCATCGCCCTTGGATTTCAGCTCAGCTAAGGCAGCTAGATGAGTTGGGCAATGAACACAGGGTGTGACGACGATGGCTTGAGCATCTTTCAGCTCCAGCTGAGCGCTTTCAAGCTCAGTGGCCAAAGCGTCCCTCTCATCAACCCTTTCTGTGTACCTGGACTTCAGAGTCGACAGGTCACACAGAAGCACCTCACACTTCGGGCACTCACTGCTATCACCCAAGCAAGGAGAAGAAGATAGACTCTCGATTCTGCCGTTGGCCACGGCAAGCTCACTCTCTAACTCATCTATCCTCTTCTTAGCCCCCCTAAGCAGTTTTTCCCGATATCTCAACTCCTGACGATTGCTCTCAAGTAAATACACTATTTCGCGCTCGTAGGATGATACCTTGTTGTCGTCGTCGTCGGAGTCGTCGGAGGAGCTCTTTTCTTCCTTATCCCCAAGAGCCATTGAGCAGAAGCTCTTGCGGGATCTTCGGCGCTGGTGTGAGCGGCTCTTCGGCTTGTCTCCGAAGGCCATGAAGCAGAGGCCCGCCGGATCGTCCTTGTCCTTCCCCTTCCTGATGGCGATCTCCTCATCGCTTGAGCTCGATGAAGAGGAAGAAGACGTGGACCGCTTGGAGTATCTCTTCTCCATCTCGGCGAAGAAGGCCTTGTCGCGCTTCTTGTTCTCTCGCCGGTAGTCCTTCAGGGCCTTCTTGAAGAATCGGTCTTCGGCTTGCCCTTGTTGAAGGATGAGCTCTCGTGCTTGCCGGAGTCATGGAAGCTGCCACCGGTGCCCTTCTTGTATCCATTGCGCTTGGGGCAGTCGGTGATGAAGTGTCCTGGATCACCACACTCAAAGCATCCGGATTTTGTGCCGTGTATTTTGAACATTCTCTTATCATAGACACGACGCACCCGGTTGTTAAAAAGACACAAATCATCATCTCCCAATAACTCTAGCTGGTCCTCAGTGATAGACATCAAAGAGAACCCAGCACAACTCACAGAAGAGGGATCAACAGAAGGTGTAGCAAGGGCCAGGGATTTTGATCCAGAACCAGTGAGATTTGATCTCAGCTGGATATCTACCTCAGTGGCCTTCAGCTTGCTAAACAACTCAGAAATGGTCAAGGTATCGTAAGAAGTGCTCTCAACGATAGAGGATACCTTGATCTCCCAGATCTTTGGGTCCAAGGTATGGAGAACCTTGAGCGCCTGCTCGTGATCTGAGACTAAATGAGCACCCTCAGCCTTGTTGTCTTGAAGCTTGTTTATGATCGACTGAAAACGACCAAACAAAGCCTCAACAGATTCACCCGGCTTCTGTGTGAAATTTTCACATTCACGCCGGTAGGTCTGATAGAGCCGAGCCTTGACCTGAGCTGTTCCCTCATGGTGTGCCTTGAGGGTAGCCCAGATCTCTCTCGCAGTGGAGAGATGGCTGACACGCTCAAATTCAGTGGGACCTAAACCAGAAAAGAGTATGTTCACAGCCTTACTGTTGCTCAGATGCTGAGCAATGATACCAGCAGTACCATGCTCAGCGACTGGCAAAATGACAAACGTGGTGTGAACGCAAATGTCCCATATGTCCGAGCCCTGGCTCATGAGATAGGCTCGCATGCGAGTCTTCCAATAATTATAGCCATAGGCTTCCAAGGACGGGACCTTGCCAGGAGACGTCATGGTCACTACTGGGGTTTAGAACCGGTTAAGGTATGGAAAAACCCTAACCTCGCTCTGATACCACTTGTAGGACCGAAAGTAGCGACCAGAAGGGGGGTGAATGGGCGCCTTAAAAAATTCTTTCGAATTAATGGCCTGTTCCCAATACCCAACGCACCTCAAAAGACTAAGCAGGAGAAAATAAACAGAAGGCCTAAGTCTAAAGGTATCTAGCTTAGAAGCAACAGATGTTAAACAGAGAACTATTAAAGAAGTGCAACTAGGTAGATAAACAGAGTATGTCAGGCCTAAACTTCCCAATGAAATGATCTAAGTATATGTAAAGTGAAATGAGAAATTACTGTTCAGATTTGTTTCCTGTTCAGAACTTGGCGAAGCCTGCTTCGCCTGTCGAGGTCTGCTTCAGAGATGTTTGTCGAAGCCTGCTTCGCTGGTCGAAGCCTGCTTCGGAGGTTGGTGACGAAGCCTGCTTCGGTGATCAGTTACGAAGCCTCCCGAAGGCTGTTGTGAAAATGCCGAAGGTGTTTTGGTCTAGCCTAGTTCGAAGTGGCAAGAAGCGAAGTATGACAACGCCGGAGCCTGCTTCGAAGTATGTACTTCGAAGGCAAGGCTTCGGACACAGCTTCGAACCGAGTGCTTCGAACCTAAACCTTCGAACAGAGAACTTCGAATGCAACACACAGACGGACTACCTTCGAACAAAGAAGCGAAGCCTATCACACGACATAGCCACCAAATTCGAAGCCTACACTCTACCTTCGAAAAAAGCAAGCTTCGAAAAGAGAAGCGAAGACTGACACGCCACAAAGAAACCAAAACGAAGCCTAGCAGAACGACAAGCTTCGAAGCCAACTTCGAACAGCTAGGGCCAGAGTACCTTCGCACTGTCGTTCGAAGTATGCGATGCTGTTCGTTCAAGAAGTACTTCGAAGCTAGCAACACAGGACTCAAAACCAAGTTCGAAGTTTGAACGAAGCCTTCGAAGATGTTAGATCGAAGCCTACCTCACGGAGCTGAGGGGCTTCGAACAGAGAAGGATGGCTTCGCCAGAAAACAGCCAGAAAAGTTGCTAGATCCTGTCAGCTTCGATCAAAAAGCTGCGCAGTAGAAGGTAAAAAGCTGGCAGCGAGTACTGTAGCAACAGTAGCAGTACTACTTGCAACAGCAAGAACTAGTACTACTTCTCAAGAAGAACACACGCAACAGATAAGCTTCCGAAGCCTCAAAAATCATGGGAAAACTTGTTGTGCAAATGTAATGAAGCCATTAAAACTCTGCACTTGCTGCACACGATTTGGGAATAGAACCTTCACTACAATAATAAATGCAAGGCAACAAAAACAGGAGCAAAAACTCCCTGGCGACGCAAGCAAGAACAGGAGAGGAGAGAGGCAAGGCAAGAGACAAAAAAGTGACCCAAAGGAGTAGTATTGAATTCAGCCAAAAGGGGTAGACCAAACCCTAGGGATTGGGGTCCTATTTATAGGCTCCCAACACTAGGAACATTCCACCTGCCCCTTAGGGTTTTTACAAACGCAAGAATAAAGGAAAAGACTCTACTGCCCTTAGGTATTTTTACAGACATGACTGACTGACTGTGGGCCTAGAGTTACAAATGACTTATCCGGAAGCTAAGCTTTCGTAGCGACTACGACTTCTCTTCTGGACAGTCGGATACAAGATCGACGGTTGTCAGTTTTGCGCCGAAACTGACAAAGCCTCCACCGACTTTGCACCAGGTACCCGGATTGGGCCGACCCGATTCCGCAGCTCTCTCAGCCCGGCAATCACTCACCGCCCGTGTACCTAAGTCAACCCTGGTCAACAGCCCAGTGGGTCTTCTACTGCTTCTAGCCCATGCACTCGGATTGGGCCAGCCCGACTTCACAGCCTCCTCTGCCCGACATTCGCTCGCTGCCCGTGTACCTGAGTCACACGCGGCCCATGAAACAACAGATCTCTTCTTTTTCTGTCCTCTTTGACTATCGTTGACAATGACTCATCACTTCTGGAGCCATGAGGCCCACGCTATTCAGCATGGCTCCTCAGTCGGCTCCAAAAGGCGGGATCCAGAAGGCAATGAATTCCTCTGCCAGATCCCGCATGCTCATGCGACTGGCTATCGAAGAAAGCAACCCAAGCTGCGTTGAGAGTAGGCTTGGGTTTGGAGTCACTTCGGCCTCCTTTCGGAACCAAATCTCTTGAAGAGGCCCTACGAAGCTGGAGTCTTCTCCGACCTCGACGTAAAACCACCGGAGGATCTAGTTGGTATACCACCGGTCGTTGATGGCCTTTGCTGGGAAATGTTGTGCATGCTCCTTCCAAAGCTGGAAGTTGACACTTCCAAATGCTGTCAACACTTTGGTATCTCTGGGACCGTCCCGTGGCTTCGGTTGGCAGGTGACTTCGTGGGTGGCGGCGAAGATCTCCGATCTTCCTTCACATCCTTCGGCCCAAAGAGCCCATTCGAAGATCGCCAATCTTGCAATGGCGTTGGGGGACAACTGAGGCAAGGTAATGTGAAACATTTCTAGTACCTCTGATAAGAAATCGATGGTAGGGAGTCCAAGTCCAGCTTCGAAGAACGATTCGAAGACTACTACTTCTCCACTTCGCGGCTTCGAGGTCGACTCCGTTCCCGAGACCCGAGTCCTCATTCCAGGGCCCAGCTTCCTGGCCACTGCCTCTTCAATGGATTCCATAGTGCTTGTGGACTGGCCGATGAGGAAGCTTTGCGGAATCTGCTTCTTGGATGGAGGGCGGAGCTCCAAGGGATTTTTGGGCCAAGTACCTCCTGGAGCCCCCGCCATGGCTGCTGCTGCTGAAGCTGCGCTAGCCTGCCTTTGCGCCAAAGTACTCGCTGCTACTGGCACGGTTGTGCTGGTCCTCGCCATGAGTTGATCGCTCAGAAGGTTGAGGGGAGATTGAAGGTTGAAGAAAGAAACTTGGGAAATCAGGCTCTGTAAAAATTCTCGGTGGGCTTTGACCCCCTTTTTATAGCCTTTCTGCTAGCTATTGTGCCTCGGTCACGTTCGCATTGCAGGTTCGACTTCTGTCGCTAACAAGTGGGACCAGGAAGTGAAAAGGTGTGAACCCACGTTAAAATTTTGACCGTTACCTTTTTTGAGAGCATAACGGCTACTTGAAGGGTAACAACTCAAAATTAACGACTCTTCACGACGTTCCGCCTCCGTAACGGTTCACTTCCCTACGAAGCGTTCACACAGCAGTCCCAACTCAAAGTTTTCATTGGAGATACTTTGATGTCAAATACCCTTCGAATAACTGTAACACCTTCACATTTCTCTAAGTCCCTGAATATGAAAATATTCCTTGCGTATACTGCTTTCCTACCATACAGGTTAAATTGGAGAAGCGTATTCGAGGGGCTACTGTTGGGGGAAAATACTTCATCCTCAGCACTTTAGAGATCAACAGTCAAGGATAATTTATCAGCATCAAAGCTTGCGTTCATCTCTGAAGATGATGAAGTTTCTATGTCGAGGGATACTTCGGCTTCATGATTCGAAGGCATCCTTCGAAGGCTCCGAAGCTACAGTGGAAACCAGCAAGACTGATAAGACGTCTGCCTTATCTACCTTCTCCGGATAGATTTTACTATTTTAACCCTATTCGGGGTACCGAATAGTTTCCACTATGTCGGTTGTAATTGAGGGGTAAATAGGTCTTTTCCTTATACTTTTTACCTATAAATACCCCCCTTCTTACCCTATAATAGGCATCGAATACTCAGCTATTCAATACACAATTTCAGACTACTTTGAGCTATTATCCTATTCGGAGGCTCGAGATAGTTCTCAACACAAAATTTTTGTTTGTTAGTTCTTAATCTTCGAGAACCTGTTGGCGTAATCTTTTACGCCAACAATGATATTGAAGTGTATGCAGGATATTCACATTGTGAGTAGATAGTGAAGAGTAGGTAGATAGAGGTTACAATGGATATAGCACGATATGTCAATATCTAACGCTATTCAAAAAACAAACCAACGGTGACATAATAAATAATTCAATAGATTACAAATGGCATACTCCATTATGGATTTCAGGTCCTACTGATTTCTCTGTTATCTCTTTTTCCTAGTGTGTTTTTGTTGCTCTCTGTACCAAAGCTATTGTTGTTGCCCATCGTATTCCCTCTGTTGCATGTCCTCTACACACCATCTTACACTCCTTGCTCACTCATCAACTTTCTCCCTCCTCGTTTCATACTATGAGTGACTTTTCATCTCTATGATCTAACCATCCTCATACGTAGGTGACATTTAGGGTGTTGAAGCCATGGTGGCACTTCGATTGGATTGATTGTCCAATCACCTTGCTCGAACTAGACACGACGCTCGTACTCCTCCTTCCTTGCAGCGTACTGTGCGTTTGTTTCTTTAGGAGAAAACTAATGTCCATCAAACACCGGGAGCTCAGTGTCCACCCACTCAACGAAGTCACAACCTCCTTCTGTCCGATTTCATTCGAACGTTCAGGTACCACAACTCTCCCTCAACGTTGGGGCAAAGAAAATACCTCCTTCCATGAATATCAGTTCATTTTCCTGTCTCTAATTATCACCGATCCCCACAATGGCACAAAGGTCGATCGATCCATGGAGGAATGAGATAAGTGGAAGGATATCTCCTCTAGTCCGGATATTTAGTCCCCCTAAGATTAGAAGATGATGAAGTCATCTAGCTACATAGAATAAGACATAATCAGAATGTTATAGTAAAATACATCACATCATAATGTAGAAACAAAAGAAAAAACAATACGTAGAAGCAAGGATATTACACACTACATAATCGTAATATCAAGTGCATAATGACATAGTACAACATACATTAATAAACAATTCAATACAAATCGTCCATCCTTATCTCGAGAGCATCTCGGTCGCTGCTCCAAGAAGGTAAACATATTCAGCAAATGACGCACCCTAGGTAGCCTAGTAGGATGGTCCTCTTACTATGTGGGTGATAGGGATCCCTGAAGATGTGAAGGCCTGAACACCTCAGCAGTGCCATACTCCCAAGTGTCGTAACCTACTGAGTCATGCTGGCCACCAATACTAGAGTCCAGACAGACTATGATTCATGGGGTCCACACTAGCTTGATAGTATTGATATGGATACGATGTTGCATAAAAAATAAGTTATTAGTGACATAAGGTAGATTACGATGAAAATCAGTGTAAGACTATACAATACTCACTAGGTGTCGCATGTGCTCCATATCCCAATGGTGGAGATGCGGCATTTCTCAATGGGCTCGTCGCCGATGATGGGCCTGCCACCGATGATGGGCCTGCCACCGATGATGGGCCTATACTGTAGAAGTATTGGTGCGAGGGATAATAGTTGTGATGGCTACATATGAGGGGGTGCCGACATCAGAGGGGCTAGCCGTGGACGAGGTGGCTAAGGGGCAACAACATGAGGATGTAGTTGATGAGGACATCTCCACCAAGGATACAACCACACCATATCCAAAACAACAAGCAGCTGAACCAAGGTTACAAGGACCAATCACACGCGCGTGTGCTCATCAACTTAATTACTAGGTGAATGTGTTCTTGGGATTACATGAGCATGATTCATTAAATGAGATACTACTAAGTGCTTGTGATGATGTTATTATGCTTAGGAATAATGGACAATAGGAGCACATGTAATATGATGAAGTCAGGAAGGAAGGTCCTGAAGATGGCAACAAATAAAAGAGTGATGTGCCACCATACTATGGAATATCATCATGTAACAAAGTCATGTTTTGGACAGTTTAGGAAGGTTTAGGAAGAGATTTTGGCTTGCCTTTATAGCTGTCCAAAAATACCTTTATTAAAGTCATGTTTTGGACAATCTAGGAAGGTTTATGAAGAGATTTTGGCTTGCATTTACAGCTGTCCGAAAATCCCTTTATTCCTTTCCTATTTTAGTCCATGCCAAATCAGTTTAGGAGTAGGTTTCAGCTTGCCTTTGTTGCTAGTCGAAATTCCCTTCTCCTCTCTTATTTAATCTTGGCCGAACCATTCTTTCAATTTGACTTTTGTTTAGATCAAAGTTTTGCCTCGCTACTTTGCCATGTTAGCAGTTCCGATTGGATTTGTGTAACTTCCAATGTCACTTTTAGAGGATGGCATGAATGCAACTACTGCTTTTTGCCTCAATCTCCGCCGCACAGTTTGAAATCTTCTGGCGTTCTAGAGACCATGCAAGCGCAATTGATGGCAAAGATTTCTTAGGGTTGCGTGTTTGGAAACCACGATGCTTCGGGGATTTGGAACGATTGATGGCGAAGCTTATAAGAAGTCTCTTTGGTGTGCCTTTTCCTTTCTATAGATTTTTGGAACTTCCTTTACCTTTGATCTCCTAGTGCCCTGCAATCCCAATCGGCATTGCAACTATGTGGTTTGCTATCGCAAAGCACGCCTGTTGTTCAATTGAAAACCTTTAGCATCTCCCTTCAAGGCTCCAGTGTCGACAATTGTTCCTCAGAGGTCAATCGATCGGGAAAAAGAGTTTCGACCATCTTCGGTGGGCGAGGAAGTGGTTGCAGTGCTAGAGAGCCATGGCGAAATCCCATAAAAGCTTTTATCATTATGGCGTTCGGCCGGCGGTGAGACATTCCCATCTCCCGACATCCACGAGCTTGTGGTTTTTGATTATTTCTTCTCTCGTGGTTTCGGGCTGCCAGCCTATCCTTTTCTTCGAGGCATCCTCCACCATTACGACATTTCCCTTTGCAATTTGAACCCCAACTTAGTTCTCCACCTTGCCATTTTTGTCCATATGTGCGAGGATTTTCTGGGGATTGAGTCCATTTCAACTTATTCCGTCATTTTTTCTGCATGTGGGCATCTAGTGGCAAGGTGGTTGGTGGTTCTGGGCTCCAGCTTCACGACGGGAATGCGACAAAGTATATTTCATTGGTGCTTCCGACCTCCAACAAGGGTTGGCACTTGGGCTGGTTTTACATGACCAAACATGAGCCCTCCTGTGAAACCAAGGGTGGTTTCGGTCTGGATGATGAGTGATTGACAAGGATGAGCATTTGAGAGATCAAGCGATGAAGTGTTGGTTTAGTGCATCGAGGGGTTCGATGTAAAAAGGTTGGTTGTGTGCCGAGGGGTTCGGTGGTGCGTCGTGTTCTTGTTTTGGCTTGTCTTTGATGTGCAGGGTGGAGATGCTGACCGACTGTCGATGGCGAGTGATCAAGGGTCAAGCGGGGAGCTCAATGCCAGAGGATCAGGGAGGCCGGGAGAAGTTGGAGAAGATCTCAAGAGTGCACGAAGAGACCGAGCAAGACTTGGACGGACGGCTGACTGCGACGGCGTGACGACCAGGTTTGCGAGAGGGAGGCTAGGGCAAGCATTCATGTGGCTCGAGGGGATCGAGAGTGGAAGTGGCTTGCTGGTGCTCGGAGTCATGAAGCGGTGTCACGAGTCGAAGGGTTGAGAGGCTTTGTCGGTTTTTGCTGAAAACTGTCGCATATCTATTTTTGTTAATTTTAATAGTTTGGAGTCTTTTTAATTTGAGTCAATGTGTAATAAAAGGTTGTGAGTCTAGAGTTAGTGTACTCCTTTGGTATATTTTTCAGAATTTTCTAATTCTGAAAATATATTACAAGGAATAGGACTTTTATGTAATTTGCAATTCTAGAGGGTTCTTTTTAGAAAATACCCCCATGGTTGGCCTATAAATAGGGGACCATATCCATGGGCAGGTGGGAGATTTTTTGCTGTTCTTTTGGGCTGAACCAAATATCAAATCCATCAAATTTTTCTGTGTTTTTGCTGTTTTTATCAAATCAGCTCGTCACTATTCATGATCTGAAAACAGGAACAGTCCAGTACCTTGTTCAGTTTAATCTCCCAGCGCAGGTAAGTTTTTCAGGCTGAGATCGATTTTGAGAGCTGTTTTCTGGTGAATCTAGTGCAGAAGTTGATATTGATGTTTATACAACTTTTGTTGAGGATGTTTTGATTGTTCCATTTTCGAAAGTTGCAAGTGATTTGTAAGATTCCTTCTTATTTCTTTTGCTGATCAAACAAGGCATCACAGTGCTGGAAAATTTCCTAGATCAGCTGTTTTAGTTTTTGGTTTAGTATTTTACATGTTTGATGAAATGATTCTTCAATTGTTCATCATCATATTGGCTGATTCTTGGAGTGTTTCTTGAGCAAATCATTTATGGATCAAAACTTTGTGGAAACAACTTTTTGCTGAGGATTCCAATCAAAATCAATGAGGAAAAATTCTGGTTGAAGATATTTTGATGCGATACAGCGTTCTGCGATTGGTTTTTGGAAGCACTACATGGATTTCGTCAATCACTTTTTGGACAGAATTGAATCCACAAAAATGGAGTACATTGTTCTGATGGTTTCTCTTGATGTGCTACAGGAAATCAAAGGGAAGTCATAGATCATCTCTGATTTGCAATAGTGTTTCCGGTAACACTGTATATCTTAAAGTTTTGTGCTGATATTTGTTTTTGATTCATTCCTTTCTTGCTAGAACTTTTGAGAATACTTGAGATACACAAAAATTCGAAGGATTCACTGCTTGAATCATTTCTGGACTAGCTATAGCGAAATCGAGTTAAATCTGATTTGCTACAGTATTTTTGCTCCAAACTGTAGCACATAATCTGTTGTATGTTTGTTTTTTCTTGGTATGAATTTGAGTGTTAGATCAAGGGGGTTTTCCTCAAGGTATTACTCAAGTAATCATCCGTGAAGAAGAAATCATCTGATCAAAGATATATTTCTGAAATCAAGAAAGAAGTGGTTGTTCTTCATCCTGTTTCTGCTACATCTGATTTCTACTTGTACCAATTGTCATAGTCTGTTCAAGGTAATGCCTCATCCTTTATGTAGTGTTTCTGATTATTTAGATGTTGTGTTTAAGTTTGAAATAGTACTGAAGACATCTGAATAGAAGTAGTTGTTAAACAATTTCAAACTGAAATCTGTTTCAAAAATTTATAACTATTCATTATCCAGATTGTTTCAGTTTATCAAGGAGTGATGTTCTGAATTGTGATCTGTTAGTTTTCTGAAATGCTGTACAAATTTGTGTTCTCTTGGATGAGTGAAACTGTTTTAGGTTATGTCAAGTCTAATTTTAACTCCAATACAATCTCAGTTTAAATTTTTGATAGGTTGAATTCTGGTTACAAAATGTCTAAGTGCTGCAGAATTAAATTCCTGTTGTCAACAATTTATTTTTCTCTCTAGTCTGATTTGGCTTTCATTTTGAAATCAAAACTTCAAAACTGAATCATTATGTTTTGAAATTGTTGTGCATCATCTAGTGTGTGCCATAATTCATCTATTGCTGAGAGTACAACTTCTGAAATTTCAGTTTTGAAGAATGTTGAACTCTAGTTTAAATTGACTTGATCTCAGATCTGTAATTTTATATTGAATCTGAGTTCTGGTTTTCAAGGGCATATTTACTTTGTTAAATCTCAGTTTTGATTCTGGTGTAATCTCAAAGCTGATAGAAACTCAGTGTTAATCTAATTCACTATGGAATACATGTTTTAAGTGCAGCTGCTGAGTTTTGAATGTTAAGATCAGAGTTTGAAATAGTTAGCTGTGTTGAGTTGGACTGATTGTCGGAAATCTGAACACTATTTTAAATGCAACTGATTCAATTCAGTTTTAATATCTAAATTCAGATTTCAAATTGAGTTTTTGTAATAGTGAATGTCAAGTTGAGAAATTTCTGGATTTCAAATATCTATTTTCATTTTAATGTTGAATCTGAAATTGAAATGCTGAATCTCTGAGTGTTTTCTGATCTTTTGAAACCTGCCAGAGTTTCATTGGTCGATACCTTTTTGTCGACTGTTCATTTGCCAAAATAGCAATTGTATTTCGGAGTTTCAAATACCGACAATACAGATCGACTGTTCAAACTCCGATTTGATCTGAATTGAATTTTGAAACACGTTTTTGCTCTGATTTGCACTGTTTGATTCAGACTTGAAATTTGAATTTTGTAGAGGTGTGTTGGGGTGTTTTGAACAGGCCATCATATTCACGAGAAATTGTCGAGGTGCCTATTCACCCCCTCTAGTCGCCATTCCGATCCCACACCTCCTTATCACTGGAGATTGATCAAGTGCTGAGGACGACACTCACTTGGACCAATCACTGCTCATCAGAGGAGCAGGGGCAGGTTGATGAGTTGGTGGAGTTGGTACGACAAAGCATCGAGAGGCCAATCTCACAGCCCTCCATGTGGTGGCGAATTTCACGCTTCGTCGGATCTAGCGGCTAAAGCAACGGTTTCACCCGACCTTTGAGTACTCGGGTCTAGCAGCTCTGACTAGGGAGTCAACCGAGGTTCTGTCGAACACCGAAGCGGAGGTGAGGGTGCAGACTGTCTTTACAAAAAAGTTGGAGGTTAAAGTCAGCCCTTGTCCTCGCCCTTTCAAACTCAACACTCCCCGACCGGAGGTAAGTTGTTTTTCATTTTAGCAGATGATCTTGAAGCTGGTTGATCACCCACCGAGTACCGACCCTGTGATATGTAGGGTCACAGGGTCTTCATTTCTTTACCCCTATTGCCAGAGCATCCTCAAGTAGTTAGGTAGAAACACTTCGACCCACGCGTTGGTGCGACTGGAGAGAAGAGGGAAGGCAAGGAAACTTGCACTCCTCGGGCAAAAAGGTAGAAGGGGTCGGCAGAGGCCTCGCATGGTCGAAGGTTGACTAGGGCCTCGGCTATGGCCGCAGCGAGTGATAAGACACTGTAGGGGCCACCAAAGATTCCCTCATCCTTCGTCGGAGAGGCGGGCGCTGACTCAGAGACCTCTGGGATGACGCTAGTGGTTGTCAGGGCCATGACATCATGGTCCTAGTTCATGAACGAAGAAGTTGGTCTTTCGGCGATCAACATGGTAAAGGACGTCGGAGTGTATTCGATCTTCTTGATTGGTTTTTGTAACTGTCTTGACTTCTTTTATGTAGTATTGATCCATCGACATTTCCTGACTTGCATCTAGTCGAAGTGGCCAGCGTCAGCATCCCGACCACCGACTTAGTGGTCTTTGCATCGTTAGTGGAGAAATATGGGGCTCAGAGATCTCTTGACATCCCGAGCATAGAAGGTGATGGCGTGGCACCACCTAGTGCCGAGGCGCTGCCAATAGAGGGTGTGGCGGCATCTAGGCCTCCTCCGCTAGGGAGCCTAGTGGATCTACCACGGGTAGCCAGGACTACCGTGGAGGATGTGGTGGTAGAATATTCTCTTACGTCTGCCATCACGATCAGAGAGGTACCGCAATATTCTACTTGTCCTCTGACCAGGCTGGCTAGGGAGAGTTTGTCTGAGTTCTTAGAGTCACTCAACCATCATAGCTAAGAAACTCTGGTAAATATTCCCGCGAGAATAACACATACTTCATCATGGATATCGATATTGATTCAAGTTTTCATGCAGGTCTTGGCCGGTCGACTGGGAGAATAGCTAGTTTAGAAGAATGCAGAGCTAAACCAGAAGGACGGTGAACCAGCAAGGTTGGAAAAGGAGAACAATATTCTCCATGAGAAGCTTGAACTCCAGTCCCACGGTGAGTCCTTGGCTTTTCAATGTTTTGTTGTTATAGATAGAGCATAATTTTCTTTCGAATATTGTAGAGTTGTCGACATCGGGCGAACGTCTTGAGATAGCGGCCAAGTTGGCACACCAATCGGTCGGCTAAGCAGAGAAAGCCATGGCCGAGAGGAATGTGGCCCTATCTGAGTTGGAGAAGATGAAGAAGCAACTCGACGAGTCCAAAGCCTCCATTGAGAAATGGCTCGATGAGTTTAAATGTACAATTTTTTTCTCTAACTTCCTTCCTTTTGCCCAATTTTGTTGATATATGCTTTGCGTGTTTTCTTTGCTTTATAGAGCTTCATCACCGATTGGGGGCTCAGTTTGCTGACTTGGAGCAGCGTCTGTCCAACACTCAAAAGCGTTTGGATATTTACCAGGTGAGTGCTAAGAAACTGGTCAAGATGATAGATGATGAACCCCACAACTCGGGGTCGTCGGTGGAGGAGTCACTGGCCTGACTCGAGGGAGTGGATGATCATCTACGGCAGACAACTCGAGACTTTGCGAGAACGACAATTGTTCACGCTCTCGGTATTGTCCGAGCATTGTATCCATCAGCTCGGTTGGATTATATTCGAGCGGGGTGGAAGGCGAATATCGGTGAGTCTGACATCGAGCGTATTCAGGTTGAGGTCGGGTACACTGCCGACGTCTTGATCTCAGACATAGATATTTATCCTCCTGCACCTATCGAGTGAAGAAAAAATGTAGATGGCACACTTTTGTATGACATGAACATTCTGAATGTAATGCAATCTTTTGCTTTTATCTTGCATGGAGTCCGTCTAATCGTGATTGTTTGACTATATGATGTAGCTTAGAATCATTAGCGCAGGGAAACTTTGGCCACATGCACACTGTTTTGAGCCGACGACGTCACATATGATCATAAGATAACACAAAATAAGTTGGAAAAAGGTGACTCTTAAGCAATCGGAAATGGATCAGTTCGACTTAGCCAGAGCGAATTGTGGATACAGTGTGAAAGATCGTGATAATCTGGAAAGAAGTTTAAGATTCGATGAGTATATGGAAATTCAAATTGAAATTGAATATCTTGACAAATTATCGCAAGAGTTAAAGACTTAGTTGGAGATCACCGGTAATGGGGGTATCGGATCACGTGAATTTCGATGATTGGAGTCCGGTGGAGGAAGTCTTGATGGAGCCAAAACGTCAGGCCCATCAAACGTCCAATCAACCGGACTGTTTTTCAAGGAAAGTTGATGGATCATGTTGATTGTATAGGCGAAATATATGGATGTTGACTGGCACATTGTGGGGCTTTGACGGAGCAATTTTCGGCAAGACATTTATGGCATCCCACCATTAATGGGAGGCTAGCAATTTGTGTCTGATCTTCTGACTCCGTCCTATAAATAGGCACCCTTGGTGTCGGTTTCTCCAACATCCTTGCTTCAATTTCTTAATGCTTTTATTCTTCCACATTTGAACACTACTCCTTGAAGGGCCTCTTCCTTGGTCATAGATATTGAGTGCTCTGATGACTTGGCATCGTGGCTTCATAGTAGGCTATCAGGAACCACTAGACTTCGGGTGAGTGTCTTGGTTCTTGATGTGCCATGGCTATCTGCATCATTACTTATCGAGTATTGATGATATTCTTGTAGGAACATATGGAGATTGCCTTTGCATGCCCGCTGAAGCTGTGCTGTGAACTCTTAGATGGGATCATTAGCATTAGCGTCGGTGTTTGGCAATAGGACTGCAAGTCCATGTGGCGACCTTATGGTGGTACGCTGAGCTCTACCGTGGCCAAGCGAGCCCATGTGGTGACCTTACGGTGGCGCGGTAAAGTGGGCTATCACACTCGCGACACCCTTGACCTCATGAGGTTGGAGCAGTGCAGTGGGGTGATGTGGAGAAGGAAGCCCTCTTGAGCAGATAAAATGCTCAGCTTTTGTCTTCTCCAGCTTCTTCTCCATGGAGCTCGGTGGGGTGGGTCAGCAGCTTGCCAGCTTAGGAATGCTCCTGCACTATGTGTAGACAGTGCGGTGAAGCTGCATCCGAGAGGCGGCGTTCGAGCTTGTGTCACAGTACTTCTGTGACATGGGTGTCGGCGAAGAAGACCATCCTTCCCTAGGGAATGTCCTAGTAGAAGGTAGGTCTTTGGAGTAACCGTTGATCTCGGTACTTATTGTTGTGGGCGGCCCAATCTCAGAGCTGATGACATCGTAGTCAGTGAAGGCATTCGTGAGGGAGCGTTCGTCGATGAACTAGGTGACGGCCTCGAACATTGAACACCCTGCTCGGTGAGTCGACAGCTGTGTTGAAAAAAGTTTTTTTCACACGGCTTCGCCAACTCATGGGGCTTCTCGTACTCGGGAATTCTCCAGCACCACGTGTCAACATTGCGGTGGAGCTATATATGAGTAGCCTTGACCCTGTTGAGTAGATAAAAAGTGTAGAAGAAACTTTTGTATATGTACATCTCTTGGAAATGTAATAAAATTTTATTCGTTATCAATACTCCTGTCCGTTCAACTGTGTACAATGTTGAAAACTAACTTTATCGATATAGCCTAGGTCTATATAGTGCAGGGAACTTAGGCCGCATGCACGCTATTTAGAACCATCAACGTCACGAGTAGCTGAGTAACAAACAACAACAGTTGAGATGTAAACGAATGCTGTTAAAAGCCTCCGAGTAGGTAAACAACCTTGACAATGTCTACGTCAAAGCAGATCATGAATACGTTATTCAGAGTAGTCGTTCACAACTGCCCGAATGTAAAGCAAGCCCAAAAATAACTTCGGTAGTTCTTAGGGTGATCTCAACCACTTTGGTGTAGCTCGGGCTCGCTTAGCATATGATACTTAAGCTGCATGCACGTTGTTTGGAACCGTCGGTGCTATGCATGGTTGGGAGATGATGTTGACACTAATAGAGAGTGAAAAACATTTGGGCGATCCGGAGAGACCAACAATAGCCAAGTGAGAGCAGGTCATGAGCGCTCAGCTAGAGTGGTAATGTCGTGGGCGCTCATGCCTAGGAGAAAAAGTGAAGTCCAAAAGCAAATATCTTTATTGAAAATATCAAAGACTTATCTTGCTTAAGGATAAAAATGTTGGAGATGTTCGATGTTCTAGGAGTTCACCAACTTCCGGCAATCCTCGCGCATCATGCGGTATGACCCTAGATGGGTCACTTCAGTGATAATGAAAGGTCCTTCCCATTGAGCCGAGAGCTTGTGGGATCCGACCACCGATTGTACTCGGCGAAGGACTAGATCTCCGACTCACAAGAAACATCCCTAGACGTTCTGATCATGGTACCTTCATAGGCCTTGTTGGTACAAGACAATCTAAATTGAAGCGGCCAACCTGGCCTCCTCAAGACTATCGATGTCTTCTTCCCGGGTTCATTTGGCTGCACCCTCTTCATATTGGAGAATCTTGGGACTTTTATGTAGCATGTCTACTGGCAAAACAACTTGCGATCCGTAGAGCAAAAAAAAGGGAGTTCGACCAGTGGCTCTACTAGGCTGAGTGTGAAGACCCCACAGGATGGCGGGCAATTATTTCATCAGTGTAACACCTTGAATTTTCAGAAATAAAGTAAAATGAGGAAAATAAAATTTTGAATAAAAGAATTAAGTTTGAATAATAAAGAGGCTAAAAAGGACAAAGAATTAAAAAATATTAAGAAATCATTCAAGTCTTGGGTTGGGAAATTTTTGTTAAGTTCCCTAGGACAAAATAAAATTTTAGGAATTTTTCTAAATTTTTAGGATCTTTACAAGTAGCATAGAAAATACAAATGAATTTCAGAAATTATTTAAATTTTGAAAAAAAATTAAAATTTCACGTGCGTCTACCCACCATTCTGTCTTTCCTGGCCGGCCCAATCCACCTTCGCATGTCCTGACACCTAATCCAGATCATCGATCGGAGATTCGACAATTCTGAAGCAAAATCGTAGCTGCTACGAAAGCTCCGTGTGATGACAAGCTATCTGTAGATATGATTTTACTATTTTGCCTGTTGGGCCCACAGTTTTATTTTTACATCAGTGTGTATTTTACCTTAGGGGTAATTGTGTCTTTTTTACTTTTTTGAATAGCCTATAAAAGAGAATTTATACCTTAGGGTTTCACTAACTCACCTAATAACTCACCTAATAGAAAAATCAGAGTTCACTTTTTTGAGAAATCCTTCCTTCCTCCTCTGGTTGGCTCTTTTCCTTCAGTGAATAGCCGCGGTCGGCCAGCCTTGTCCACCAGCACTGTTGGCCTGCTTTGCATCTGCAGCCACCGCTGTGTGTGGTTTACTCATCTGTGTCGTTAGTTTCTCTCTGGTTTTTTAATCACCATTGGTCATTTTTCTTCTGTATCCGCTAGTCGATCTCTGCTCTATTGCTGTCGATTTTGGTCAGCTAGTCTGTACACGCGTGCTGTGAAGCTCGGATACCCCCCAAATCCTGCGTACCCGTATCGGATACATCTCCGGATACGGATACGTATCCGATACGGCCGGATACGTATCCGGTACGTATCCTGCCATTTTTGATTTTCCAAAAAAATAAAAAAAAAACCGGATACGTATCTGATACGGCTCGCCGGCACGGGATACGGCAAACAGAGGGAGAAATTGCCCGACGCCCAGCCTATGACCTCCCCCGACCCCCATACCTGTGCGGCTGTGCCCTAACTCACGGTCTCGCGTCGCCCTAGAGTCGCCGCCGCGCCGCCAGTCGCCACCGGCCATGCCGCCGCAGGCCCGCCGCTCCGCCGGCCCGTCGCACCGCCCTTCGCGGTCGGTCTCACGCGGCCGCGCGCTTGGAGCTGGAGGCGAGGCTCTTCAGTCTTCGCTGCCCTGCCGGAGTCGAGCACGCCGAGTCGCCGACGACGCCGACGACACCGCTCCAGCCTCCAGCAGTCCAGCTCCAGCCCGCTAGGCGAGCCGCGCTCGGTTCGCACCGGTGTAGTTGGTGTTGGGCGCCCAGTTGACGGAGATCTTGTTCGCCGTCGTCGTCGCCGGCAGCGCCGCGCACGCCACCAGCGCCACCAGCGCCGCGCACGCCGCCATCCTTCGCAGTGAGCAAGTGAGCACTGAGCAGATCTGTTTTTTCACTTTTTCTGTATTTGTTTTCCAAGCGCTGAGTACTTATAGTGATTTGAGTTCTGATTTAGTGATTTTATTAGTAGTTTAGTACTGTGTTTTATTTGTTTGTGACTTTGTGTGAATTTAATTCGTAGATTGATGGATATTAATAGTGGATCGGGATTTGATGGCTCAAATGCATCTGAGTAATAGTGGATCGGGATTTGATGGCTCAAATGCCTCTGTGTGTGTTTATTTTCATATTGAATTCATGTTATTATTTTTCTGTGTGTTAACTTGATATATATATATACACGTATCGCCGTATCCATGTTTTTTGGAAAATGCCGTATCGAAGTATCGCGGTATCGCGTATCCGTATCCGTATCCACGTATCCGGGCAACATAGCATGCGTGAGTGCTTTAGCCAAGGCTAGCATTCAATCTTATACTCTCCGCCACAGACTGATTCTTTGACAGAAAATCAATTGTTTTTTCCTTTGTTTGTAGTGCTTCGATTTTTGTGTCATCTACACATTTTCTGGTTGATCATAGATTGTTTCTGAACTGCAGTTTAGTGTTCATGCTGTAGTTTGGCTGGGATTAACTAGGACTGCTTCATGCATTTTTATTCTCTTTACCAGTGCACACAACACTGTCTGCACTGTTTCTCGGTTAACACCACTGTAAACAAGAAATTACTGTCCGCATGCAGTTTCTTTCCGTTTAATGCTACCTCGATTTTGTGCTTGATTCAATCGACCTGATTTGCTTGAGTCCCGCTGCTGGTTTCTTTTATCCGCCGCACAACGCCCACGCACACGCATGTGGTTCTGCCAGCGTCGCCATCACTCGGAACGCTTGAGCAGTGAGCACCTTAATTGCTGCCGAAGCTCCTATCGATCCTCAGTGAACACTCTACCTCCGTTAGAGCTGTACATCGATCACATTTGTTTCATCAAAGGTAAGTACAGGTAAGAACATTCTTCCTGGTTCTACATTGAAATTGAAATATAAATTTCCTTTGAGATTAGATTGCTTTTCAAACGTTCGATTAAATGCACCTGATTTATTTGAGCATGTCAAGTACTTGTTTAAATTCATGTGAATTTTTATTGTTCTCCATGTATTCGATGAAATGGCAGCTCGATGATTAATTCTTTTCTTATCAATTAATTGATTAATTACCTATGAACTATTGATGATTGTCATGTGCTTGATTAGATGCTACAATAGAATATGTCAAAATGCTTGATGATTTTCTGTCCGGTTAATTAGCACGTTTGCTTTTCTTGTTATCTCTAGTCTGCCTATGACATTGTATTGGTGACCTTTCAATTAGTACACCAATTATTTTTAGGCTAGATTATTTTAGTGTTTATGATTTCTCATACCGTCGCACCACATCATATTTTACAGGAGAGTGATAGCGCTATTTTCATCTGTGTTTTTCGTCTATGTTTTTATTATCTCTTGAGGTGCGTTGGTGTTAGGAGAAGACCATTGATTCGAAAGAATTTTTTAGGCGTCCATTCATCCCCCTCTGGTCGCTACTCTCGGTCCTACAAGTGGTATCAGAGCCTGGTTAGGGTATTTCTATACCTTAACCGGTTCTAACCCAAGATAGCGATCATGATTTCTGCTGGCAAGGTTCCGTCCCTTGAGGTATTTGGCTATAACTATTGGAAGACTCGCATGTGAGCCTATCTATTGAGGCAGAGCTCAGGGATATGGGACATGTGTGTTCATGTTACTTTCACTGTGCTTCCGGTTGCTGAGCGTACTACCCCTGAGATAGTCGCTCTACATGACCTGAACAACAAGATAGTGGACATTCTGTTTTCCGGTCTAGATCCTAGCGAGTTTGAGCGCGTTAGACATCTCGACACTGCTCGAGAGATCTGAGCTACCCTCTAGGCACACCATGAGGGGTCAACTCAGGTCAAGGCCAGACTGTATCATACCTACCGGCGAGAATATAAAAATTTCTCACACAAGCCAGGTGAGACTGTTGAGGCTTTATTTGGTCACTTTCAATCGATCATTAACAAGCTTCGGGCCAACAAGGCCGATCGAGATCAGCTGGTCTCAGATCATGAATAGGCTCTTAAGGTTCTTCATACCTTAGACCCTAAGATCTGGGAGATAAATGTATCATCCATTGTTGAAAGTGCTTCTTATGATACTGTTGACACGAAAACGTGTCCCTACACTTAGGCCAGTTTGACGATCCAAAAGCGTGCGAATACTTAGGGATAAGCCTAAGTGTGACACAACACTGAAGTCGTATTCCAACTACCCTTAACAGTAGCAAAGGGGGTTGGAGTCACCAGGTAATCAAACAAGTATTCAGAAATAAAGTTCAATTAGCTGAAATGTATGAATAAATAAAATAACCCAATCGGCTGAATGAAGCCGGATTGGTCCAAAGTATACCGTGCGAAGGGTCACCGAAGGGAGGCCTTCGACGTCTGGTGCGAAGCATCCGCCAAAGGTAACCTTTGGCGTACAGATCATTCGGACCAAAGACGGGCTCCAGACAGATCGCGACGCGAGATAGCCTCCGAACGACAGGGTTCGGCGTGAAGCCTCTAGCGTGACGAGATCCGATGCGAAGTGTGATGTACCTCTGATGCGAAGTGGATTCGGCACGTGGAACCAACAAGGACAACAACAGCGTGACACATCCAGCACGGACAGGCGAAACGAAGACCTGCCGAAGGGTCCCCCGTCAGCCTCCGAAAATAGCTTCCTAGCTCCGAAAATCACCCTCCTAGGATCAGATAAAAGCGAAAATCCCTGGCGAAGGAGCTCCGAATGTAAACTCTGCAAAACACGAAGATCAAGTGCCAATTCGGCCTAGAGACCGAATTACCAAGAGTAGCAGTAGGAAAACAAACAGAACGAATGGTAGCAATCTGTTACGTAGATTAATAGATGGTTCACAAGTGAGCTAACAAGGATTACCACAGTTACGACGTGATGAACGGAGGGCTTTCAGCGCAAACTCACGAAGATGAACTAAACTAATGTGAAAAGTAGATGAAAAGTAAACGTATGATTCAAAACTAGGATTTTGAAGTATTGATCTGTGTAGATTAGTTATGAATCGGCCTCACCCCTATATTTATAGGGGCTAATCTTAACGCACGTGGCTACAACTCTAACTCTAACCTTATTAGGATTCTGCCTAAACAAAATAAGATTTTATTAGGGATCAAAACAACCCGAATCCTTAACAGATTCACTCCCCAAGCCTACCCGAAGTGGGCCTTCAATTCGGTAGGCCTACCGAAGTAGGCCCTTCGGGTCGAAGCTGGCCTGCGAAGCAGGCCGCTGAAGGGCAAACGAGGCCCCATGCGGATGGCCCTTCGGCACTTCAGGGCTTCGGCCTATGCCAAGAATTGCATATTTTCGGCCTAAATTACCAAAAATTGATATTTTGACTATTTTGACCATTAATTCCATTTTTTTGATATCAACACATGCCCCCCTTCCTTTTAGCAAACTTAGTGAGCTAAAAGCATAATGGGATAAGGTTTATATATCCCATATCGGCCTTTTGACACTTCAAGCACTTTGCCACACACTTGGGAAGTACCTCTTCAAATACCTACAATTTAAAGCACTCTGAAATCACTCTCCTTGTAGAGACTCTAACAAGTATGCATTACCTGGAGCTATTTTAGCTACCTTAAAAGGGACTTCCCAACTAGGTGACCATTTACCAAATTTGGGGCGTTTGGTGCCTAAGGGAAAAATCGTCTTCTAAACCAAGTCACCAACTTGAAATGATTTTGCTTTGACTCTTTTGTTGTAGGCTCTAGCTACTCTCCTCTTATCTCTTTCTAGAGCCCTTAACCTCTTATCGGTCACTTCTTCCAAATTATCCTTCAAAAGAGTTTCATATTCATCGACTGATAAGCCATCTTGTTTAAGAAAACTTAGCGAGCCAAGATCTACCTCTACTGGTAGAACGACTTCTTTTCCATACAATAACTCATATGGACTAACTTTGGTGGCACCATGCTTTGCAACTCTACAAGCCCATAACGCCTCAGAAAGCACTTCATGCCACATTTTAGGGAACTCTTCAATTTTCTTCTTAATGAGATTAATTACAATTTTATTACTAGACTCGGCCTAACCATTGGCATGAGCATAGTATGGTGAAGATTTTATCAACTTAATACCATAAAATTCAGCAAAGTCTCTCACTTCTTTAACAATAAATGAAGTACCCTGATCTGTAGTGAGAGTTTGGGGAATACCGAATCTATATATAATGTGCATCAAGATGAAATCAATTACCTCATTATGAGTCATGTTCTTGAGAGGAACGACCTTGGTCCACTTGGTGAAATAATCCATTGCCATCAGCACGAACCGATGTCCCTTTGAAGAGGGGGATGAATCTCGCCGATGAAGTCCAAGCCCCAACCTCTTAATGGCCATGGTTTGATAATAAGGTTAAGTAGTGACTTAGGAGCCAACTGAATATTACCACACTTTTTACATGCTTCACACCCTCTATAATACTTAAAATAATCCTCAATCATAGTCGGCTAATAAAAACCCGCTCTTTTGAGCATCCAACTCATATTCTGGGCCGACTGATGAGTACCACAAAGTCCCTCATGAACCTCTCCTGTAGCCACTCTAGATTGATCGGCATTCAAGCACTTTATGAGTATTCCATCAATAGTTCGACGATACAACACATCGTCAAGCAACACAAATTTAAACGCATGTCGTCGAACTTTCCGATCAACCCTTTAACTGGGATCCTTCAAATATTGGACGATTGGGGTTCTCTAATCATCCTTATGGATTCCTTGAGGGTTTGCCAATTCTTTTCCCAAAGTGGCGTCTAATTTGTAAATCTCAAAGTGCCCCCTGAGTCCTTCCTGTTTCTACCGAGGGTCGGTCGGATCGGCTGTTTGGAGCCGATCAGACCGAAGCTCTACAACGAAGGTGTCCAGTGCGCAAAGACCCCCGACACTTGGAAGGCTTCGGTGCGAGAAGCCTGGTGCACAAAGTTATTTGGTGGATGAGGTGCTCTGGCACATGGGCTCCGACACGCAACACCATTCGACGGGCGAAGGGTTCCGACCCTAAGGGTCCGGTGTGCAACGCATTGGTTCGAAGCTCCTGGCTTCGACTGACACAGAGATTTCAAGCATCGGCCTCCCTTGTACAAAAAATTTGCCTTTCTTGACTTGATAGCCAGATGTTTGCTGAGCCAAATCATTTGCAATTGAATTGGCTTCTCTAGACTCGTGAGAAATTTTGAAGTCATCAAAAGTAGCAATTATGTCTAAACATTTATCCAAGTAGCTATTTAGCAAGCCATTAAAACATTGAGCAATTTTAGCTACTTCTTGCACAACTAATAGAAAATCACCATATGCATGAACATGTTTAACACCCATGGAGCCTAGCAATTCAAGTCCTATCAATAAAGCTTCATATTTGACTTGATTATTAGTAGAGGGAAATTCTAAACGGGCCAAGGTCTCAAAGCGCATACCATTAGGTGACATGATAACCACTCCAATACCTTAGCCACTCTTGAAAGCTGAACCATCAAAATAAAGTTTCCATGGCACTATCTCAATTAGAGCAACATCGCTACCCCAATTGATGTCTACATGATGATCAACTATAAAGTTAGCGATGATTTGGCCTTTCATAGTTCAAGGGTTCATAAGCCAAATCATATTCAATCAAGGCACCGTATCTGGTGCGCAAGGCTGATGCCATGCACAAATGCACATATATATAATCCTAGCTCTTCATCCAAGCATCAACGACCATGCCATATTTGCAAATAGCTCCCCGCATGCTTCAATCACCACTTTGCAAAATCCCCCTACCCCCAACGCAGGTTCTTTCCATGGGAACTAAAACGATGATGCATTTTTGATCGCTAGCTCCTGCCGACCGGGTCGTCTGTCGCCGTCGCTGCCGCCGGGCACTTTGTCGAGAGCACCGACCGCCGCCGCCGCGTCACCTACAGCCGCCGCCATCATCGCCGGGGCTATGGCCGCTGCGCCATGGATGAGCCGCCGCTGCTCTGCCCTAGCGATTGATAGTGATTGATCTGAGGATCAAAATTACAAGAAGGGAACAAAAAATTATGCTTCTTTCAAATGTGCTCATCTCCAGTCAGTTTTTGAAAGTGATTGATCTGAGGAGCAAAATTACAAGAAAACTTATAACCTATTTCAATCTTATTGGCATATGATGTTCAGTCGAGCGCTTCCTTTAGAATCAAGTTCTACATTCAACAGAAGCTCTAACTACATACGACACACTATTGTTGAAATGTGCATTAGTGCGAGATCCTCTTCTCTGAAAAACACATCAAAAAGCAAACTGAACTGCTCCAACGGAGGCGGCGCTGCCCCCTGCCCTCAAGCCACCGCTAGGGCAGAGCAACGGCGGCTCCTCCATGGCGCAACAGCCATAGCCCCAGCGATGATGGCGGCGGTTGGCGCTCTCGACAAAGTGCCCCGCAGCCGGCAAAGTGCCCGGCGGCAGCGGCGGCGGTAGGAGATCCGTTCGGCAGGAGCTAGCGATCAAAAATGCATCGTCGTTTTAGTTCCCAGGGAAAGAACCTGCGTTGGGGGTGGGGAATTTTGCAAAGTGGTGATTGAAGCATGTGGGGAGCTATTTGCAAATATGGCATGACCGTTGATGCTTGGATGAAGAGCTAGGATTATATATGTGCATTTGTGCATGGCATCAGCCTTGTGCACTAGATACGGTGCCTTCAATCAAAGCATAAGCTCACTTTCCAATTCTACCACTTAGAATCGGCTTCTGTAACATGTATTTTATGACATCAGTTTAATAAGTAACAATACATGTGCTGGTGAGAAGATAGTGACGTAATTTGGTACATGCATAATAAAGTGATAAACACAAGCGCTCCACAAACACGTACCTTGTCTCAGCGTCCAGCAAGCAGCGGCTCAAGAATGTGATGATGTACTCTTTTCCCTCCACCTCTTGAGTTAGCACGGCTCCTATCATGTTATCTTTTGCAGCAATGTATAGCCGAAACGGAATCCTGGCTTCTGGTGCTCTTACCACAGGCGGTGATGACAAGCACTCTTTAATCTTCTCAAAAGTGCTTTGCTGACTTGCCCCCCAAATGAACTCGGCCTCATTCTTTAGCCGGAGTATGGGGACAAAAGCATTGATTTTGCTAGAAAAGTTAGATATGAAGCGACGCAAATAATTCATCTTGCCTAGCACCTTTTGCACATCTCTCTTGCATGTCGGCGCTTCAAAGTTCTTAATCTTCTCAAGCCTCTTATGATCAATCTCAATACCTCTGTCATGAATCATGAATCCTAAGAACTTGCCCGCCGACGCATCAAAAGCATACTTGAGCGTGTTCATCTTCAAGCCATACTAGCGCATTCTATCAAAAGCAACTCTCAAATCGGCTAAATGGTTCCCCATAGAATCCGATTTGACCACAACATCATCTATATAGACTTCTAACATAACTCCTAGCAAGTTATGAAAGATCAAGTTCATAGCGCATTGATATGTAGCACCGATATTCTTTAAACCGAAAGTCATAACGACCCACTCAAACAAGCCAACAAAACCAGGGCATCGAAAGGCTGCCTTGTAGACGTCCTCTTTGGCCATAAAGATTTGATTATAACCAACATTTCCATCAAGAAAACTTAGTACCTTGTGTCCTGAAGCATCGTTGATCAACATGTCGGCTATCGTCATGGGATACTCGTCCTTCGGAGTGGCCTTGTTTAGATCCCTGAAATCAATACAAACTCATATTCTGTCGCTCCCCTTCTTTTCTATAGGCACAATGTTAGCAACCCATTCAGCATACCTGCATGGCCTAATAAATTAAGCTTTTAGCAATCATTCTATCTCCTCTTTAACTCGGTCATATACGGCTGAATTAAAGCGACGAGAGGGCTATTTATAAGGCCTAAACCTAGGTTTGATAGGTAGTCGATGCTCCACGAGCTCATGGCTTAGTCCGGGCATCTCGTTATACTCTCATGTGAAGCAATCGACATAGGACCGAAGTAACTTTATTACTTCGGCCTTTTCATCAGCCTGCAAATTTTTGTTTACAAAAGTTGACCTTGGAACGCTACCATCGCCTATATCGACCTCTTCTAGGGGATCGACCGATGCAAAACCTTGACCTAACTTTTCTACTTCGCTAAATTCTTCAATGGCTTCGACAATACCGTCTTTAGAAGACCGATATTTCTCCACACAAGACTTTAGCCAATCAAGATTACTCTTACTAGACATGACTACTATTTTAGAAATAGTCATGCTACGCCAGCCGACTTCACAGACACAAGAAAAAAACGTCCCTCGGACACACTAACAAAGTGATAATCCGAGAGATCTCTACCTGACAAACACTCTACCTTATCATGGATGGTGTCAATAGATACATAGGCCAATGCAACCTAGGCCAAAGTATCAGCTGGTACAACCTCCACATCATCGTCGTCCCACTGTATTAGGTACTGGTGCAAAGTAGATAGAATACAACAGTTTGCGTGAATCCAATCATGCCCAAGTAGCACACTGTAGTTACCTTGCACATCGATGACGAAGAACACCATCGGCAATGTCTTGTTGCCCACCGCTAGCTCTAGAGAAAGTACGCCCTTGGCTTCGGAGCTCTCGCCGTTGAAGCCATTGAGCATTAGGTTGGTCTTCTTTAAATCCTCTTCGCCCCTACCAAGCTTCTTAAAGAGAGAGTCGACATCAAGTTGGCAGTGGTGCAACCATCAACAAGCATCCTAGAGATCGGCTTTCCGTCAATATGCCCCTTGATATAGAGAGGCTTCAAGTGATGAGTCGTACCCTCAGGCTTTTTGAAAATAGCATCTCACGGGCTGAGGCTAAACTGAGCAACCTCGGCCTCATCTCATGGCAGCGCAAACTCAATAGGGAGCGTGACGACATTTATGTCCATTGGTTGATGTATGGGCCCCTCGGAGATGGAGGTGTAGTCATCGTCGAGCATGTCGTCGTCATCGTCGTCGCTCAGAATGGGAGCTGGGTTGTTCGCCTCAACCGGCTTGGGCTTCCATACTTGCTTCATGACTGGCCAGGGGCGGATTTCCTCGAAGATGGTGTCTCACTCATCCTCAGCATTTTTCATGCGCATCTCCTATGATCGCAGATATTGCAGGCGCCTCTTCTGTGATTTGGACATACCCAGAGGAGCCCAAGATGGTTGTGGCTTAGTACCAGGCGCTGCCAACTTGCTCCTGTGATTTTTGGCCGAACAGGAATTACCCGGGTTGGCCTCGTAATCTTTGCACTTGGCAAGAATCCTTTCCTGTATCTTGTCAGTCGGACCGGCCTCACTAGGCCGGTCGGACCGGATTGTGTCGGTCGGACCAGCCATGGGGGGCTGGTCAGACCGGGCCTCGGGGATGGCTTCAGCCGAACCCAAAGACTTACCTCCGTCGTGCTTTAGCGAGGGGGCCTTCGGGATTGGGACCTCCTGAGACCCTACTTTGACGATGATGGCTTCAGACTCCCTCTCCATCATCCCTTCGTGCCCGTCTTCTTTTGCTTTGTTTTGTGCAAGTCGGCTCGGTGGTACCACGGATAGCCTGTGGAAGACATTCCCCTTCGCTGCATCCATCTGCCCTGCCAAACATAGTACTCCAAAGGACCAAATGGGGCAACACTATATTGCGAAGGGTATTCCGGCAGTGAAGTGTAATTCAGAGCCCATGGGTACCCCGTCTAGTAGTACGACGGAGGCATCAGGGGTTCCAGTTGCTTCGCCCACTAAGGGCCAAACCCATTGCTCGGAGGGGGGTTTATCCACGTCGAAAGTACTTCGGACCATATAAATAAAGGGTCCCACCAAGATAGAGGTATGTTCGGCCACTGTGGGCCGAGCTCTCCCTCCGGGGGATTCGCGTAGAGAGAATGTGGGTTCGGCATTGGGGTCCAAACTCACCCATTGGAGGGTTTAGCTGTTGGGGTCCGAACTCAGCCCTCGAAGGGTTTAGGTGTCGGGATCCAAACTCACCCCTCGGAGGGTTCGGCTGTTGGGGTCCGAACTCATCCCTCGTAGTCTTCAGCTGTTTTGGCACTCTTGGCCGAGTGTCTATTTTCTCAGCGTTCTTCTGATGTTTATTTAACAACATCTGGTATGTTACCTTTGGCTTCTTATGAGTCCTAGCCGAAGATGATGTGTCGATGTTCTGTTTCCATACTCCTACTTCAGGGTTCTTTGGTACGACTGTGCGTGTGCGGTGTTCTCCAATAACGACCGCTTTCCCTTAGATGACTCGGCCTATTCTGGCTGAATCAACACTTTCTTCTAATCGAGGTCGACGGTGTTCACGGGAAAGGGGTCTTTGTCTAGCTTCATCTTCGAACTAGAATCTATTTTCAATAATCCTTCTTCTATGGCTGATTGAACCTGCCAACGGAAAACATTGCAATCGTCAGTATAGTGAGAATGAGAGTCATGCCACTTACAGTAGGAGCATTTCTTTAGTTCATCGGTGGTCGGGATGACCTGGCCCTTGGGCAACCTGAGAAGCTGTCTCTTCAAGAGGAAATCAAATATTTTGTCACATTTAGTCACATCAAAAGAGTACTTAACCTCATTGGGCTGACCCTTAATGGGAGACGACCGTAGCTCAGAACAAGTGATAGGTTTGTTCTTGGTGTTCCAGGCCCATTCGGCGGCATACATATCGGCCAAATCATCCTCTTCCTCCGACTCTTCCTCATTGGAGTGTTCCATGATGTGAACTTTAGCTCTAGGTTTGTTAAATGTTTTAATGAATTTTTTATCCTTGGCTCGACCTTCTTGGACCAGAGCCTGCTGCAAGACTTGGTTGACCTCTAAAAAGTTTTGGTTGTCTAACCTCTCCTTAATCTCAGAACACAATCCATCAAAAGCTAGATCCGCCAAATCTCTTTCTGAAATATTGAGACTAAAACATCGGTTCCTAGTGTCTCTAAAGTGCTTGACGTACTCAGAGGCACTCTTATTGGATTTTTGTTTGACCGCCGTCAAGTGTGAAAGCCTAAGTTCTGTCTCACCTGTATAAAAATAGTCATGGAATTTCTGTTCTAACTGGGCCCATGTTTGTACAGAGTTTGACGGCAGTGCCGAAAACCAAGTGAAAGCAGTGCTGAATAGCGAAAGAGAAAACAGTTTAAGTTTTAATGCGTCCGACCCACTAGCTTTCTCCACACTGTGCTAAGAATTGACTAACATGCTCTAGTGTGGTCTTGTTACCCTAGCTGTCAAATTTGGTGAATTCAGGGACTCTATAGCCGTGAGGGTAGGGTATTGTATCGAAGTAATCAGGGTACGACTTTCGGTAAATCCTAGCCCAATCCCAAGGCGCGAAGCCAATACACTCTCTAAATAGCGTGCGGATCCGCTCCTCAATGTCGTCCTAGCCTCCTGCCTGTGCACGTATCTCCTGCGGGGGCACGACACACGGTGGTATCTCGGCGTGTAGGCCACGGGGCCCCTCCTCTCATGCTAGCTCAGGATACATGACGTGCTCGGTTATATGCGGGTTTGTAGGAGCATGCAGTGCAGGCAGCGTGGGAAAAGCTAGCGCAAGCATATGTGAAGGTGGCGCATAATAAGCAAGGCTAGCTTGGTCGTAGGTGTAGTGATTTGTCTCGGCCGAAGACATGGTAGCTTTGCAAGTACTACCATCGGTTCTGCTAGAAATACGATTTACCGGGGGTACGCTAGCGATCGGAGTTGGAGGAACGGCCTTGGTAAAGACGAACCTTCTAAACATTGCCTCTACCTGAGAGCTAACTACCGACTCTAGACGGTTGGCTAGCGAAGCGCTAATGACTTGGTCTACAGACATGGCTATCTTCTGTTCAATCTCTGAGGGAGATAAAGGAGGCAGCACAGGTGTTACCTCAGTCTAGGCGAGGTCGGGGATGTTGACGTCGCGCTTGATGAAGCCCACACGTGTCTTTACATAGCTCCCAAGCGTGAGATCTTGGAGCTCTTTCATCTTCACCTCGATCTCCGCCCTACCTTCCTCGGGGATATCTGCAAAGGTAGGCATCATGATGTTGCGGTTGTCGATTTCCATGCCTCCCATGGTACTCATCGGCGTCGTAGATGTAGTAGTCGTTGTAGAGGTACTCGGAGCCGATGTAGATGTACTCGTCATGTTGGCGTGTATTTCCCAAGAGGAGTCACCAAAAAGTGTGTTAACACGAAAACGTGCGCCTGCACTTGGGCCGTTTTGATGATCTAAAAGTGTGCAGATACTTAGGGATAAGCCTAAGCGTGACACAACACTGACGTCGCGTTCTGACTACCCCTAACAGTAGCAAAGGTGGTTGGAGTCACCAGGTAATCAAACAAGTATTCAGAAATAAAGTTCAATTAGCCGAAATGTATGAATAAATAAAATAACCCAATCGGCTGAATGAAGCCTGATTGGTCCGAAGTATACTGTGCGAAGGGTCACCGAAGGGAGGCCTCTTCTCCACATAAGCCTAGGGTCTGACCTTCGCGATTGCCTGCTAGGAGGTGGCACTTTAGGTTCTTGGAGAGTTGTGCCTGATTTACAATGATCGCCTCCAGCACACTGCCTTCTGCCATCTACCATCGTGAGAGCCCGGGTCACTCCGCAGTACGTATGTTAGCTTCCACGACGACTGTGACCCCATCATGGCTCTGTTGACCCGGATGTTGTCTACCATGGATACCCTCCACACCGAGGCCACCCTTGACTCTAGCGAGAAGTTTGAGGCAGTCAACTTCCTCCGCCAGGTTATGGAGCTCAAGGAGTAGATCAATGAGTTGGCACCCCTCATTCCTCGCAGGAAGAAGGTTCCCCGTACGCCTGCCCCCTACCCAAGAGGATATCATTGCCTAGAGGACACGTTGAACATGTTTGATGTTGTCGGGTCTTACCATATTCAATATTGTCGAGATCTTCTCTAGATTGGCCTCGATGCCTCGACTGCTGACGATGAATCTGAGTAGTTTTCCAGTCAGGACTCCAAACACACATTTCTCTGGGTTAAGCCACCATCAAAACTTATGGAGGTTGTTCACACTATCTTGGAGTTCCAAAACAAGATCTTCTAACTTATTGGTCTTGATAATAACATAATCAACATAGGCTTTGACATTGCGACCAATTTGATTAGCTAAGCATCGCTGAATGGCTGGCTAGTACATAGCCCCCGCAATCTTCATCCCAAAGGACATTGACATGTAGTAGTGAGTGCCGAATGGGGTGATGAACACTGTATTCTTTTGATCTTCTTCCTTCAGGATGATCTGACGGCAGCCTGAGTAGCAATCCAAGAAGCACAAGATGGTACTTCCCACAGTTGAGTCAATAACTTGGTCGATGCTTGGCAGAGGAAAGGGATCTTTCGGACATCGCTTGTTGAGATTAGTGTAATCAACGCACATTCTCCATTTCCCATTTTTCTTATTTACATGGACTAGGTTGGCTAGCCACTATGTGTGTTGTACCTCCTTTATAAACCCTGCCGCTAGGAGGTGGGCTACTTCTTCTTTGATGGCCTTCTTGCCGTCTTCCGCAAATCTCCACATCTTTTGTTTGACCGACTAAGCAGTTAGGTTAACATGGATTTCATGCTCGATCATCTCTCGGGGTACGCCTGTAATATCGTAAGGCTACCAAGCGAATATGTCGGCGTTGGAGTGAAGGAAGCTGACGAGCGCACTTTCCTATTTAGGAGCAAGCATTGTTCCGATCAGCAAAGGCTTGGAGGGGTCGGCGTCCGAGAGTGGAATAGTCTTGTATTCAGCTAGAGAAGGCCCCAGACTTGTCGGAGAGGGAACAAATCTTGGTGTCTTAAGCCCCATAGTCGGCGTTGTCTTGGATTCCTGGATCATCTCATTCATTCGAATAGATATATCTAGGGTCTCTCTTAGGGCGAGGCTATCCTACTCATAGGCATGCGACGTGGCGACGTCTCCTTTTATGAAGAAGGCTCATCTTGGCCCAGGAATCTTGAGGACCAGATAGGTGTAGTGGGGAACAACCATGAATTTGGCCAATGATGGACTTCTAAACACGATGTGGTAAGCAATCTCAAAGTCGGCGATTTAGAACTTGACATGCTTGGTCCTGTAGTTGTCCCGACTGTCAAACGTCACCGGCATGGTGATTGTTCCAAGAGGCACAAAGGCTTTTCCTGAGTTAATCCCATAAAAGGGGTATCCGTCTTTTGGAGTGTTGAGTGGTCGATGCCGAGTGCAGCCAACTTCCCTTTGAATAGGACATCAAGGCCACTGCCACCATCGACTAGCACCCTTTTAAGGTGCACTTTGAGGATGACTGGGTCAACGACCAACGAGAAGTGTCCAGGCTTGTGGACATCTGTACACTGATCTTATCAGTTGAAGGTGATATGTATTTTCGACCACCTTAAGTTATCGGTTGCAACAATGTTGATGGCGTTGATGCAGTGAGCCATCAAATTCTGCTAGCATTTGGATTTAGAGGCAATCGTCCCTCCTAATATAATGGAGATCGTTCTCATGGGCTCTTGGAAGTCATTCTCCATCGATGGAGCATTGTCTTTCCTCTTGACCTTGTCGAACTTCTTTTACTTGTCGTCCCGAAGATGCTTGTCAGGTCGAGGGTTTCTGAGAAACCAAGGGTTGGTTTCGGTGTTTTGTGATGAGTGATTGACAGGCTTTTTACCCTCTATTCGAAGGGTACCTCCGAAGGGGCTTCGGAGGTGGTACCTCTGAAGGGTGTTCGGAGGTGGTCTCACCGAAGGGTGTTCGGTGTTTGCTTGCTGCAGCTGTGCAGCGGAGTGTGCTCGTCGGAGGGGTCCGACAGTACACGATGACTGGGTTCGTACCGAAGGCTTCGGTATTTTGGGCGGTACACCGGAGTGTGTGCCGGAGGTTGCTAACCCGGAGAGGTCTCCGGAGTACTGGATACACTTGTTTGCTTGTCGGTGGTGCGCAGGGACTTCGGAGGCGACGGACAAGGTTCGAGCCAGGTGAACCTGGGTCAAGCGGGAAGCTTGATGCCAGGGGAGCGGGGAGCTCCGTCACGGTGGCTGCGAAGGTGGTCCGGGTCGGTCCTCGAGTCGAGGCGCGCCAGGTGAAGGCAGAGAGTGCGGAGCGTGGCTCCGGCTGAAGGTACTCCGAGACAAGTCCTCGGAGGCGAGGCACTTCGAAGGTACTCCGAATGGAGTGACTTCGGAGTTGGATGGATCAAGTCCTCTTCGGAGGCAAGGAGTTCGAAGTGTGCTCCGGAAGGAGACATTCGAAGGTACCCGACGAAGGTCTCAGAAGTCGAGGCGCATCGAAGGCATGGTCCGGGTGAGGCTCATCGAGGAGTGTGCTCGGGAGAGACACTGCGTCGAAGTGCTCATGGAATGCTTCATGCGAAGGCCTTGGACGAAGGAGGGACTTCGAAGGGTGGTACTCCGAAGGTGGGGCTTCGGAGTGAGGAAGGCTTCGGAGCGAGGCTAGCTCCGGAGTGAGGTTGACTTGAGGTGCTTCGGCCTGCATGGCTTCGGTACACGGATTGACGGAGTTCGAGCTGGGAGTAGCTGCGAAGCCGTGGTGGTCCACTCCGGAGGTGTTGGTGCGAAGGCCCAAGGAGCTTTGACGGCTTCGGCTCAAAACCGTCACTGTATCGAAGGTCATCTTCGGCGAAGCGAAGGCCAACAGGCTCAAGGCTTCTCACCGAAGCTACCGCACCCTCGCGTGCGAAGGGAGGTTCCAGAAAGTCAAAGACTGTAAAAGGCTGACACTGTCTGTTCTGTAAAAGGCTGACACTGTCCCCTCTGCAGTTGACAGAGAAGCCTCCAGAATAAAGGTGGACTACCTTTTGTACCCCTTAGTTCTGTAGAGTCAAATCTTTTGTAAACCCTAGGGGTAAAGTAGTCATTTCCTTTGGGTGAACTGTGGGCTATAAATATGGGGGCTCGGTAGGTAACATTTAACACTTTGAGCATTTACTGTTGAGCTCCTGTAGCCACATACTTCGACTGTAATACATCCAGAGAGTTCTTTTGTTGTGTTCCTTGTTCAAGCAGCGAAGCCCTGCTTCTTTGTGCTTTTTGCTTGAGCTCGCGTTACATACCTCACCTGTTGTTGTGCACCGAAGCCTGTTGAGGCGAAGGCTGTTTTTGTGCGAGGTGTGTGTTTTGTCAGCGTGCGTTCGATTTGTGTAACAGGAGGCAAGACCTCACTGCATACTAGCGTAGCCCTGACCGAGGCCCATTTTGCTTCTTGTGTCGAAGCCCTTAGCGTAGTTCGTTTGTGTGCGTGTAGACCTTCGTGTACGAAGCCCAGCACCAGTTGCTGCCGCCAAGTACTTGGTCGAAGTCCTCAGAGGGCTGTCCACTCTTGCGAAGGGTGAAGTGCGAAGCCTGCTCGAAGCACCCTGTGTGCGGAGCCTGCACTGACTTAGCAGAGTAGATTTTCGAGGGTTGTAAGTGGAGCGAAGTCTTCTTGGCTTCGAACTTTTGCTCCTCCGAAGCCTGTGTTCGAAGGTGTCGAAGTACCTCCGAACCAGACCTTCGAAGGTAGTGTTCGAAGCCTGTTCCGCAGAAGACAGAACTGAAACCGAAGGCTAGTCTTTAGCCCGAAATTTTAAAAGCTCCCATTCACCCCCCCTCTGGTCGCCGTTTCCGGTCCAACAGTTTCTCCCTTCTTCCTTCAACATCTGATTCTATAACTGAAAGCAACGACGAGTTGTGTGGTTACTGTTAGGATGAATAATGAAGGGTTTATTGAGCAATTTCTGCAATGCCAAGTCATCTCAGCCTCGTTGTCAGGTGCTTCGGTCGGTAACCATGACTTCTTTCCCCTTCCTATTCTTGTCCTGGTATCGAAGAAAGGGCTCGAGGTTGCTGCGATCTCGAGGCACAAGCGGCCAATGACGTGTGGGTGATAAGTAGCGCTCCTTCTTTTTCTTCTTGTCTCCACCAAATTCTCATGAATTCGGGAACATTTGCTCCCATTCAGCGTCTTCAGCGTTCGTGTATTGCTCGTCAATGGTGATCAGGATTACTTGGCTCATACATCACCAGATGGTGAAATAGTTCTAATGGTTTCCTTAGCCGTCTTGAAAGGTGGTTATCGCATCGGTGTCGGAGATGTTGTCGATGATGTTGCATCGCTCAAAGAATCATCGAATATATTCCCTTAGGGACTCTCCTTCCCTTTGGCGAAGTTGGCACAGGTCGTGTCATGAGGCAAGTCACTGCCACGTTCCTTAATAATTGGTGATGAAGGTTTCACACAAATTATCTGAGGAATTGATGGATCTTTCGAGGAGCGAACCCAACCAGCTGACAATAGATGTAGACAACATAATAGGGAGGTAGTTGAACATGACATCTTGGTCTCCTCTGACTGCATGGATTGTTGTATAAAACAACCATATCCATTGGGACAGGTCGGTCTTACCATCGTATGACGTGACCCCCATCGGGTGGAAGTTGCAGGGCCATTCGACCCATTGGAGTCTTTCAGAGAAAGCAAGGAAGCCCTCGTGGCGCAAGATATCAATGTCGGGGCAGTTCATCCCTGGCGCACCATTGTCTTGGTCGTACTATTCATGGCGACGTAGCTCCCCGTGGTCTCATTCTTGTCGACGGCGAACAATGGCGTTACGTGCATCGAGCCAATCTGTGATGATGTGACGAGCATCACCAACGTAGGAGCTTCCTTCGTGTGCTCTTCAGTGATCACATTCCGACTGTATGGAGGGTCAAGAATGTGAACTCTGGTCCTAGGACCGAGGTCAGTGGGAGGGCGCTGGCTAGACCAGTTGAGCAGTCGCTGCCTGGGTCATGGCTCAAGCCCTTTGGAGCTCGGGCGTATTGGGGAGCACAGACAACGTCCTTTTGATGGTTACTAGGTTTGTTGTGGGTCTGTGGTACACGTTGTGACCTTCGTAATCCATAGTGAACGCAACTTGTTCACCATGTCGAGAGGTTATAGCCTCAACACGGGTCCTTGTTCTGCGATCGTGCCTAGCGATGTTCCTCATTCGACACCCACGTCGTGAGTGGTGGATTCAACCTCATCAGAGGGTTCGTCTTCTGAGATAGTCCCCATGACTGCCATGATGGTGATTGAAGGCAAAGCTTGGTGGACCGAAGGAACCTGTAGGCGAGGTCTCTCTGCCGCGACCATGGAGAATTTTCGTCATTGAATGGTGCATCCTTTGGAGTTGGCGAAGATGGTGTAGTCGTAGGGTGAGTCGATGACAACCTGTGGATGAGCCCTTGGTGGAGCTGACCACTTGTACACACAGGGGCCCCAAGGAGATGCTTTAGGAAAAGCAGGCCGCTTGGGCACTTGGGACAGCGGTGAGAATCATTCTTCGATATCAGAACATCGATCAGTATCAAAACTTCCGATCCGCCATTAGAACTTCCGATCAGTATCGGAACTTCCAATTTGCCGTGGACAGAAATAGATCTAATATAATCTATTTTTCCACCATGTATCTCCATACATGAGGGTTCTAGATCGAACACTATGCACATAGGCACTGATATCACTATTAGGGAGAGGGGAAGCTACGCTAGCCAGAAATTTCAAAAATTCACCCCAAAGCCCAAGGAGCATGCGCGTGCAAGATCATAGATCAGTACCTTCTAGCACAAGACGCGCTACATGCAGCGGAAGAATATGTTGATGAAGCGCGTCCTTGCCTATCCTCGCCTCGTCATGGTCATTCCTCGCCAATCCAATCGGTGAATATGACATAGTTGTTCACATGATGAAGTCCACGATCATCGCTATTGGAGCAACGCCTCCATGGTATCCACACATACAGGGATGAAGTACTTCCCACAACGGCGTGCTAGCACCGAACGTGAGAATGGGAGATCCTCAATCTCAACTTTTGAGATCAAGAAAGGGAGGAGGGGAGTTATTGGTGGCTAGGCCTAAACTATCCAAAAGCTTGTTCTCCAAGACCTCGTCCTCCTCTCTTTATATAGGGGCTAAGAGCCCCTGGTCGTCCACATCTCGAAACCAACAAATCGGTTACAACCAATTTGTGCTCTAACAGATCCAATCTGTTTTACCCATGTCAGAACTTCTGATCCTGGATCGGAACTTCTGATAGAGCATTTTCGGTCTCTCAATCCAACACGACACTGTAACAGATACAATCTATTTTCGTCCACCTCGGAACCTCCGATACACATATCAGAACTTCCAACCAGTTCAATTTTCCCGATTCTAAATCGGAACTTTCGGTTTCCACTCTCCATTGCTAATTATAAATTGTCGGAACTTCTGATATCATATCAAAACTTCCAATTTAAGCTCTCGGGTTCACAAACCATAAATTATCGGAACTTCCGATACCATATCGGAACTTCTGATTTGAGCTCTTTGTTTTTAATTCAGAAAATAGTTGGAACTTCCGATCTAACCGCAATTTTCTTGGGCATACTTCCTTCATATGCAGAGACTTTTTGATGATGAAGGTAGACGCCTCATCCCCTGCAAAACATGTAAGATCAATAGCAATTCGGCCTAGGTACCAAATTATCGAAATAAATTGATAAAAACATGTTACAGGGGTGAGACGAACGATTCACAATTGAATCGACAAGGATTACCGTGATTACGAAACAATGGACAACAAGTTTATGGAACAAACCAGAAATGATGACGAGCTATGGCTAAACCTAGGGCAAAAGGGTAGTAGATTGGAAAAAGAACGATTCTATGGGAGTAGATTAGATTAGATTGAAGTTCCGTTTTGAATCGGCCTTGCCCCTATATTTATAGTGGTGGTCTTGTCGTTCCTGCACTTAATTTCTAATCTAGATTGATTAAGGCACAAGTCCAAGTCGTTAAAAATTATTTAGAGATCAAAACATCCCAAAACTAACCATATCAGCTCGGACTTGGACTAGGCCGGTCTGACCAGGGTAACATGGCTGATCTGACCAGCCTACTATGGAAGGTTGGACCGGCCTGTGTCAAGAAAAATGCATCTTCAGCCAAAAATACCAATTTTGACAAATTTGACCATTAGCGCCAGATTTTGCTATCAACACTAATCTTCTGTTTTATATGGAAATATTTAATATATGGAAATCATCAAGATATGAAAGATGATATGTTTTATATAGAAATTATTAATATATGGAAATCATTAATATATAGAAGCTGATCTATTTTATATGAAAATCATTAATATATGGAATGTTGATCATATATATGAAAATATATGGAAATCTATTAGTTTTATATAGAAATAATAAATAAATAGAAAACATATTCATGACACAATATTATTTTTAGAAGCCTCAGAATCCCCTTCCATACTCGATCCCTTTCCGTCTGTGGTGCCTCTCTATAAAATCTAGAGTCCATGGCCAAATTACGCCATCAATTCTAGCCCTAGCCTCGCGAACCCGAGCCCATACCATGCGTTTTTGCTCCATCGCCACCCGCCGAGCTCTAGCCGCTCGCCCTCATTTACGGCAACAACATCCGTCCTCATTGTCGATAAGAAGAAAAAGAGGAGGCTCATGTTTTCCTTGTTGAGGTAAGAGCAAATGATCTGATTTGCGGTTTCCTAAGAATTGGGTTAATCAACTCCACTATTTCGTATACACGAAAGAGGTATGATAGCACACGTGTAGGACTGATTCCTATAATAGGTTAGATCGTACCAATACCAATTCCTTTTATTGCAAGGCGAAGATTCAATCACTTAGCCAACATTAAGAAGCTATTAGTACATTGTTAAATCGAAATAAAGAATACCAACTTAAAGTCCATCGTCCTCTCCCCGTCCCCCGCCACTGCACCGATCGAATCCCTGACTATTAGATCATCATCACTGCCTTCATCCCAAACCGCCATCGCAACTCCCGCTCGTCGCCGGTCACTTTTGTTTCATAATTATTTTGTATTTAATGTTGCATAACACAGGTACGATACTAGTCTCTTAAAATGTTGATAAATTGTTTAAAAATTGTCGGATAGATTTATCATCTCACCGGTGTTGGAGCATCTTCAAGAGTGACTTTAAAAATTGACTCCCTATATAATTTTTTGAGATTCTTTTTAAGATGCAAATCACTTTAAATATGTTTATCTCTAATAGAGTCCCTAACTCTATCTTGGGCTTCAATTCTTATTTGGGTACATATCCAACCAAAATCTATCTTATATCATCATCAAACAAGAAGACATCTGAAAGAAAGAAAATCAAAATTTGACATTTGCATACAAAATTATAATTTTGGGCTTCAATTCTTATTTGGGTACAGATCTCCAACCAAACTCTATCTTCTATCATCAAACAAGAAGACATCTGAAAGAAAGAAAATCAAAATTTGACATTTGCATACAAAATTATAATTTTGGGCTTCAATTCTTATTTGGGTACACATTTTCATTGTAGCGATACTAGCACGCTCGATTTAGGGTGCGTTTGGTTCTGCTGTGAGCTGTGAAAAAGATGCCGTGAGTTGCCTGCTGTGAAAAAGTTGATGTGAGCTGCCTGCTGTGAAAAAGCTAAAAATCGTTTGGTTGAAGCTGATGTGAAAAAACTGCTTTGAGCTAACTGTTTTTTATAACTTACGTAATTTTCATCATTATAATATTCTATACATATATATAAATAGGAAACACTCAACATTGATGCAACTAAATAACTAAAAATATATTAGATAAATAAAAAAGTGCATAGTTCATCTTATAAAATAAATCGACAACCATATATTATCTCATGAAATTGTGCAATGCAATACAAACCATAATATTAAATCAATTAAGACACCTTGAATTCATACAATTTAATCTGAACTAAAAATCAGAAAAGCAGAAAAGCAAAAGCAGAAAAGCAGGGTCCAGGCTGCTTCCAAATTTATACTAGAAAAAAACTGTTTTTTCACAGCAGAAGCAGTTTTGGTAAACCCGTTTGGTTCAGCTTCTGCTTTTTCACAGCAGAAGCAGATTTGAAAAGCAGAACCAAACACACCCTTAGCTGAAACCGGATAATCCATTGTATTATTCGTTCGACACTTTTTAAAGTATAATTTTTCAAAAAAATCCACTGCCATTGTTTAAATTTATTTTTTAAACAAGGACATACTTATAATTTATAATTTATGATATTAAATTTATTTATTAGTTAATCGCTGGTCAATCAAATAATCTAGTCATGTTATTAATCTATAAAGAACGCTCAAAAACATTGTCGATATAAATAATTTTTTTGTTTCTTCCAATTCTGCTTCCAAATGTCTCTGAGACTCTGCGCAACACTCAAGAATTCTGCTGCTCATCTCCTCTGCTTCTTTTTTTTTCAGGATTTTTTCGAAGCCTTATTATCGATGAGCGAAACGCATGCTAAAATAGAATTATAGAAACCATCCGATGCCCTGTTTGAGGATGAAGCTTAGGTGCAACAGCTTGCTTTCCGTGGTGGACAAATTCACACGACCAGAGCAGAATAGAGAAACGCTTGCCTGCCAATGTCACGGGACGACGATGCTCGTCATCATCAGCACGCAGAGACAATCCAATACACAGGTAAGTTGTTACAGTAATCTAATACCGGATATAATATTTTATATTAGAATAATTTAAAAAATACCAAATCGGTACTAATTATATGTTTGTAAGTTATTGCGGATTAAAATATCATCATAATATTTACAAAATATACCGGGGACATCATGTAGAGGTGGTTTTCTACCACTCATGTGCTTACCCTGTGATATATTTTATTATGTTTGAAAACACAATGGAGTGTAGGCGTGTAATTTTTCATTAAACATCTTTACGCGTGCTTGATCTCAAATCCAGCTGTCTGAGCCTGGCATACAGGTAAAAATGGATCGGATATGAATGGATATTATCAAGTATGAATACGGATTGGATATGGAGCAGATAGGAATACAATTACAGATATTTATTCGAAAAATTGTCTAGTTGATAATAAATATTCTCCAAATTTAGAATTTTTTAAATTTAAAATATTTTAAAAGGTCAATCTGTCAATAAAAAGCTAGTGGTGGTGACACATTGACCATCATTAATTTCTTTTAAATCATAGATACATATCTTATTAATTGATCGAAGTATTCTTTTATAATGTAGTATTATTGACATTAGAATTGTCTATTTAGTGGTGAACTAATATCTCTATAAAACCTTAATCTTCCTAGACATATTTGTAATAGTACTAATAATCTAAAATTATGTAATAGTACTAATAATCTAAAATTATGTAATAGTGCTGCTGTTGCTGTGTTGCACGCGGAATGCCCTCGTCGTCGTAGTGCATGTTTGCGCTCTGTACTTGCGTTGCTCTCGTCGACAAGCGACCATGTCCTCACGTCATTGCAAGCAGCCAAGCGCTTTGCAACGACCTATAAGATGAGTTGCCATTAACCCTGCTGGTTGCTGCTCTGCCTGTGTCCATGACCAGCTCAAGCCTGAAGAAAATGGGTAACACAGCGGCGGCAAAACCATTTCCTGCTGCCCTGCACATCATCCTCTGCATCTTTATGATCATCCCGGATGCGATCTCAGTCGTTGATTTGGCATCGGATGGTGACTGGTTGCGTGACGTGTCGTCGTCGGTTCAGGGGGCCATGGACCAGGCCGTGCTCGCCCTCGCCGAGACCCGGGCTCTCCGTCGGTCCGACCCGCGCGACGGCGTGGCCCAACCCCAACGCGCGGGGCGGGCCTGGTCCGACTGCGAGCAGCTCGTGGCGTTCGCCGTGGGGCACCTGAACAGGACGGCCGTCGCCGACGGTGCCGCCGTCGCGTCATCGGACGTTCTCACGTGGCTCAGCGCCGCGCGCACCGCCGTGGGCACCTGCTTGGCCGGCTTCGGCGAGCTCGGCGCGTCACCTGGCACGGGCTTCGCCAGCGTTCTGACGAACGTGACGAGTATGGTGACAGACGCGCTCGGGGTCGCCGCGCTCCGGCACGGGGCAGAGAATGGCGTCAGTGCGACAACGAACGTGGCGGTCGATCAGAGCCGGCTCCGAGAGAGCGACGACGACGATGGCGATGGCCGGATGTTCCCGCACGGCGTGGCGAGCCCGGGCGACGCCGACGTGGTCGTGGCGAAGGACGGGACGGGCCATTTCTGCACCGTCGGCGAGGCTCTCAAGGAGGTGGTGAGGCAGAACAACGGCGGCAGTAGGATCGTGGTGTACGTCAAGGCGGGGGAGTACAATGAGAACGTCGAAGTATGGACCAGCAACCTAATGCTCGTCGGTGACGGCATTGGCCGGACGGTAATCACTGGAAGCCGGAGCGTACGGCATGGGTACACCACGTTCAGCTCGGCCACCTTCGGTACGCATGACGCATCCGAAGTGAATATATTCCTTCTCATTTTTCTTGTGAGATAGCTGTGAATGTGTTACTGACATGGACGAACAAAGCCGTCAACGCCGACGGCTTCGTCGCGTGCGGCGTCACGTTCAGGAACACGGCTGGCTCCAACGAGCAGCAGGCAGTGGCGCTGCGTGCCAGCGCCGACCGGCTGGCCTTCTACCGGTGCAGCTTCGAGGGCCATCAGGACACGCTCTACGCGCACACCCTCCGCCACTTCTACCGCGAATGCATCGTGGCTGGCACCGTCGATTTCATTTTCGGCAACGCGGCGGCCGTTCTCCAGCGGTGCAGCATCCGCGTGCGCCGCCCGCCACTCACCGGCCAGCCGGCCGTGGTCACCGCGCAGGGCCGCGTCGACCAGTTCGATCGCACGGGGTTCGCCATCCACGGCGGGCGGGTGACCGCGGCGGCCAAGTTCGGCCATCCTGGCGCAGCGCCGGCACCGTTCAAGACATACCTCGGCCGGCCATGGAAGGAGTTCTCCCGGGTGGTGTACATGGAGGCGTACATGGACGACACGGTGGACGCGGCGGGGTGGCTGCCCTGGGATGGCACGGCGTTCGCGCAGAGCACGGCGTACTACGGTGAGTACAGGAACTCCGGGCCAGGGTCCTGCACATCAGGGAGGGTGAGGTGGGGAGGATACCATGTCATCACCGATCCCAGCGAGGCGTTGGCGTTCACGGCCGGCGATCTGGTGAACGCCGGCTCGTGGCTGGGCTCTACCGGTGTTCCTTTCACTCCCGGACTTTAGGGTCTCTTTTAGTTCGGGTTTGTGCTATTATTATGATCGGTCAATGTGTGGATATATTGTTAGAATTTTGGATAGTCCTTATTGTTGGGGGAAAATATCTCCTCTTCGGGGTTATTGCCGAAGCAGCCCAAAGACAGCCAACTAGTTCGAAGATTGTCCGAAGACCTTCTTCGAAGATGCTCGGAACCTGGTTCGAAGCCCGAAAACAAGCACTGGTTCGAAGTATATCTTCGAACCAAAGCCCTTCAGGATCTCTTCTGCCAGCTAAAATGGAAGACTTATCTTTTATCCTATTAGATTAGTCTTTTACCATTTTAGCCCTATTAAGGAAACCGCATAGTTTCCTTAATGTCGGTTGTAATAGAGGGGTAAATAGGTCTTTTCCTTAATATTTAGGCCTATAAATACCCCCCATTTTACCCTGTAATGCGGACGGATTACCAGTAAATCAATACACACTTTCGAACTATTCTAAGCTATTATCCTTTCGGAGGCTTGGAACAGTTTACAACGCAAACACTTCGTTTGTTAGTTTCTTTTCTACAGAAACCTGTTAGCGTAATCTTTTACGCCAACAGTTGGCGCCGTCCGTGGGGAACTTAGTCCAAAAAACTTCGTTCTCTACCAACCTCTTGCATCATGCCTCCTAAGCGGAGTGCACCTCGCAATCCCACTCGGAGGTCCTCTCGGATCTCCGGAGAGATACCCTTCGACACAGTTGAAGTCGGAGGGTCTTCGACTATCCCTCCACCTCAAACTCCGCAAGGGGCTTCTATCCCTCGAAGATACGAAACCTCTCCACCAACCCCTTCTACACTCCGACCGCCCGGAGCCACTCTGCCACCCTCCATTCCGATCGGAACTGATCATACCAGTTCTCAAGACCCGGAAGGTCCTTCCGGAGGAGATGAAGATAGCCTTGGAGACATGGCCACTCAAATGGCCAATCTTCAAGCCGAGGTAGCGAGGTGGCGACAGGAGGCTGCGAACAGGCTTCACCCTCAAGCCACCCCAGCTATCCCCGAAGTGCACGAAGACGACGATCTTGACTATCCCGAAGCCCCGGAGAACGCCTCTTACGACAATGAATCTCCGTTGCATCCCGAGCTTCAGAAGGTTCGCTTCGATCCAAGGTTCAAAGCTTCGAAGCTTAGCAAGTATGCCGGAGACGAAGATCCCAGTGAGTTTGCGCGTTCTTATGCCCTAGCAATCGAGGCTAGTGGCGGAGACAGAGAAACTATGGCGAAGTGCTTCCCGTTAGCCCTTGAAGGAGTGGCGTTGAGATGGTTCTGGTCTTTAAAACCAGGATCAATCACGACATGGTTACAGTTGAAGAAGAAGTTCATAAGTAACTTCCAGGGTACCTTCGTGCCCCCCATGTCGACTGGAAGCCTTTTCCAAGTGAAACAGCTCCCCGGAGAAACATTGAGGCAGTACTTCAAGCGCTTCGCTCACACGAAGTCGCAAATTCGGGGGCTGTCCACATCTTCGGTGGTTGATGCGGCTCGGGAAGGCGTCAGTCATAAAGGCCTTCTGGATAAATTGCATCGGAAGAGCATCACCACAGTATCACAGTTGATGTCGTACTTCGAGGAGTACTCGAAGTCGGAAGAAGGTTGGCTTCGGAGAACTACTGCCACTTCGACAGTGTTGACAGAAGTTAAAGCAGAAGTGAAGACTTCGGCTCCGCCGCAAGAGCCAGTCCCCGAAGTGCAACATGATAGAAGAAGAGGGCAAAAGCACCCTCGTTCTGAGGTCTTAAACATTGCACCCCCGCAGAAGTTTGCACCAAGAGCTCCACAGCCTGCGGGGAACAAGTCCAGCGGCTGGAGGCCGCCAGGGAAAACGGCTGGCAAAGGCCAGACCCTTTTTTGCTGTATTCATGGAGAGAACCGAAGCCATGCAACTGACACCTGCAAGGCTATTCTTACCCTTCGGGGAGAATACTTGGAGAGAACTTCGGGTCGAGGTAGTACCGACCGAAGTCCAGCAGCAGCAGTGCGCTCGGAGCCGGTCCAGGCTGTAGCGCGAATAGAAAATTTTGATGCTGCAAGACATCCTCCGGTGGCCAATGTTATGCCACCTCCGAAGCAAGAAGAAGGGCAAGATAGAGGGAAGAGAGTAGTTCTCCCTATCTCCGGAGGAGGTACTCTCGGAAGCATGTCCAAGAGACAGCGAAGAGAGTACGTTCGAGAAGTAGGCCACATTGGAACTTCGTCATCTGCAGCTGCAATGCCGGAGTGGTCTCATGTTCCAATATCTTTCTCTGCGGAGGATGCAGCTGGTATCAAGTTCCCGCATGCAGATCCGTTGGTTATCACTGCTGATATTGCAGGGACTGAAGTCCGAAGGGTGCTAATTGACGGAGGTAGCTCGGCAGATATCATATTTGTGCAAGCCTTCGATCAGTTATGCATTTCCCGAAAGCATCTCCTCCCAGCGGCTCGTCCTCTGCAAGGCTTCGCAGGACCTCCGCTAGATGCACTTGGCCAGATAGGCCTGGAAGTAACCTTCGGAGAAGGTTTACTAGCCCGAACTGAGGAAGTTATCTTTGATGTAGTAGATGCCCCGTACGCTTATAATGTTATCTTTGGGCGAGGCATGTTGAATCAGTTCGGAGCTGTGGCGCATCACAATTACTTGTGCATGAAGATGCCCACACAGTTAGGAGTTCTAACAATCTTCGGAGATCAAGCCATGGCTCGGAGGGCAGAATATGGTCACGGTCCTCCTCTTGATCCGAGGCAGGTAAACAATGTCCAAGATAATGGAGAAATTTTTTCAGCCTCCTCCGAAGCTTCGAAGAAGTCATTTCCAAGACCAAGTCCCGAAGGAGAGATTGCAACGAAGGTCATTGTCAAAGATGGTAAAGAATACACTTTTCAATTTGGTAAAGATTTACCTCCTGAAGTTGCAACTTCCTTGGAAAAGGTCGTAGAAGAAAATTTGGATGTCTTCGCTTGGTCTGACGAAGATATCACCGGAGTCGATCGGGATATTATTGAGCACAGCTTGCTTGTAAACCCGAAGGCCCGGCCTGTTCGACAAGGGCTCCGGAAGATGTCCGCAGAGAGAGCTGCTCTAGCTAAGGACGAAGTTGAAAAAACTGTTGAAGGCTGGGATTATCAGAGAAGTGGCCCATACAGAATGGTTAGCAAACCCAGTCTTCGTCAGGAAGAAGTCCTCCGGAAAGTGGCGCATGTGCATTGATTTCACATCTTTGAATAAAGCGTGCCCACGTGACCCCTACCCCATGCCCCGAATTGATCAACTAGTTGACTCCACTGCAGGTTCGGAGTTACTAAGCTTCCTTGACGCCTATTCCGGCTATCATCAAATATGGTTGAAGCGCGAAGATGAAATCAAGACGAGCTTTGTAACTCCTTCGGGAGTCTTCTGCTATGTAAGAATGCCCTTTGGCCTAAGAAATGCCGGGGCTACTTTTTCAAGATTAGTTGCTAAGGCTCTAGGTCATCAACTAGGTCGCAATGTGGAGGCCTATATGGATGATATTGTAATAAAGAGTGCTTTAAAGCACCAACATAGCCTAGACTTAGCAGAAACATTCAATAGCCTTCGGGCATGTGGGATCCGCCTTAACCCCGAAAAATGTATATTCGGAGCTAAGGCTGGAAAGTTGTTAGGGTACTTAGTTTCAAGCAGGGGAATTGAAGCTAGCCCTACTCAAATAACTGCGCTGCAGAAGATGGCTCCTCCGGAGAATTTAAAGCAAGTGCAAAAGCTGACTGGACGTCTAGCCGCACTTAGCAGGTTTTTATCAAGATCTGCGGAGAGGAGCTTGCCAATCTTTAAAGCCTTGAAAGGGTCCGAAGATTTTGCATGGACACCGGAGTGTCAGAAAAGCTTCGAAGATATTAAAGATTATCTCAGCAATCTTGCTACACTTACGGTGCCTATTGCGGACGAAACCCTACTTCTGTATCTTGCAGCCACAGGCTCAGCAGTCAGCGCAGTCCTTGTCAGAGAAGCTGATATCAATGGGAAGTTGGTCCAAAATCCTGTCTATTTTGTATCCGAAGCATTGTCAGGAGCGAAGACAAGATACTCCGAACTTGAGAAATTCGTTTATGCTCTGATAATGGCTTCGAGGAAGCTAAGACATTATTTTTTGGCTCACAATGTAATTGTACCAACTTCGTATCCTTTAGGAGATATGCTCCGAAGCAAAGATTCCACTGGAAGAATTGGAAAGTGGGCAGTAGAACTAGCACCCTTCGGCATATCTTTCCTGGCAAGGACAGCTATCAAATCCCAAGTCCTAGCAGACTTCGTAGCAGAGTGGACTCCACCTGCGAAGTTGACTCCGGAGAAATCAGATGACGGAGTATGGACTATTTACTCCGATGGGGCTTTCCAAGCATCCGGAGCAGGTATTGGGGCAGTATTAATTTCTCCGTCAGGTCAAAGAGCAATGTACTCCGCAAGACTCAACTTTAAGTCTACCAATAATATAGCGGAGTACGAAGGAATATTATTGGGACTCCGGAAAGCACGTGCTCTAGGGGCTACAAGGATAATTATAAAAACAGATTCTCAGATAGTAGCAGGGCACGTAGACAAAAGTTTTCAAGTCCGACATCCACAGCTTGCAAAGTACTTAGAAGAAATTCGCAAGATCGAAGCACATTTCAAGGGTATTTCCATTCGGAGTATACCAAGAGCTGATAACGTGCAAGCGGACATTTTAGCGAAGGCTGCTGCCGGAGCTGTGGATGTGCCTGACGAAGCTTTCTATGAGGAGCTCAATATACCTTCGGTGCCACAAGTTGCTTCTGCAGAGATTCTCTGCATTCCTAGTGCAGATTGGAAGGATTCAATCATAGAACTCTTGCAAGGAGGAACAAATTTGCCCGAAGAGCCCCAATTGTCAAGATTAAAGCTCAGAGCAAGAAACTATCAGCTAATCAACGGTATATTATACAAGGCCGGAGTATGTTCCCCTCTACTCCGATGTATATCTCAAGCCGAAGGCCAAGAAATTCTTCGAGAAATTCACGAAGGCCTTTGTGGAAGCCATTTAGCCCCTAGAGCTCTGGCAGGAAAAACACTTCGCCAGGGGCTTTATTGGCCCACAATAACAGCTGATGCGGAGAGCTTAGTCCGCACTTGCCAAGGATGCCAGTGGATGGGTCGACGGAGTCATCGCCCACCAACAGCTCTTCAAATCATTGCTCCAGTATGGCCTATGGCCAGATGGGGTATGGATCTAATTGGTCCCTTTCCGTTAGCAAAGGGAAATCTCAAGTTCGCAGTGGTAGCTATTGAATATTTCTCTAAGTGGGTGGAAGCAGAGCCCTTAACAGCTATCACTTCGAACAATGTACAGAAATTCTTCTGGAAAAACATTATTTGCAGGTTCGGAGTGCCTAGATATCTCACAGTTGATAATGGAACACAGTTCGACGCAGAACCCTTCAGAAAGTTTTGCGAAGACCTAGGCATTCAACTATGTTTTGCTGCAGTAAGACATCCTCAGTCGAATGGAGCCGTTGAACGAGCCAATGGAAATATCTTATCAGGGCTAAATCGAAGAATAGTAGGGTTGTCAAAGGGACTGTGGACCGAAGAGCTTCCGAAGATTCTGTGGTCCATTCGGACTACGCAAACAAGGTCCACAGGTTTTACTCCGTTCAGACTACTATTCGGAGATGAAGCTATGACTCCAACGGAGCTCAAAGGGGGCTCACTTCGCAGCACCGAACCAGACATCGAAGAAGAAAGACAAGCTTCGTTAGATTTGTCAGAAGAAACAAGGCTTCGAGCTGTAGCCAATTTATCAAAGTATCATCAGCAGACGAAGACTTGGTATGACCCGAAGGTTAAGCTCAGCGAGTTAAGGCCGGGTCATCTTGTTCTACGAAGCATTATAGCACCAGGGAAGTTAGGCAATAAATGGGAAGGTCCATATCTAATCGTCCGCTCGGGGCGCCCTGGTTCATTTAAATTAGCTAATTTAGAAGGTGAAGAGTTAGCACATACTTGGCATGCGGAGCACCTAAAGCGATACTTCGCATAAGGGCTCCTTGTAATTCGCTTGTAATCACCTCTAAATTAATAAAGCATACATCCTGTAGCGTGCCTTCCCCTTGACGCTCCTAGTCTCCCGAGCGGACGCGCTGGGACGGAAGTCGTTCGAGAGGGAAGTGTATTAAGCAGGGCTGTATTTCCGGACTTCGAACCCTTAAAGTCGAAGCCTCCGGTGTGGTGGCTGAAATCCATCCGGAGCCCAAGCTGATACCTTGTAGGCATCCGTAAAAGAGCCAATACCACATTCTACGGAGTCCAAGCTTCGGCTGGTAGACTTCCGTAAAAAGAGCCGAAGGTGGCCAAAATCTGCGGAGTCCAAGCTGCAGCTTGTCAGACTTCCGTAAAAAGAGCCGTAGGTGGCCAAATTCTGCGAAGTCCAAGCTCCGGCTGGTAGACTTTTGCAAAAAAGAGCCCAAGTGGCCAAATTCTGCGAAGTCCAAGCTCCGGCTGGTAGACTTCTGCAAAAAAGAGCCCAAGTGGCCAAATTCTGCGAAGTCCAAGCTCCGGCTGGTAGACTTCTGCAAAAAAGAGCCCAAGTGGCCAAATTCTGCGAAGTCCAAGCTCCGGCTGGTAGATTTCTGCAAAAATAGCCGAAGGTGGCTACAATTTCTGCGAAATCCAAGCTCCGGCTGGTAGATTTCCGCAAAAAAACAGCCGAAGGTGGCTAAAGCAAAGCAGCATTTAAGCCATGAGCTTCGAATGATTGTTCATATGCGTCCAAAGTGACAAAATTTTTTAAGACATTAAAGTGTCCTGGAAGTTATCTCAATTGATCTCTTTCATGAAATAAACAAAGGTACCAAGTTACCATTCTTCTGACTACAGATAGTCGAAGACATTTCATAAGATTTCAAAAGATCTTTAAATGACAGAGGGGCTCCGAACCCCCAAAAAATTGTACTCCGAAGTTTTTTCTTTGCGCATAACCATCTTCGAATACAGTTCGAAGTTGCTTATACCCAAAGAGGGGCTAGTAAATATGGAGACAATTTTAAATCGGCATTCATTATCAAAACAAATGTATTTACAAATTACATCATGAAAAATTGGTATCTATACCAAGAAGGAATCGGAGACCTCTTCGGTCCCGAGAGCTAGGGGTGGAACGACTAGTTCCAACATCGGAAGTTCTAAGAACTTTACGTTTAACTCTCTTCCTCCCCTTCGAAGCTCTAAAATCCTTCTGCTCTTGTTGAAGTTCGGCCCAAGTTCGAAGCCGCTCGGGGCTTCTCTCCCAGCTTCTAAGATCTTCAGATCTTTTATTTTGGGCTTCACCTTCGTCTTCGGACCAATTAGTGTCTTCAGAAGACGAGGTGTTTGCGTCGCTCTCTTTATCTTCCTCTTTAATATAAGACAATATGTCTTTGATTACTTCGGGCGCAATAACGCCGGAGTCATCTCGAGGGATAAGGAATCGAGGACGCTTATAACTCTTTAGAAGTTCGAAGGTGTTCCACAGTGAGCAAAGTTCGCTGTTAAGCTCTAACACTTCGATATCTTCCATAAGAGGCAAAGCCTAGAAATATGACAAACAAGATTTTCATTGATAAATATTTACAAGCATCAGCTTTACATAATCAAAAAATCCTAAATAATCCTAAACCTGCGGGTTCGGAGGAGGCTGACTGCTCGAAGCTTGGCTCCGAACTTGCTTTTGGCGTTGGCCTTCGTCAATCCAAGCCTTGATCGCAGATCGACCTTCGGCTCTCCATGAAGTCTGGAAGGCTCGCCAAGCAACAGCTACACCTTCGGAAGGTTTTAAAAGTCGGTCGTCGTCGAAGATAATGGAGCCCTGTGCGCTCGGAGTGATTGATCGGCCCAAATCCTCGTAGTAGCGAAGTATTCCAAGGGCAGACACTTGTCCGGAGAGTTCTCCATAACGTATGCCTGCCGTCTTCATTTGCTTCGCTGCTCCTTGGATCCTCTTTAGCCGGCGCAGCAGAGTTACATTGTCATCCGAAGGTAGTGATCCAGTAGTACCGAAGTACTCCAAGACACCTAACATTTGTTCGATGACCTCCGAAGCCACCTTCTCGGACTTAACCTTTTCTTCAATAAGCATATCCTTGGCCGAAGTTGTTTCAGCTAAAACTCCGGAGATTCGAGCGTTCTCCGTAGTCAAAGCATTCTTTTGAGTTCGGAGTTGGCCAGCCTCTTCTTGTAGCCTTACAAGTGCGGAGTCCTTCGCAGCATCCTCCGTCCGCAGTCTTTCAATCTCCGCTCGAAGCACAACTTTTTCTGCTTCGAGCTCTTTCCTTGCAGCTTCCAAACTTTGCCTAGCCCTTCGCTCTGCTATTATCACATTGTCCATTTGAGATACTCGACCTTCGGAGAAGTTAAGATTTCTTTGAAGAGTTTCGTTCTCTTCCCGAAGTTGAGCAATTTCGTTTTCATTCGACAAAGCTGCAGCGCGGGCTAAGACTGCTTGCTAAGAAAAAGAAAAACTAGAATAAGAAATTATTCATATATAATTCATTATTTGGTTCGAAGATGCTTTATACCTGATAAGCTGCTCTTTCCACAGCAAGGTTAAGCTCCGAACCCTTCACTCTGCTTAAACGGGCTACCAGTTCTGTTTCCCCGACTTGGCGACTGGCTTCACCCAAAGGTTTAACCAAAGTCCCAAGTCCGGTTTTCTCCTCCAAAAAAGGAGTTATGAGAGGAAGCAGTTTTGAAGCTTTCTGGTCAGCCCTGCTTAGCGAAGGTCCGGAGGTTTCTTCCGAGGCCCTTGGAACTTCAGAAGATGGCCCCCCCTCAGTCGATTCACTTTCGTCCGTTGACTCAGATGAAGTCGATCCTTGAGCTGGGAGGGGCTCGATGTGTCTTTTTCCTCTTCCAGGCCCCGGTAGAGCAACTCCCGGTTGCGGCCCCGAAGTTGTCGAAGGTCTTAGAGTTGTATCTTCGAGGGATACTTCGACAACAGGAGGCTCTGAAAAACCAAAAATATTACACATTGTATAATTTTGCAAAAATTGATAAGAATTAAGCAAAATTTACCTTCGATATTCTCTGGAATATCGAGCACCGGGCTGATCGGAGGATCATAAGTGTAGTCCTCATCCGAATCGGCCGTTAAATTTTGAACTACAGGAGCATCGTCCTGAAGAGCCCTCGTTACTTCTTCGAGAATCGAAGCCACAGTGACTTCGACTCCCCCTTCACCCACTGAAACTCCGGCCTGAGTTATGTCTTCCTGAACTACCGAAGTCATTGGTTGATCAACATTGTCTCCAGACTCCGGTATGTTCGCAGGCACTTCGGCTTCATTCACACCCATAGGGGCTTCATTTTGATCTTCTTGAGTATCCGGAGCTCTTACTTCTTCGATGTTGACTTGAAGCTCCGGAATACCTGCAGTGTCTTCAATGTGAATACTTTGTTGAGCCGCATCTTCGTCAATTAATCTTACTAATAAAATACCTTCGTCTTCTTTAGAGCTAGAAACCGAAGCTCTTGAGCTCGAAGGTGCGAGTTTTTTCGGCTTCCGAGCCACTTTCTTCGTCGGAGTCTTTGCGGAGCTGGAGGCTCCAGCTTCGGCTACTCTCTTCTTGGGTCCTTTCTCTTGAGGCACCCAGTCCATCAGAGGGGGCGGAGTTAACTCTAACATTCCCCATACTCTGTTAAAACGCTCCCAACTTCCGACTAATTTGATTCGCCATTCCTTTTCTGACGGAGTTGGAGCACCCAAGATCTTCTCCGAAGCCCTTATAATTTGCTCTGAAGTAATAGGGGCTGAAGAAGCTAAAAAATAACTCAAGTTAATCTTTCTTCGAAGTAAATATGTATTATGCATGTTGGTTTCGAAGTTACCTGCAGGGCTCGAAGTATAGTTTATCTTGCGAAGACCGCCTTCCGAGTCATCTTCGAAGGCGATAGGCCAGTTGGCCATCAACGGAGGAATTTGAAGTCCGATGAACTCTTCAGCTAAGTCCCGCATGCTCAACCTTTTGCTGATTTTCTGAAGCAAGTTGAGGCGAGCTTCGAGTTGGCCTTCGTCGGGTTGCACTAAGGCTTCCTTCCGGAACTGAATTTCCTTGAGGGGACCGGCCAGAGGATTACCCACTCCAACTTCGGCATAAAACCACCTTAGAACCCAATCGGTGTACCATCTGGCATTGGTGGCCTTAGTAGGAAATTGCAGAGCATATTCATCACGAAGCCTAAAATTGATGCTTCCAAAGGAAACTACCACCTTCTCACCTCCGGAGCCTACGAAGGTCTTTGGCTGACAAGTCGCTCTATGCAACGCAGCGAAGATTTCAGCCCTCCCCTCACAACCTTCGGCCCTCAGTGCCCACTCGAAGATAGCTAGTCTGGCTACAGCATGCGGAGACAGCTGGGGGAGGGTTACGTGAAACAAGTCAAGTACTTCGGCTAAAAAATCCACAGCCGGGAGGCCCAAGCCCGCTTCGAAAAAAGCTTCGAACACCACAACTTCTCCGGGTCTCGGTGATGGAATTGATTCTTTGCCCGGCTTCCGAATCATAACTCCATTACTAATATTTCCCCCCGCTGTGATTGCCAAAGATTCTTTCTTGCAGATAGACCGCCCCAACTCAAAAGATTGATCCAAGTACTTGGTTGAGGGTGGGCACAGACCTTGGACATCGGGGATTTGAGGATTTTTTCCCTTTGCCGCCATGGAAGTTGTCGCCTGCATCGAAGACGTCGCCGCCATTGTTGCCGCTGCCGCCGCCGCAGCCGCTTGTTGACGAGCCAAGATCGAAGGAGGTGCAGAGCCTTTGGTTTTCGCCATCGCAATTGCTGGATCAACTTGAGAGAATGGGAACTAGGGCTCAAGAACTCGAAAGTTAGGGCTCAAGAACTCAAGAACTCAAAAGGCTTTTGACTGGGAGCGAGCGGTGAAAAGGTAATCGAGTAAATTCCAGAGTTCTTTATTTATAACCTAAAACTTTCCGTTTGTTACCGTTTGGGCTCTGCCCTTTCGCATTCCTGCTTGTTATTTTCCTCCGAAAATAACGCTTCATATAACTCCGTTAGAAACAGAAACTAACGGTTATATTTTCTAAGTCTAAAAGGACTTTCGAACTTCCTGAATCGGTTCTAAGGTAGTTCAAAAAATAATTACCTTATGACTGATTCGAAGTTCATATCTTCATGTATTTCGGAGATAAAACAAAAATCAATAACCCCTATGATCGGTTATCTTTTCTTTCCGTATACTGCTCTCCTAACGTTACAGGTCGAACGGAGAAGCGTATTCGAGGGGCTACTGTTGGGGGAAAATATCTCCTCTTCGGGGTTATTGCCGAAGCAGCCCAAAGACAGCCAACTAGTTCGAAGATTGTCCGAAGACCTTCTTCGAAGATGCTCGGAACCTGGTTCGAAGCCCGAAAACAAGCACTGGTTCGAAGTATATCTTCGAACCAAAGCCCTTCAGGATCTCTTCTGCCAGCTAAAATGGAAGACTTATCTTTTATCCTATTAGATTAGTCTTTTACCATTTTAGCCCTATTAAGGAAACCGCATAGTTTCCTTAATGTCGGTTGTAATAGAGGGGTAAATAGGTCTTTTCCTTAATATTTAGGCCTATAAATACCCCCCATTTTACCCTGTAATGCGGACGGATTACCAGTAAATCAATACACACTTTCGAACTATTCTAAGCTATTATCCTTTCGGAGGCTTGGAACAGTTTACAACGCAAACACTTCGTTTGTTAGTTTCTTTTCTACAGAAACCTGTTAGCGTAATCTTTTACGCCAACACTTATTAACATGAAAACGTGCCCCCATGGGGTTTATGTCAGTTCGACAATCTAAAAGTATGCGGATACTTAAGGACAAACTTAAGCATAACACAACACTGACGTCGCGTTCCGACTACCCTTAACAGTGGCAAGGGGTGGAGTCGCCAGGTAATCAGATAACACAGAAATAATCCAATTAGCTGAAATAAAATATATTAAATAAAATAAATCGGTGAGCTGAACGGAGCCTGACTAATTCAAAGGATACTGTGCGAAGAGTATCGCCGAAGGGTATCTTCGGCGTCTAATGCGAAGGGTCTCGCCGAAGAGTACCTTCGGCGTTCGGACTAATCTAGCCGAAGGCGGGCTCCGAACAGATCTCGACGTGACAATCACCTCCGAACAGCGAGGTTCGGTGCGAAGTCTGACACGACAAAAATATTCCAACGCGACACACTAGCATGACTTCTTCTGGCATGGGGTGCAAACGTGGCGAAGCCTATCTTGATGAAGCCTGCTGTGGAGCGTGCTGGCGCGTGGGACTTGGTCAAACCGACAAAGCGTGACGATCCGACACAGGTAGTCGAAGCAGTATTTCCGCAGAAGGGTGTTCTGGCAGCCTCCGAAACCAGTCTCCTGGCTCCAGACACCTCAGGTGAAGTGGCTCCGAGCGTGAAAACCTGCAGCAGAACAGAGATCAAGTGCCAATTCGGCCTAAGGACCGAATCTACTAAGTGTTGCAGTAGGGAAACAAAAGTAGCAATCTGTTACGTAGATTAACAGATACTTCAGAGGCGAAGTAACAAGGCGATAGCAATCTATTACGTTATTTAACAGATACTTCACAGGCGAAGTAACAAGGATTACCACTATTTCGACGTGGCCGGCGTAGGGCTTCCAAGCAAACCCACGAAGGTTGCAGAAAAGTAAATAAAAGTAAAGGTATGGTTCAAAGCTAAGGCTTTGTGATTGATTTGTGTTGGGGGGTTAATGAACTGGCCTCACCCCTATATTTACAGGGGCGTCTTCTAATCTCTAAGCCTAATCTGGTAGGATTCGGCCTAATCACGCGTAGGGATAAAATTAGCCAGAATTAGACTCAAACTCTATCTCTAGAAATCAGCCCGAAGTGGGCCTTCGGTAGGGCCCGCCGAAGCCTGCTCTTCAGGCCGAAGCTTCGGCGAGGCAGGCCTCCGAAGGCCTTCGGGCCGAAGGTAGCAGGACTACTGGAAAGTCTTCCGAAGCCCTTAGCTCAATGGGCCTTCGGCCCTATAGGACTTCGGCCCTATCCAGGACATGTGTATTTTCGGCCCAAATTACCAAAATTGATATTTTGACAATCTTAACCATTTAATGCCATTTTTTGCTATCAACACATGCCCCCTGCCTTTTAGTGAACTAAGTGAACTAAAAGCATCATGGGTTAAGGACGATACCTCCCATACCGGCCTTTCGACACTTTCAAGTCGTTTGCCAGACACTCAAGAAATACTTTTTCAAGTACCTGTCATTCAAAGCTCTTCGAAACCACTCTCCTTGTAGAGATTCTAGCACATAGACATTACCTAAAGCGATTTCGGGGCTCTTAGTGCCTAAGGGCAAAATTGTCTTCCAAACCAAGTCACCAACTTGAAACGATTTTGGGTTAACTTTCTTGTTGTAGGCTCTAGCTACTCTCCTCTTGTATATCTTATAGCTTCTAAAGCCCTTAGCCTCTTATCGGTCACTTCTTCAAAACTGTCCTTCAAAAGAGTCTCATATTCATCGACCGATAAGTCATAATGCTTTTGAATTCTTAAAGAGCCAAGATCCACTTCTATAGGAAGAACGACCTCTTGCCCATATACTAGCTCATATGGACTAACTTTGGTAGCACCGTGCTTCGCAATTCTACAAGCTCATAGCGCCTTGGAAATCACTTCATTCCACCTCTGAGGGAAATCTTCGATTTTCCTCTTAATGAGCTTAATCACAGTTTTATTACTAGACTCGGCCTGACCATTGGCCTGAGCATAATATGGTGAAGAGTTTATCAACTTGATACCATAAAATTCGACAAAGTCTCTCACTTCTTTAGAGACAAATGAAGTAGCTTGATCTATAGTGAGAGTTTGGGGAATACCGAATCTATGTATAATGTGCTTCAAGATAAAATCAGTTACCTCATTGTGAGTCATATTCTTGAGAGGCACGGCTTCGGTCCATTTAGTGAAGTAGTTTGTTGCCATCAACACGAACTGATGCCCTTTTGAAGAAGGAGGATAAATCTGGCCAATGAAGTCTAAACCCAACCTTGGAACGGCCATGGTTTGATAATAGGGTTAAGTAATGAAGCAGGAGCTAGCTGAATATTACAAACTTTTGACACGCTTCACACCCTCGATAATATCTAAAACAATCCTCAGTCATAGTCGGTTAGTAGAAACCTGCTCTTTTGAGTATCCAACTCATTTTTTGGGCCGACTAATGAGTGCCACATAGCCCTTTATGGACTTCTCCCACAGCTACTTAGGACTATTCATCGTCTAAACACTTTAAAAGTACTCCATCAATAGTTCGGCAATATAGTACATCATCTAGCAACACAAATTTAAATGCTTGTCGCCGAACTTTCCGATCAACCCTTTGACTAGGCTTTCTCAAATACTGGACGATTGGAATTCTCCAATCATCCTTATGGACATCCGGAGGATTTTCTAACTCCTTTCCTAGAGTGATGTCCAAACTGCTAACTTTGGAGTGCCCCCAGGCCTTTCCCATTTCTGCCGAAGGTTGACTGGGTCGGTCGTGCGGAGCCAATCAGACCAAAGCATTCCACCGATGGGTTCTAGTTCCCGAAGACCTCTGTTGTCCAGCGGGCTTAGGCATAGGGGCTCAGGCGTGCAACTACAAAGTTAGCAACAATTTGGCCTTTCATAGCTCTTAGAGGTTCATAGGCCAAATCATACTCAAACAAAGCGTAAACCCACTTTTCGATTCTTTCACTTAGAATCGGCTTTTGCAACATGTATTTTATAACATCGGTTTGGCAAGTGACAATACATGTAGTAGGGAGAAGATAGTGACGTAATTTGGTACATGCGTCAAAAAGTGATAAACATAAATGCTCCACAAACACGTACCTAGTTTCGGCGTCCAGTAGGCGACGACTCAAGAATGTGATGATGTACTCTCTTCCCTCCACTTCCTGGGTTAGCACGGCCCCTATCACGCTATCTTCAGCGGCGATATACAGCCGAAACGGAATTCTAGCTTTTGGCGCTCTTATCACGGGTGGTGATGATAAGCACTCTTTAATCTTTTCAAAGGCGTTTTGCTGACTTTCCCCCCAAGTGAACTCGGCTTCATTCTTTAGTCGGAGTATAGGAACAAAGACATCAATCTTGCTAGACAAGTTAGATATAAAGCGACGCAAATAATTCATCTTGCCTAGCAACTTTTGCATATCTTTCTTGCATGTCGGCGCTGCAAAGTTTCTAATCTTCTCAAGTCTCTTAGGATCAATTTCTATACCTCTTTCATGAATCATGAATCCTAAGAACTTGCCTACTGACATGCCAAAAGCACATTTAAGAGGGTTCATTTTCAAGCCATATTGTCGCATCCTGTCAAAAGCAATTTTCAAATCGGCTAAGTGGTTCCCCATAGCGTCCGATTTGACTACAACATCATCTATGTATACTTCTAACATGATGAGGACATCACTGCCATTGATACAACCACAACAGCAGCCAACACTTCACCACTTACACCTAAGCAAGGACCAATGACACGCGCCCGTGCACGTGAACTTAATTATCTGGTTAACTCGTTCCTAGCTGTTCAAGTTAATTATTTTTCCAATGGTGTACTATTAAAGCCTTGTGATGACTTTATTATCCTTAAGTGCTTAGGAATTGAACCAGCTAGGAGTGGAGAAGGCAACAATGCAATAAATATTCGTACTCCCGAAGGGACTCTTGTAACTGCAGAAATCCAAGATTAAATGGAGCATATCTTTCAACTCCCAATGTTGTTTAATGCAAATAAGTACTTGTTGGAAAGGTCTCTTCGTCTGCTTTCCAACGGATCAAGAATCAATGGCAGAGGACAGACGAAACATCCAGAAACTGCCGAAGAACACTCGTGACTCCATCCTGAGTTTCTAGTTTTCCCTTTAAAAGCAAGTGGTAGCCACAAAAGAACTCGGGTTTGTTTGATGTAAGTTAGCTGCTGCTACTTCCTTGTAAACGTGCGTGTCAGCTAGACCGCCCGATTACTTGAATCAAAACTCCAACTTCTATCATATCCGTGAGTGTTTGCTTGTCATCTTGTTCTTGCTTGTTCTTCGATTGCTTGCAGGTTCAAGGCTGTTCTTGGCACGGCAAGAGAAGCAACAACTGGAGTCGGTGTAACTATCGCTAAGGCGCAGCATCCTTGTGGTTTTTGTAGTCGAGTAGCACAACGTCGATCTCCACCCCCAAATCGTAGTTATCAGGAGATGGTGTATCTGTCGCTCAAGGCGCCACACCATCTTGGTTGTGGTAGTCGGGCAGCCAACGTCAGCTTCCACCAAATTCACCACATCCTCCATCTCTCATCGAAAGATCGGGCTCCCCTATACCCGTCGGGTCCATTATAACATAACTCCTAACAAGTCATGAAAGATCAAGTTCATAGAACGTTGATATTTAGCGCTAGCATTCTTTAAACCAAAAGTCATAACGACCCACTCGAACAAGCCGACAAAACCAGGGCATCGAAAGGCTGGCTTGTAGACGTTCTCTTCGGCCATAAAAATTTGATTATAACCAGCGTTGCCATCAAGAAAACTTAGTACCTTGTGTCCTGGAGCATCGTTCATTAGCATGTCGGCTATTGGTATGGGATACTCGTCCTTTGGAGTGGCCTTGTTCAGATCCCAGAAATCAATACAAACTCGTATCTTGCTGCTCCCCTTCTTCTCTACAGGCACAATGTTAGTGACCCATTCAGCATAACTGCATGGCCTAATAAACTCACCCTTGAGTAATCACTCTACCTCTTCTTTAACTCGGTCCTAGATGGCTGAATTAAAGCGACACGAAGGCTGTTTATGAGGCCTAAATCCGGGTTTGATAGGTAGCCGATGCTCCACGAGCTCGTGACTTAATCTAGGCATTTCGCTATACTCCCATGCGAAACAATCGACATATTACCGAAGCAACTTTATTACTTCGACCTTCTCATCAGCCTGTAAATGTTGGTTTACAAAAGTCAGCCTTGTGATGCTACCATCGCCTATGTCAATTTCTTCTAAAGGATCAGCCGACGCAAAACATTGTCCTAATTTTTCTACTTCGCTAAAGTCTTTGATGGCTTTAGCAATACCATTTTTAGCGTATTGATATTGCTCTACACGAGACTTTAGCCAATCTAGATTACTTTTGCTAGACATGACTACTAATTTATAAATAGTCGTGCTACACCAGCCGGCTTTACAGACACTAGTACGAACCGTCCTCCAGACACGCTAACAAAGTCGTAATCTGAAAGATCCCTACTTGATAGACATTCTACTTTGTTGTGGATGGTGTCAATGGACACATCGGCTAATGCTACCTGGGTCGAAGTGTCTGCTGGTATGACCTCTACCTCATCGCCGTCCCACTGAATCAGGCATTGGTGCAAAGTGGAAGGAATACAATAATTTGCATGAATCCAATCACGCCCAAGCAGTAAGCTGTAATTACCTTGTACGTCAACGACGAAGAATGTTGTTGGCGACATCTTGTTGCCTACTATCAACTCCATGGAGAGTACGCCATTGGCCTCATAACTCTCATCGTTGAAACCGTTAAGCATTAGGTTAGTTTTCTTCAAGTCTTCCTTGTCCCTGCCAAGTTTCTTCAACAGCGAGTAAGGCATTAGGTTAACAGTGGCGCCACCGTTAACAAGCAATCGGGAGATCAGTTTCCCGTTAATGTGACCTCTGACGTAGAGAGGCTTTAGATGGCAAGCCGTATCCTCGGGTTTCTCAAAAATAGCATTGCACGGGCCGAGGTTCAACTGAGCGACCTCGGCCTCATCCTATGGTAGGACGAACTCGGTGGGCAGAATGATGATGTTGATATCCATTGCCTGAGGTGCACGTCCCTCAGAGATGGGTGAGTAGTCGTCGTCGAGCGTGTCATCGTCGTCGCTTGGACTAGGAGCCGAGTTGGTTATCTCAACCAGTGTTGGACCGGAAACGGCGACCAGAGGGAGGGTGAATGGGAGCTTTTTAAAATTTCGGGCTAAAAACTAGCCTTCGGTTTTAGTTCTGTCTTCTGCGGAACAGGCTTCGAACACTACCTTCGAAGGTCTGGTTTGGAGGTGTTTTGACAGCTCCGAACACTGGCTTCGCAGGAGCAAAAGTTCGAAGCCAAGAAGACTTCGCTCCACTTACAACCCTCGAAAATCTACTCTGCTAAGTCAGTGCAGGCTCCGCACACAGGGTGCTTCGAGCAGGCTTCGCACTTCACCCTTCGCAAGAGTGGACACCCCACTGGGGACGTCGACCAAGTACTTGGCAGCAACAACTGGTGCTGGGCTTCGTACACGAAGGTCTAAACGCACACTGACAGACTTCGCTAGAGTCACAGATACGACAAAAGCACGGGCTTCGATCAGGGCTTCGCTAGTAAGCAGTGAGGTCTCACCTCCCGTTACACAGAGCGAAAGCACACTGAAAAACACACTTCGCACAAAACACCCTTCGCCTAGACAGGCTTCGGTGCACTACAACTAGCGAGGTATGTAAAACGAGCTCAAGCAAAAAGCACACAGAAGCAGGGCTTCGCCGCTTGAACAAGGAACACAGAAAATGAACTCTCTGGATGAATACAACAAAGTGTGTGGCTAGTACAGGAGCTCAACAGTAAATGCTCAAAGTGTTAAATGTTACCTACCGAGCCCCCATATTTATAGCCCACAGTTCACCCAAAGGAATTGACTACTTTACCCCTAGGGTTTACATTGGTTTTGTCTCTACAGAACTGAGGGGTACAAAAGGTAGTCAACTTTATTGGAGGCTTCTCTGTCAGCCTTTGCAGAGGGGACAGCGCCAGCTTTTTGCAGAGCAGACACTGTCAGACTTGCAGCCTTTGACCTTTCCGAAGCCCCCCTTCGCACGCGAGGGGTGCGGTAGCTTCGGTGAGAAGCCTTGAGCCAGATGGCCTTCGCTTCACCGAAGTCAGCCTTCGATACAGTGACGGTTTTGAGCCGAAGCCGTCAAAGCCCTTGGGCCTTCGCACCAACACCTCCGGAGTGGACCACCACGGCTTCGCAGCTTCGCCTAGCTCGAACTCCGTCAGTCCGTGTACCGAAGCCATGCAGGCCGAAGTACCACAAGACAACCACACTCCGAAGCCCCACCTTCGGAGTACCACCCTTCGAAGTCCCTCCTTCATCCAAGGCCTCCGCACGAAGCATTCCATGAGCACTCTGTCTCAGTGTCTCTCCCCGAGCACACTCCTCGACGAGCCTCACCCGGACCATGCCTTCGATGCGCCTCGACTTCTGAGACCTTCGTCGGGCAATCTTCGAATGTCTCCCTCCGGAGCACACTTCGAACTCCTTGCCTCCGCAGAGGACTTGATCCATCCAACTCCGAAGTCACTCCATTCGGAGTACCTTCGAAGTACCTCACCTCCGAGGACTTTGTCTCGAAATACCTTCATCCGGAGCCACGCTCCGCACTCTCTGCCTTCACCTGGCGCACCTCGACCCGAGGACCGACCCAGACCCCTTCGCAGCCACCGTGACGGAGCTCCCTGCTCCCCGGGCATCAAGCCTCCCGCTTGACCCAGGTTCACCTGCTACGAACCTGTCCGTTGCCTCCGAAGTCCCTGCGCACCACAGACAAGCAGACAAGTGTATCCAGTACTCCGGAGACCTTTCCGGGTTAGCAACCTCCGACACACACTCCGGTGTACCGCCCAAAGTACCGAAGCCTTCGGTACAAACCCAGTCATCGTGTACTGTCGGACCCCTCCGACACGCACACTCCGCTGCAACAGCTGCAGCAACCAACCACCGAACACCCTTCGGTGAAACCACCTTCGAACACCCTTCGGAGGTCCAACCTCCGAACCCACTTCGGAGGTATCCCTTCAAACAGAGGTTAAAAGCCTGTCAATCACTCATCACAAACACTGAAACCAACCCTTGGTTTCTCAATCTCCCCCTTGATGAGTGCATTGACAACCAACTTTAAATCCAAGAAAATTTAAAAACTTTCAGCACACAAGTGACCATAAAAACTCAGAAAAGAGTCAAATCATGTCACTTGACAAAAGAAGTTTCCTCCCCCTTTTTCAAAAGAGTAAAAGCCCCTTCGGCAAAACTCAAGATAAAAACTCCCCCTGAGTTAATTTTCCCCCTTTTTTGCAACAGAGAACCTTCTCCCCCTTTATGTCAAATTTTCTCCCCCTTTGGGAATTATACCCCTTTGTGGCAGAGAACGTAGCAAGTCTCTCCCCCTTTGGCAATGCAAGCATCAAGGAGCATGAAAAGGATGCATAGCTTGGAAATGAGCAAAATTTCAAAGACATATAAAGCAGAAATATGCCAATAATAACACCAATGATCATGGGCTCAGCTCAAATTAACATTCTCTAAAAACATGATGAAGCATGTGATTTGACCATTTTTGAAATAAAAGCATCACCACTTAGTCAAGGAAACTAGACAAGTAAAATCAAGGACTGCGCAAAGCTAGTCAATTTCTACTCTAGACAGACAAGTCCAGTTCAAATGGAGCATGAAAAGCAAACTTGATGATCAATGAATTTTGTTGTTCTTTTCTTAGTGCCTGGGGTTATTTGTTTGTCCACCTTATACTTTCCAATCCGGCCAAGCCTAGGCATGAAAGCCATGAGAAGCTTAAAGCAATGATTTTGGCATACACTACACTATTCCAGTTCAGACCAATGTGCAATGGTAAGCAGTCTAGAATAGGGTAGTGCGACAAACAAACCCACCTGGATCTTTTAACTTGAAGCATGCAAATCATGGAGTTTTTGATTTTAACTACGTGAACCAATTTGTTGGCACTTTATGAATATCCATGAAAAAGTAGAACAGTTTTTCAAGTTGCAATTTTGAGCATCCAAAGAAATGTGTCTTGCTATCAAGTAGAGAAAAGATAGCTAAAAGCAGTCCTACCTAAACATGCTAGATTCAAGACTAAGCAGTGAGCACGATTTGATTTTAAAAAGAAAACATCATGCATATGAATGTTTTAGATAAATTAAAAAGAGCTGAGCTGTTATGATGTCATGGATTATAATCAGGCATATAAGTGCAAAAGATGTAAATGCAATTTCAACACACAATTAGCAAATGCACATTCATCTAAAACTGCTCCCCCTCACAAAATGCCGTAAGGGTGACAAATACCAAGTTCCCCACGCAAGTAAGCAAGTCGAGAAGCATCGAGGGGTTTGGTGAAAATATCGGCTAGCTGGTGTTAGGTATCAACATATTGAAGTTCGATATCACCCTTCTCATTGTGATCTCTGAGAAAATGATATCTCACATCAATGTGTTTGGTTCTGGAGTGCTGAACCGGGTTGTTTGCAATACAAATAGCACTAGTGTTATCACAGAAAAGTGGAACACTCTTATATTCTAACCCGAAATCCCGCAAAGTGGAAGTCATCCACAAAATCTGAGAGCAACAGCTAGCTGCAGCAACATATTCGGCCTCAGCCGTCGATTGTGCAACACTAGACTGTTTGCGGGAAGACCAGCAAACCAGAGATGTACCCAGAAAATGACAAGTACCAGAGGTACTCTTCCTATCAATTCTACACCCAGCAAAATCCGCATCAGAATAACCTCGAAGACATAAAGATGACGACGATGAATACCATATGCCAAATTCAAGTGTGTGTTTGAGATACCTTAGTATGCGCTTTACCGCTTGGCGGTGCGAAGCTCGTGGTGAAGCCTGAAAACGAGCGCATAGACACACTGCGAAGTGTATGTCCGGCCTCGTGGCAGTCAAGTAGAGGAGGGAGCCGATCATGCTTCGGAACTCCTTCTGATCTACGGCTTCTCCATCTTCGTCAGGATCCAATGCTACAGATGTAGCCATTGGAGTGGCGAGGGGCTTCACATCAGCCATGTCAAACTTCTTGAGCAGGTCCTTGGTGTACTTTGTCTGGTGGACAAAAGTACCTTGTTTGCTTTGATTGATTTGCAAACCAAGGAAAAAGGTGAGTTCACCCATCATTGACATTTCAAATTCCCTGCTCATGGTATCTGCAAACTCAGCAACCAAAGCATGAGAAGAGCCACCAAAGATGATATCATCCACATAAATATGAACTAGGAGGAAATCTTTGCCATGCTTGAGAGTAAACAGTGTTTTATCAACAGAGCCCATCAAATACCCTCGCTCAAGCAGAAAAGACTTAAGTCTATCATACCAAGCCCGAGGGGCCTGCTTGAGTCCATAAAGAGCCTTATGAAGTTTAAGGACTTTATGTGGGTACTTGGGGTTTTCAAAACCAGGGGGTTGTTTTACATAAACATCTTCACCTATGAAGCCATTAAGAAAAGCACTTTTGACATCCATTTGATAGAGTTTGAATCCCCGGGATGTCGCAAAGGCAAGCAAAATCCTAATGGCCTCAAGGCGAGCAACATGTGCAAAAGTTTCAGTAAAATCAATCCCTTCTAGTTGAGAAAAACCCTGAGCTACAAGTCTAGCCTTGTTTCTAACTATAGTCCCATCCTCCCGTTGTTTATTTTTGAAAATCCATTTTGTTCCAATGAAATGAACATTTGGTGGAGGATCAACTAATGACCAGACTTGGTTTCTCTCAAAATTTTCAAGTTCCTCATGCATGGCATTGATCCAACTAGAATCAGAAAGTGCATGACTAACATCTAAGGGCTCGAAAGAAGCAACAAAAGCGGAATCAATGAAATGAGCATGAGAACGTGTTACCCTTTGATCAAGCTCACCAATGATCTGCTCAGGAGGGTGCATCCTTTGAACATGGTGTGGAGCCTCGCGGCGGGATGCATTCTCCCCCTCAACTTGTGCGTTGGAGTGGTCCAAGATGACCGATGTTGAGGTAGTTGCTTCGGGACCTCGTGCCGAAGTAGTTGAAGCGGGGTCGGCTTCGGGGGTCAATGTCGAGGGTAGCAGGGGATCATCCTCGAATTCTCCGGGATCTTCGTCTTCGAATAAGGTCTGTTCCATGTCGTGTTCATTTGCCTGTTCAAAAGTAGAACTAGCAGAGGGGGTTGATTCATCAAAAGTCACATCACATGACTCGATGACAGTGTTAGTCTCCAAGTTATAAACACGATAAGAATGACCATGTGTAGTGTAACCCAAAAAGATCCCGTCAGAAGAGCGCGACTCAAATTTATCCAAATTACCACGTTTTAGGATAAAGCAGCGACAGCCAAAAACTCGAAGATGAGTAACCTTGGGCTGTCTCCCAAAACGCAGCTCATAAGATGTTAAATTTAAAATTGAGCGCAAGAAGATTCGGTTTGAGATGTAACAAGCAGTGTTCATGGCCTCAGCCCAGAATTTTCTATGAGTCCTATGCTCATCAAGCATCGTCCTAGCCATCTCAACCAAAGTGCGGTTCTTCCTCTCAACAACACCGTTCTGTTGAGGAACCCACGGAGCAGAGAATTGATGTTCTATGCCATGCTCCATGCAAAAGTCAACAAAGAGACTATTTTTGAACTCAGTGCCATTATCACTTCGAATGAATTTCAATGCACCAGGGAGTTCGGTAAAAAGTCTCAAAGCCAAGCTTCAAAAGTGTGAAAACACTTCATCCTTGCTGGCAAGAAAGAAGACCCAAGAGTAGCGAGAGAAATCGTCGACAATAACTAATACATACCACTTGCCGCCTAAAGAACTGACCCAAGAAGGACCTACAGTGTCCATATGGAGAAGTTCTCCGGGTTGTTCAGTCATCACTGTGGTGACTGGCGAATGCGAAGCAGCAATCATTTTTTCATGTCTACAAGGAGCGCAAACTAAATTCTTCTCAAACTTGAGCTTGGGCAATCCTCGGATCAGACCTAGGGCGCTCAGACGAGCGAGCAACTCAAAGCTCATATGCCCTAGTCTCCTGTGCCACTTCCAAAGATCAGAAGTCGAATGTGCAACAAGACAATGAGAAGAACCAGATGACTCTGAAAAATCAGCTCCAAAAACTCTCCCAACTCTAAAGATCTTACACACCACAACACCATCAGAATTGAGCACTTGCGAAGTATCGCGATGGAATCGCACTTCGAAGCCCTCATCAAGCAACTGAGATACAGACAACAAATTGTATCCCAGGTTCTCAACCAAAGCAACATCTTTGAGAGTGAAATTCGAGTTAATTCTTACCACACCTTTACCTTTCACTCTACTCCTTCGATTGTTTCCGAAGGTGATATGTTCCCTTTGCTTGGTTGTGGTGAGGCTGGAGAACCATGCTGCATCTCCGGTCATGTGGCGCGAACAACCGGAGTCCATGATCCATGTGCCCTCCAAGCCTCGATCTGTCGCCTACACATGATAAGAATATCTCGATCACTCAGTGCTGGGGTGAGTGAAATAATGACGAGGCATCCAGCACTGAGTGACACGAGTAGTAGGCACAGTAAAAGTAGACGGTCTACGCACATGATAATCGGAATGATGCAAAGTGCGAGGTCTACCTACATGCAGTGATCGAAAAGCATGACGAGGTCTTCTACTCTGACGAGCTACAAAGCTACTCGCCCGAGGTCTACCACCATATGGAACATGGTGAACACCTCGAGGAGCAAAACCTCTCCGAGAAGCATGAGGAGCCTCAAAAGCAGGACGATAGTAAAACTCAGACTCATGCATACCTAAAGATGGGTAATGCATGTCCTGGTAACTCATCGCCTGAGAGCGTCGCTCATCCTTGATGCGACGAAAACAGAACCCAACCAAATGACCCGCCCGCTGACAATAGGAACAATGAAACACTCTCCTCGGGGCACTCTCATGGGTCTTAGGAGCAACTCTCACAGGCTCCTTGGGTTTCTGTTGAGTGGTTTTCTTGGGAGGATTTTTCTTGGCAGGAGGAGTGGTTTTCTTTTGAGCTCGGGTAGGTTTCTTGGCTGGTGGAGTGTCTAACAGAGCTCTTTCTTTCTCTAAGGTAGTGGGAGAGGTAAAAACGGTTTTGTTTTCATTTTCTGAAGGTATCCTCTCAAAACCCAAACCTAGAGCTAACCCTGCTCTGTCAGCACACATCTTGGTCTTGGCCAAGAGCAAATCCATCCTACCCTTTCCCTCGGTGCATTTGTTAACCACGGAAAGAAGGTATTCATTTTCTGACATGAGGTTCTCAGCTCGCTCTCTAACAGTGCCTAGCTGGTCCTTAAGGGTGATGCAAGTGTCACACACAGGCTGCACATCCTTAGAACTACCGGCCCTCTCCAGTCTAGCCTCTAAATCATGAACATGTTTATCACGTAAATTAATGCTCTCGCGCAATAAAGAACAGTTCACGCAATCAATAACATCATGAGGTCTAGAATCCACCTCCAAAAGCTGCTTCTGTGCAGTCTCAAGCTCAGATAGAGTTTGAGCATGAACAGAACGCAACTGAGCAAGCTCACCCATGACAGTGGTACAAGAATCACATTCAGCATCACTAACTTTAGACTTAAGCATGGCATATTCAGTGGAAACAGATTCTAGCCTAAGTCTAAGGTCTTTTCTTTCTCTAGCGGCTTGCACAAGTAATCTATCCTGACCTAGAACTACTTCATTCGACTCATCTAATTTAATCAATAGCTGGTCAGATGATAGAGTTACCTCAGATGAGCCAAGCTCATCGCCGCTGTGATCGCTGTCAGCCATGAAGCAAAGGCCGGTGAAATCTCGTCCCTTCTTGTCCTTCTTGTCCTCCTTCTTTGGGGACTCCTCCTCCTCAGAGCTCGACTCCTCAGTTGAGGAAGTGTCGATGTCGCTGAGAGCAGCAACAAAAGCTCTGGAAGCGGCTTTGGCTACTCTCTTAGCCACCTTGCCGCGCTTGCCCTTCACAAAAGGCTTCCTCTCCTTTTTGTGGTATTTGGGGCGCTCACTCTCATCTCTCTTCTTGAGCTTGGGGCAATTAGCCTTGATGTGAGAAGTATCGCCACACTCAAAACAACCACTAAAACCACTTCGCCTCTGATCCCGTCTCTCATGGTGAAAACGGGTGAACCTTCTGGCAATGAGAGCAAGCTCATCATCATCCAGAGTGTCCACCTGCTCCTTTGTGACGGAGACCAGGGAGGACAAAGCAAAACCATCTGCAAAAACACAAGTACCAGATGTGCTTGGTTCTGCAGTGGTGCCACAGCTAGTGCTAGAAACCAATGCCAATTGCTGTGGCAAAGAGCTTCTGTGCACCGCAAGAGATGCCTTGGCAATCTCTATGGACTTCAGCTTGCTGAAGAGCTCATCACAGGTCAAAGTGTCATAACCTGCAGACTCCTCAATGCTGGATATCTTCACTTCCCATATGCTACGGTCAAGAGCATAGAGAAGCTTGATAGCCCTATCGTGATCATTGTAAGCAAGCGTCCCGTTGGATCGCAAGTTACTCACTATTGCATCAAAGCGAGAAAACATGGCATCTATAGATTCACCAGGTGCCTGCACAAACAGCTGATACTGTTGGTTGTATGTGCTTTGGCGCCTGGCCTTAATCTGTGTAGAGCCCTCATGAAAAATAGTGAGTGTTGTCCAAATCTCCCTAGCAGTCCTAAGGTGCTGCACCCTATCGAACTCACTCCGGCTCAAACCAATGAACAATATGTTTCTTGCCTTGGAGTTGGCATTATACTGATCTTTTTCTGTTTGAGAGGTGCGAGTCTCAGGGATGGAGTATTGTGAGTCCACAATCTCCCAAATTGCATTTCCTTGGCTTAACAAGTAAGCCTCCATGCGCACCTTCCAGTATACAAAATCTGTCCCATCGAACAGAGGAATTTTACTGCCTCTATCCATGTCGCCAAAAGATCACAAAACCGGTTAAGGTCAACTGGTGATCTTAACCCGCTCTGATACCAATTGTTGGACCGGAAACGGCGACCAGAGGGGGGGTGAATGGGAGCTTTTTAAAATTTCGGGCTAAAAACTAGCCTTCGGTTTTAGTTCTGTCTTCTGCGGAACAGGCTTCGAACACTACCTTCGAAGGTCTGGTTTGGAGGTGTTTTGACAGCTCCGAACACTGGCTTCACAGGAGCAAAAGTTCGAAGCCAAGAAGACTTCGCTCCACTTACAACCCTCGAAAATCTACTCTGCTAAGTCAGTGCAGGCTCCGCACACAGGGTGCTTCGAGCAGGCTTCGCACTTCACCCTTCGCAAGAGTGGACACCCCACTAGGGACTTCGACCAAGTACTTGGCAGCAGCAACTGGTGCTGGGCTTCGTACACGAAGGTCTAAACGCACACTGACAGACTTCGCTAGAGTCACAGACACGATAAAAGCACGAGCTTCGATCAGGGCTTCGCTAGTAAGCAGTGAGGTCTCACCTCCCGTTACATAGAGCGAAAGCACACTGAAAAACACACTTCGCACAAAACACCCTTCGCCTAGACAGGCTTCGGTGCACTACAACTAGCGAGGTATGTAAAATGAGCTCAAGCAAAAAGCATACAGAAGCAGGGCTTCGCCGCTTGAACAAGGAACACAGAAAATGAACTCTCTGGATGAATACAACAAAGTGTGTGGCTAGTACAGGAGCTCAATAGTAAATGCTCAAAGTGTTAAATGTTACCTACCGAGCCCCCATATTTATAGCCCACAGTTCACCCAAAGGAATTGACTACTTTACCCCTAGGGTTTACATTGGTTTTGTCTCTACAGAACTGAGGGGTACAAAAGGTAGTCAACTTTATTGGAGGCTTCTCTGTCAGCCTTTGTAGAGGGGACAGCGCCAGCTTTTTGCAGAGCAGACACTGTCAGACTTGCAGCCTTTGACCTTTCCGAAGCCCCCCTTCGCACGCGAGGGGTGCGGTAGCTTCGGTGAGAAGCCTTGAGCCAGATGGCCTTCGCTTCACCGAAGTCAGCCTTCTATACAGTGACGGTTTTGAGCCGAAGCCGTCAAAGCCCTTGGGCCTTCGCACCAACACCTCCGGAGTGGACCACCACGGCTTCGCAGCTTCGCCCAGCTCGAACTCCGTCAGTCCGTGTACCGAAGCCATGCAGGCCGAAGTACCACAAGACAACCACACTCCGAAGCCCCACCTTCGGAGTACCACCCTTTGAAGTCCCTCCTTCGTCCAAGGCCTCCGCACGAAGCATTCCATGAGCACTCCGTCTCAGTGTCTCTCCCCGAGCACACTCCTCGACGAGCCTCACCCGGACCATGCCTTCGATGCGCCTCGACTTCTGAGACCTTCGTCGGGCAACCTTCGAATGTCTCCCTCCAGAGCACACTTCGAACTCCTTGCCTCCGCAGAGGACTTGATCCATCCAACTCCGAAGTCACTCCATTTGGAGTACCTTCGAAGTGCCTCACCTCCGAGGACTTTGTCTCGGAATACCTTCATCCGGAGCCACACTCCGCACTCTCTGCCTTCACCTGGCTCACCTCGACCCGAGGACCGACCCAGACCCCTTCGCAGCCACCGTGACGGAGCTCCCCGCTCCCCTGGCATCAAGCCTCCCGCTTGACCCAGGTTCACCTGCTACGAACCTGTCCGTTGGCTCCGAAGTCCCTGCGCACCACAGACAAGCAGACAAGTGTATCCAGTACTCCGGAGACCTCTCCGGGTTAGCAACCTCCGGCACACACTCCGGTGTACCACCCAAAGTACTGAAGCCTTCGGTACAAACCCAGTCATCGTGTACTGTTGGACCCCTCTGACACGCACACTCCGCTGCAACAGCTGCAGCAACCAACCACCGAACACCCTTCGGTGAAACCACCTCCGAACACCCTTCGGAGGTCCAACCTCCGAACCCACTTCGGAGGTATCCCTTTGAACAGAGGTTAAAAGCCTGTCAATCACTCATCACAAACACTGAAACCAACCCTTGGTTTCTCAACCTGTTTAATCCTCCATACCTGTATTGTAGCTGGTCGGGGGTGGATCTCCTCAAAGATGGCATCTCGCTCGTCCTCAGCTTTCTTCTCGCGCATCTCCTGTGCCTATATGCATTGCATACGCCTTTTCTATGATTTGGACATGCCTGGAGGTACCCAAGATGGTTGTGGCTTGGTACTAGGTGTCGCTGCCCTGTTTTTGTTATTTTTGGCCGAAGGGGTACTACCTAGGTCGGCCTCGTATATTTCACAATCGTAAGGACCTTAGATGTGGACCCTGCCAATCGGACCGTCCTTATTTGGCCGATTGAACTAGGCTTTGGCGCTGACTTCGGCTGGAGTAGGGAACTTACCTCTATTGGGCTTCAGCGAGGAGGCCCTCGGGATTGGGACTTCCTGAGACCCTACTATGACTGTGATAGCTTCAGACTCCCTATCCTTCACCTGTTCACGCTCATCTCCTGTGGCTCCGTCTTGTGCGAGTCTACCTCCGCCGCGTCTGTTTGTCCCTGCCACTTATAATACTCTGAAGGAAAACAAGGGACAATGTTATGTTGCGGAGGGTGCTCTGATTATGTTATGTACGGAGCCCACGGGGTCCCCGCCCAATTGTATGGCGGAGGCATCGGTGTCTCCAGTGGCTTCGCCCACTATGAGCCAAACCCATTACCCGGAGGGGGGTTCGGCTAGGTTGACGGTATCTCGGACCACATCAACGAAGGGTCCTACTAGGCCAGAGGTATGTTTGGCCATTGCGGGCCGAAGCCTCCCACCGGAGGGTTCGTCTAGAGCTGAGTTGTGTTCAGCCATTGCGGTCCGAACTCGTTTTGCGTGGGGTTCGACCACTGGGGCCCGAAGCCACTGTACGGAGGGTTCGACCACTGGGGTCCGAAGCCACCGTAGGGAGTGTTCGGCCACTGTGGTCTGAGGTCATCGTGCGGAGGGTTTGGCCACTATGGCCTGAAGCTACCCTCCAACTGTTTTGGCCCCTTCGGTTGACTTAGCCTTTTTGTGCGGGGGCCTGTCTCCTTAGCTTTTCTTTGGTATTTGTTTAACAGCATTTGATATGTCACCTTTGGCTTCTTGCGAGCCCTAGCCAAAGGAGACATGTTAACATTCCGTTTCCACACTCCTACTTCCGGGTTCTTAGGTATGAGTGTGCATGTACGTGACTCTCCAATAATGACCGCTTTCCCTTTAGTTAACTCGGCCTGCTCTGGCTGAGTCAGCACTTTCTTTTTGTCGAGGTTGATGATGTTCATGTGAAAGGGGTCTTTGTCCAACTTCATCTTTGGACTGGGGTCTATCTTCAATCGTACTTCCTCTATGGCCGATTGAACCTGTTGATGAAAAACATTGCAGTCGTTAGTATAATGCGAATGCGAATCATGCCACTTACAGTATGGGAGTTTCTTTAGCTCATCGACAGATGGAATGATTTGGCCTTTAGGAAAACTGAGAAGCTGGTTCTTTAAGAGGAAATCAAATATCTTATCACACTTAGTTATATCAAAGAAGTACTTGACTTCGCTAGGCCGATTCTTGGTGGGAGACGGCCGTAACTCGGAGCGAGTAACAGGTTTGCTCTTAGTGTTCCAAACCCATTCGGCCACATACATGTCAACCGAATCTTCTTCATCCTCTGATTCTTCCTCATCGGAGTGCTCCATCATGTGGACTTCAGCCCTAGGCTTGTTGAATGTCTTAATGAACTTTTTATCCTTGGCTCGGCCTTCCTGAACCATAGCCTGTTGTAAGACTCTACTAACTTCTAAGAATTGTTGGTTGTCTAGTCTCTCTTTAATTTCAGAGTGCGACCCACTAAAAGCTAGATCCACCAAACCCCTCTCCAAAATAATAAGACTAAAACACCGGTTTCTGGTATCTCGAAAGCGCTTGATATACTCAGAGACGCTCTCACTAGATTTCTGTCTAACCGATGTTAAGTGTGAAAGCCTAAGTTTTGTTTCACCAGTGTAAAAGTAGTCGTGGAATTTCTGTTCTAATTCAGCCCACGTTTGGATAGAGTTCGATAGGAGCGCAGAAAACCAAGTAAAAGTGGTGCCGGATAGTGAGAGAGAAAATAGTCTAAGTTTTAAAGCGTCCGACCCACTAGCTTCTCCGCACCGTGCTAAAAATTGACTGACGTGCTCTAGTGTGGTTTTGTTACCCTCCCCGTCGAACTTGGTGAATTGAGGGACTCTATAGCCACGAGGGTAAGGTATTGTGTTGAAATGATTAGGGTACAGCTTCCGGTAGACCCTAACCCGACCCCTAGGGACGAAACCGGTGCACTCCCTAAATAGTGCGCGGATCCGCTCCTCAATGTCATCCTGGCCTACTGCCTACGCGCGTCTCTCATGTGGGGCACGACACGTGGTGGTATGTCAGCATGTCGGCCATGGGGTTCTTCCTCATGCGCTAGCTCGGGATGTATGATGTGTTCGGGCCTATATGCTTGTGCATGTGGCACGGGCACCGTGGGAAAAACTAGTGCCGATGTAAGTGGAGGCGGTGCATGGTAGGCGGTGCTAGTCTAGCTGTAAGCATGGTGACTGGTCTTGGCCATGGATATCGAGGCCGTAGACGTAATGGCTTTGTCGGTACTACCGTAAGTTCTACTGTAAATGTGATTTATTAGAGGTACGCTAGCAATTGGAGCTGCAGGTGATGCCTCGGTAAAGCTGAACCTTCTAAGTGTTGCCTCTACCTGAGAGCTAACTGCCAAATCTAGACGGTTGGCTAGCGAAGCGCTAATAGCTTGATCTACTGGTGTTACCTTCGCCGGAGCCTTACATGCCAGAGCTCATGCCCTTCGAAGTCTACTTTGTCGGTCTGACCGGGGAGGCTTCGTCGGTCCGACCAGAGCTCTCCGCACCGTGCCGGAGCCACCTCGTAGTGACCTTCGGGACTTCTCTCGGAGCCCCTTCGTGACCTCCGGTCTGACCGAGCTTGTGCCTCCGGTCTGACCGGGATTGAGGCCGAAGGTGTCCCAAGGACCCTTCAGACCAGTATCTGCTGTAACTCTGAATTGGCCTCCGAATTGGCCGATTCCAGGTATTTTGGTCATTTTTGTTACTATTCACATTGTTACTAATACTTTTTCAGCCAATTGGATTAAAATATTAATTATTTATCTGATTGCCTGGCGACTCCAAATCCCTTGTCACTATCCAGGGTAGTCGGAACGTGACGTCGGTAAATTTGCGATACTTTTGGACGTCGAACCGGCCCAGGTGTGGGGGCGCATTTCTGCGTCAACACACTTTCTAGCGACTCCGCTAGGGAGAACACCAACCATGACTACTACCTCTACATCGGCGGCGAGTACATCTACTACATCTACTTCCACTACATCGCCGATGAACATTGTGGGGAGTGCAGACATCAACGACCGCAACATTATGACACCCACCATGGCGGACATATTTGAGGAAGACCGAGCAAAGATCGAAGCAAAAAAGAAGGAACTCGAAGAACTGATGCTCAGAGATTGCATAAAGACGCGCTCGGGCTTCGTCATGCGTGACAACCTCAACTTGACCCAGGTACCCCCGTCATCACCCCCTTTATCTGCCTCACAAGTAGACCGTAGGATAGCTGCGTCTGTTGATCAAGCGGTTAGCGCCTCACTAGCCTATAAACTAGAACCCGTAGTTGTCTCACAAGTGGCGGTAGTGTTTAGAAGATTCGGTTTTACTGAGGCCGATTCACCAGCACCAATTACTAGTATTCCGCCAGCACAGCATATTTATAGCAGAACCGATGGCAATACTAGAAAAACCATCATGTTTCTGGCTAACTCATCCACAACCGAAACACATAACTACGCTTATGGATAGGCAAACCCATCTTATCAAATGCCACCACCGCCTGCGCCCGTACCTGCTCTGCCGCCGCCGCTCGCACTGCACACTCACACACCATAGCATAGGCCAGAGCATGTTGATATACCACCACGCGTCCCGCCACCACATGAAAGACGCACGCAAGCATTAGATCACGACGATATCGAAGAACGTATTCGTGCGCTATTTAGGGAATTCATCGGCTTTACACCTCGAGATAGATCTAGGGTTTATCGAAAACCATATCCCGACCACTTTTACACCATTCCGTACCCTCGTGGTTATAGGGTCCCAGATTTCATGAAATTTGATGGTGAGGGTAGTAAATCCACGTTAGAACACATTAGCCAATTGCTAGCACAATGTGGTGAAGCCAGCGGATCGGATGCATTAAAACTCAGGCTATTTTCCCTATCGTTGTCCGGTACCGCATTCACTTGGTTTTCGGCGCTTCCGCCGAACTCCGTGCAGACGTGGGCTTAACTAGAGAAAAAGTTTCATGATTATTTCTACACAGGCGAGACCGAGCTTAGGCTATCACACCTCACGAAAATTAAGCAAAAATCTAGCGAAAGTGTTTCTGAGTATGTTAAACGCTTTAGAGACACCAGGAATAAATGTTTCATCCTAAACATATCGGAAAGGGACCTAGCAGATCTAGCATGCAATGGCCTACGGGCAGAAATTAAGGAGCGTAGGACAATCAAAACCTCTTGGACGTTGGCCAAGTATTGCAATAGGCTCTGGTTCAGGAAGGCCGGGCCAAAGATAGAAAATTCGTTAAAACTTTTAATAAACCAAGGGCTGAGATCCACACTATGGAGCACTCTGATGAGGGAGAATCCGAAGAGGAAGAAGATCCGGCCAATACGTACACGGCCGAATGGACTTGGAGCACGAAGTCCAAGCCCATCACCTGCTCCGAATTACGGCCGTCTCCCTCTAAGAGTCGGCCTAATGAAGTTAGATATTCATTCGACGTAACTAAATGTGATAAGATATTTGATTTCCTATTAAAAAATCAACTCCTACGGCTGCCGAAAGGGCAAGTCATGCCATCTGCCAACGAGTTAAAAAGTTGTCCCTACTGCAAGTGGCATGATTCGCATCCTCACTACACTAACGATTGTAATGTTTTTCGTCAGCAGGTACAATTGTCCATAGAGGAAGGATGATTGAAAATAGAAGCAAATCCAAAGATGTAATTAGACAGAGACCCTTTCCCCATGAACAATGTTGAGCTAGAAGGGAAGAAGGTGTTGATTCGGCCAGAGCAGGCCGAGTCGGCTAAGGGAAAGGCAATTTTCATAGGAGACACTCGCACACGCACACTTGTACCAAAGAATCCGGAGGTAGGGGTGTGGAAAGAAAATGTTAAGTCACCCTCTTCGGCCAAACATCGCAGGAGGCCAAAGGTGATGTACAAAATTCTTTTGGACAAGCACCAGCGAAGGTCCGAAAGAAGAGGTGTGATGAGGACATCACCTCACATGATACACACATGGAGCCTCCACCTACAATTCAGCTACAAGGACCAATCACACGCGCCCGTGCCCGCCGCTTGAACCATGAGGTTAACTCTTTCCTTAGCAACTATGTTAATATTTGTTTGGATGAGATGCTACTGAATACTAGTGATATTTTGTTGCTTAGGAACATGGGAGATGGAATAGGAGAGTTGGAGTTGAAGACGGAGTCACACGGATGATTTTGAAGTCAAGAAATCGCTGGTTCGGACTACATCAACCACCATGCACCAAAATGGGCATAACTTCCTCATACGAAGTCCGATTGGCGCGTTCTTGGACTTTTTGGAAAGCTGAGGAGAAGACGGATCGTTTGCTGTTGGTTCCACCTCATTTGTAGTCTCAAGCTGTCCTGTGTGTTTAAAACAGTCCTGCGTGACAAAACTGAGCCATGTTGGCCCATAGTCTGAGTCTGTACGTCTTCTAGCCCAGAACCCATGTCTGTTCGCCTTCCACAGGCTGCCGCCCTATATATTCTCACGCTAGCCGCCTCTAGGGTTAGGTTTTGCTTTGTTGCATCTACACTGTTGTGTTTAGATCCCGCCTCTTGCACCGGACCGATTGGCTGCTGCAGTGGCGTTTGTGAAACCTCACCTTATCATCGTTTGTCTGTGTTTTGGCATTCGACTTGTATCCTTCCTGTTCTTGCTTGTGTTCTTGGGTTCGCTTGCAGGAATTAGCCTTCGTGGCGAGGTCAATCGCGTTCTGCGTGGTTGATAACCAATGGAGACAGTGGTGTAACGATTGCAAGGTTTTGATCCGCCGGACCGGAGCCTTGGATCGCCAACGTCGAGATTCTCCACCAACCCAAGTTTATCCTTTACCTAGCGGAAGATCGGGACCAGTACCCCATCAGTTGGTATCAGAGCTCAGATTTCCCGTTAGGTAATCTCGATCTGCTTTTGTTTTACCCAGAGTCCAGAAAACCGCACCAAAAAAATTCCCCACCGAGAACCCCTTTGTGCCTTGCGATTTAAATTTCAGTTTTAACTTTGTTGAGTTCGTGTTCTTGGTCGAGTCTTGTTGCTGGTTTAGTCATCCCTCTGTGTCGTTTGAGTAGTAGTTGTTCTTGTGTCTCAGAAAAAAATTCCCCACCGAAAACCCCCCCTTTCCGCAACCCTACTTTGTTTTCCACATCCACTCTTGTGACCCCCCTTCAGTAAAACAGGCATAACTTTTCGCTCGTTTGGCAGAAAAATCTGAAATGTTTTGAGCGTGTTCCTGACCCAATTTGGGTGGGTACTCTGCCGGTTAGCCCTCTCCAAAGTCGCCAAAAAAAATCAGGAAGATAAAGAAAAAAATTGGACAAAGTTTTTGCTCGTCGATCACCGAACTTGTTGAATTTCTGTGAGCCACACCCCACCTCAGTTGCAGGTGCCAATTTTTGTGGTTGCATCTCTGGTCATCCTTGTTCAAAAAAAAAAAGAGTAAAAAAAGGAGAAAAAAAAGAGAAGCGGTCCTGTTAGTTGCTTGTCCGAACTCTTGTCCGAACTCTTGTCCGATCTCTTGTCCGATCAGTGGCAGGTAGTGGCAGTTTCAGTGGCAGTTTCTGCTTGTCCAATCCCTTGTCCAAACTCTTGTCCGATCTCTTGTCCGATCTGCAGAGAGCTGAATTTGGCCTGTGTTGCTTCCATTTGAGTTTTGGGCACATAGTTTCCCTCTATTGCTTGAATTTTCACCTTGGGAGCACTAAGGCCAGCAACTTTGACGAGTTCTAGGGAATACTTATTGAACTTGGTTTAACTGTTATTATTATCGCTAATCCTTGCTACTCACTTTGCCTTCCAAGCTACACCTTTCTCTTGGTCAGGACAGGTTCATTCCTTGCAATTGCCACCACCCTCCACTTGGTTCATCACCTGTAGGCCGGTGACCTCACTACGGTGTGGTAAGAACACTTGCAAGCGTGGGTAAGGTGCTTGACGGATTGCTTCCACCCCACACCCACCACCACACCTAGCTGTTTTCCATCCGGATTATTCTTTGTTGTTTTGTCTTTCACTAACATGGCAGATAACAGCGGTACCCCTCCATCTGATTTTAATGAATGTGTCTCACGGCGTGCTCTACTAGAGTCTCAGCGGCAGACCCAACATTCCATCGAACGTCTCGCGCGTACTGTGCCTGACCTAGTGGACCGAATGACTGCCTTGAAAACACGATTGCCTGCTGCACGAGCCAACGATGAACATGTTGAAGAGGAAGACGATCATATTGAAGAGGAAGACGACCTATCCTATGCCAGAAACAATGCCATTGACCCTGACGAGGCTGCACGTCATCTCTTTCAGTTCAACCGTCAAGGTATGGGCGGCCACCGCAACCGCCCTCCACGAGGTAACAATGACAACCACAGGAACAATGATCCATACTCTAAGGTAAAATTTTCAGTACCTCCTTTTGCTGGCACCTATGATCCAGATGCATATTTAGATTGGGAGATGTCAGTCGAACAAAAATTTAATGCTCACATGGTTCCTGCTATCCACCGCGTGCGTTTAGCTACTAGTGACTTCACTGGATATGCTCTTCTTTGGTGGACTGAAATAGTTCAGGTTGGAAATGAACCACAAACTTGGGATATGTTAAAACGGCAAATGCGTGGTAGATGGGTCCCTCCTTCATATAAACGTGATTTGAGAAAAAAATTGCAGCGCCTAAACCAAGGAAATAAATCGGTAGAGGAGTATTATCAGGAGTTGCAAATAGGTTGCATGCGTGCTGAAATTGAGGAGGACAATGAGGATAAAATGGCCCGTTTTTATGGTGGTTTAAGACGTGAAATTCAGGATATCATTGATTATAAAGAATACAATACAATACTATAAAGAATTGCAGGGTCGCCAACAACCACAACGCAGCATGAGGACCAACATTGGTGGTGCTACTTCACGCTCAAGTGGGCAGCAGCAACGACCACCCACACCCCCTTCTCGACCAGCGGTTACATCAGCACCTTCTACATCTACAGCCCAGGTTGAGAGTTCCAAGACTGCAGCATCCAAGGCGCCAGCCAAGCCCACCTCCTCGGCAGCCTCTACTGCACGTTCTGCAGCGATCCAGTGTCACAGATGCAAAGGATTTGGCCATGTGATGAAAGACTGCCCTAGTCAGCGGGCTTATATTGCTACGGAAGACGGTGGCTATGTAAGTGCTAGTGATGTTGAAGATGAATATGCACTTGCTCTTAACATTGCAGGAGATGATGATACATTCGACGATGACGCTGTTATTGCGTCGGATGCCACTGCCGACCTTGAAGCACTTATTGTACAACGCGTCTTGAGCACTCACATGGAGCAGGACGATAGGGCACAACGGAACAATCTGTTTCAGACCTTCTTCGGCGTCAATGACCGTCGTGTACGTGTCATCATCGACAGCGGTAGTTGCAACAATTTGGTGAGCCACGACATGGTAACGAAGCTTCAACTTCCCACACGTGCGCATCCACACCCTTACCATGTGCAATGGTTCAACAATAGCGGTAAGGTCAAGGTAACACAAACTGCTCACATCAAATTTTCCATTGGTACATACTTCGGAGCAGCTGATTTTGATGTAGTACCAATGCAAGCATGTTTTCTGTTACTTGGTAGACCTTGGGAGTATGATACTGATGCTACACACCATGGTAGGAGCAATACGTACACATTTATGTATAAAGGAAAGAAAGTTACATTGCTTCCTATGACTCCTGCTGAAATTGTAAAATTTGAACAAGAAAAACATGCTAGGGATGCACAAAAGAGCAAACAACCTTCTGAAAATCAGCAAGTAGCTAAGACGCTTTTGAGGCAACAGAAAGATAAAATTGCTTCTCCTTCTTCATCACAAGTTATAAATCTGAAAGGGCGTGTCATGCTTGCAACTAAAACTGACCTTGCTGAAATTTGTGATGATACCCCCTTGCTATATGGCTTGATTTGCACAAACGTGTTGTTTTCACTTGCGAACATTCCTAGCTCTGTTCCTGTTGCAGTCACTGACCTTTTGCAGGAGTTTAAAGATGTTTTTCCTGCTGAGATACCACCCGGGCTGCCACCGATACGCGGCATCGAGCACCAAATTGATTTGGTCCCGGGAGCATCTCTTCCTAATCGTGCAGCGTACCGTACCAATCCGGAGGAGACAAAAGAAATTGAGCGCCAAGTACAGGACCTTCTTGATCGTGGGTACGTCCGTGAAAGCCTTAGTCCTTGTGCAGTACCCGTTCTTTTGGTACCTAAGAAAGATGGTAGTTGGCGCATGTGTGTTGATTGTTGTGCTATTAATAATATCACCATTCGATATCGACACCCTATTCCTAGATTGGATGACATGCTTGATGAGCTTAGTGGTGCCATTATCTTTTCTAAGATCGATCTCCGTAGTGCCTACCACCAAATTCGCATGAAACTAGGTGATGAATGGAAAACTGCTTTTAAAACAAAGTTTGGATTATATGAGTGGCTTGTCATGCCTTTTGGACTTACTAATGCACCTAGTACCTTCATGCGCTTGATGAATGAAGTCCTACGGCACTTTATAGGACGCTTTGTGGTTGTATACTTTGATGATATCTTGGTTTATAGCAAGTCTCTCACTGAACATGTTGAACACCTACGTGCTGTTTTTTCTGTCCTCCGTGAGGCTAGAATGTTTGGTAACCTTGAGAAGTGCACGTTTTGCACGGATCGAGTTGTGTTTCTTGGATATGTTGTCACTTCACAGGGTATTGAGGTTGACGCGGCAAAGGTAGAAGCAATCAACAGCTGGCCGCATCCCCAAACTATCACACAGGTACGTAGCTTTCTTGGTCTTGCAGATTTCTACCGACGTTTTGTGAAAGATTTCAGCACCATAGCCGGTCCTTTGCATGAGTTGACCAAGAAGGGAGTTACTTTTACTTGGGAGCCAGCACATGAACAAGCTTTTGCCACACTCAAAGATCGTCTTACACATGCACCTCTACTTCAGCTACCCGACTTCAGTAAGCCTTTTGAGTTAGAATGTGATGCTAGTGGGTTTGGATTAGGCGGTGTGCTGCTACAAGGAGGTAAACCAGTGGCCTATTTTAGTGAAAAATTACATGGTCCACAGTTGAATTATTCTACCTATGATAAGGAATTATATGCCTTAGTGCGTGTGCTTGAAACTTGGCAACATTACCTTTTGCCTAAGGAGTTTATTATTCATTCGGATCATGAAGCATTGAAGCATATACGTAGTCAAGCAAATCTGAATAAACGACATGCTAAATGGGTAGAATTTATTGAGACTTTTCCATATATCATTAAGCATAAGAAAGGGAAAGATAATGTGATTGCTGATGCTTTATCTAGACGTTATACATTGCTTTCTCAACTTGATTATAAGATCTTTGGTTTAGAAACATTGAAGGACATGTATGCTACTGATTTGGACTTCAAAGATGCTTTTGCAAATTGTACAAATGACCGTGCTTGGAACAAATATGTGTTGAATCATGGATATCTTTTTCGTGCTAACAAGTTATGCGTTCCGGCTAGCTCTCTTCGCTTGTTGTTACTGCAGGAAGCACACGGTGGTGGTTTGATGGGTCATTTTGGATCAAAGAAAACCGAAGATGTGCTGTCCACACACTTCTATTGGCCTAGGATGAGACGAGATGTTGAGCGCTATGTGGCACGATGCACTACTTGCAATAAAGCTAAGTCCCGTCTAAACCCACATGGTCTTTATATGCCTCTGCCCGTTCCTAGTGTACCTTGGGAAGATATTTCTATGGATTTTGTGTTAGGATTACCTAGAACTAGGAGGGGGAGAGATAGTATTTTTGTGGTGGTAGATCGGTTCTCTAAAATGGCGCATTTTATACCTTGTCACAAGAGCGACGACGCTACAAATGTTGCTGATTTGTTTTTCAGAGAGGTCGTACGCTTGCATGGAGTTCCCAATACCATTGTTTCAGATCGTGATGCTAAATTTTTAAGTCATTTTTGGAGGACGTTGTGGCATAAGTTGGGGACGAAGCTGCTGTTTTCTACTACTTGTCACCCCCAAACGGATGGACAAACGGAGGTCGTCAACCGTACATTGTCCACCATGTTGAGGGCTGTTTTGAAGACCAACTTGAAGCTTTGGGAAGAGTGTCTACCTCATATTGAGTTTGCATATAATAGGTCAGTACACTCCACTACTAAGGTAAGTCCGTTTCAAGTGGTCTATGGCTTTAATCCGCGTGCTCTTATTGATTTGCTACCATTACCACCATCTGAAAACTTGAATTTTGATGCTACTACACGTGCTGAATTATTGCTTAAGATGCATGAAACTACTAAAGCAAACATAGAGAAAATGAATGAGAAATATCGTGCTTATGGTAGTAAGGGTAGAAAAGAGATAACATTTGAACCGGGTGATCTTGTTTGGTTGCACTTGCGCAAGGATCGTTTTCCTGATTTAAGAAAGTCTAAATTGATGCCACGTGCTGATGGTCCTTTCCGTGTGCTTGAGAAGATAAATGACAATGCATATAAGCTTGAGTTGCCTGCAGCTTTTGGGGTTAGTCCCACATTTAACATTTCAGATTTAAAGCCCTATTTGGGAGATGATGATGAGCTTGAGTCGAGGACGACTCCAATTCAAGAGGGGGAGGATGATGAGGACATCACCTCACATGATACACACATGGAGCCTCCACCTACAATTCAGCTACAAGGACCAATCACACGCGCCCGTGCCCGCCGCTTGAACCATGAGGTTAACTCTTTCCTTAGCAACTATGTTAATATTTGTTTGGATGAGATGCTACTGAATACTAGTGATATTTTGTTGCTTAGGAACATGGGAGATGGAATAGGAGAGTTGGAGTTGAAGACGGAGTCACACGGATGATTTTGAAGTCAAGAAATCGCTGGTTCGGACTACATCAACCACCATGCACCAAAATGGGCATAACTTCCTCATACGAAGTCCGATTGGCGCGTTCTTGGACTTTTTGGAAAGCTGAGGAGAAGACGGATCGTTTGCTGTTGGTTCCACCTCATTTGGAGTCTCAAGCTGTCCTATGTGTTTAAAACAGTCCTGCGTGACAAAACTGGGCCATGTTGGCCCATAGTCTGAGTCTGTACGTCTTCTAGCCCAGAACCCATGTCTGTTCGCCTTCCACAGGCTGCCGCCCTATATATTCTCACGCCAGCCGCCTCTAGGGTTAGGTTTTGCTTTGTTGCATCTACACTGTTGTGTTTAGATCCCGCCTCTTGCACCGGACCGATTGGCTGCTGTATTGGCGTTTGTGAAACCTCACCTTATCATCATTTGTCTGTGTTTTGGCATTCGACTTGTATCCTTCCTGTTCTTGCTTGTGTTCTTGGGTTCGCTTGCAGGAATTAGCCTTCGTGGCGAGGTCAATCACGTTCTGCGTGGTTGATAACCAACGGAGACAGTGGTGTAACGATTGCAAGGTTTTGATCCGCCGGACCGGAGCCTTGGATCGCCAACGTCGAGATTCTCCACCAACCCAAGTTTATCCTTTACCTAGCGGAAGATCGGGACCAGTACCCCATCAAGGTGTTCTCCCACGAACTCTGGGACGGTCGAAGCCCCCTAGGAGGGCGAGCCTCTCGAGTGATGGGTTCGGACCTCAAGGTCCGAACACCCCTTCGGAGTGGATCCAGCCTCCGGCAGGGTTCGGGCCTCAGTGGCCGAACCCCCCTCCGAGTTGGTCCCAACCTCTGGTAGGGTTCGGACCTCATTGGCCAAACCCTCCGCCAGCTTGGCCCCTATTTCTGGGAAGCTTCGAGTATCACTGGCCGAACCCGCCTCCGCCATGGGCTAACTTGCCTCCGGCTTGGCAGGACCCTTCGCTTGACTGGTCCGAGGTACCATCGATGTGGTCGGGCTTCCAACAAGCCAACGGGTTCGGCACTCAGTCGGCGAGGCCGCTAGAGCCTCTGATGCCACCACCCTACTGCTGGACGATGGCTCTAGCTTGGCCTCCGCCACCAGAGAACTTCATGCAATGTCTGGCTACTAACACTTACACTACTTCTAGTGTCTCTGAGTGGCAGGTTCAGGGGTCGGCGCAAGATAACAATATTGTTCACCGCCTCTCCGTAGTGCCTTAGAACCGGGCTCCACGAGATGTCGCCAGAAGGGATGAACAGGAATGTGCGAAGACTCGGCCAAAGCTCGGTCTGACCGGCCTACTGTGGCCGGTCCGACTGGCCTACTGTGGCCGGTCCGACGGGCCTTACGATGGTTTTCGGCACAGACCGGTCTGACCGGCGTGCCACGGCCGGTCCGACTAACCAGGAGCAAGAGACCTTTCATGGCAAACGCAAGGTATCCAAGGCCGATACAAGCAAGTCCCCTTCGGCCAAAAATGTTAGAAGCAAGACCGTGGCACCCAGCACCCATCCTCAGCCATCGTGGGTGCCCTCAGGGATGTCCAAATCACAAAAGAGGAGGTTGCAATGCTTGCGGGCATAGGAGATACGAGAAGAGAAGGCCAAGGAGGCACGGGACGCACTTTTTGAGGAAATCTGTCCTCGGCCCACCGTGAAGAAAGTCTAGAGACCCAGGCTGATCATAGTTGATGACTCGGCCCCCGTTGTTAGCTCCGATGAAGACAATTTGCTCGATGATGACTACACTCCCATCTCTAAGGGGCCTACTCCTCAGGCGATGGACGTCGGCGTCGTCATGTTGCCTTTCAAGTTCGCTCCACTACAGGAGGAGGACGGGGTCGCTCAGCTATACCTCGGCCCGCGAGACGCCATATTTGAGAAGCCCGAAGATACGAACTGTCACCTGAGACCCCTCTACATAAGGGGGCACATCGACGGGAAGCCCATCTCGAGGATGCTTGTCGATGGCGGTGCCACCGTGAACCTAATGTCATACTCCCTTCTAAGGAAGCTCGGTAAAGATGACGATGACCTGAAGAAGACCAACGTCACCCTCAACAGCTTCAATGGTGACACAACGGAAGCCAAGGGGTATTGTCCCTGGAACTGACGGTGGGAAACAAGATGCTACCCACCGCTTTCTTCATCGTCGACGTACAAGGCAACTATAATGTATTGCTTGGGAGTGACTGGATCCACGCAAATCAGTGTGTGCCATCCACCTTGCATCAGCACCTAATACAATGGGATGGCGACGAAGTCGAGATAGTGTACGTTGATACATCGGCCCATGTTAGTTTGGCCGATGCGTTTGGCAACGCTGCCCATGATAAGATAGAGTGCTTGTCGGGACGGGACCTCTCGGATTATGACTTTGTCAGTGTATCATAGGTGAGGTTCGTTCCTATTTCCGTGAAGCCGGCCGGTGTGGCTCGATTGTGTCTAAGATAGGAGAATGTCTAGCGCTAATCTTGATTGGCTAAAATCTCACGTGGAGTAGTATCGGTCTTCTCAAGATGGTATCACCGAAGCCATTGAAGATTTTAGCAAGGTAGAAAAATTAGGTCAAGGCTTCTCGTCGGCCAACCCTTTGGAACAAGTAGACGTAGGAGATGCTAGTGTTCCAAGGCCAACGTTTGTAAATCAGAATCTGAATAATGATGTAAAGGCCGAAGTAATAAAATTGCTTCGATCGTATGTTGATTGCTTCGCATGGGAATACAGCGAGATGCCTGGGCTAAGCCGAGAGCTTGTTGAGCATCGGCTCCCCATCAAGCCTGGGTTTAGGCCTTATAAACAGCCACCGCGCTGCTTCAATTAGGCCATCTATGACTGAGTTAAAGAGGAGGTTGAACGTCTATTAGCAGCAGGTTTTATTAGGCCATGCAGGTACACGGAATGAGTCACTAACATCGTGCCTGTCGAGAAGAAGGAGAGTGGAAAGATCCGCATCTGCGTCAACTTTAGGGATTTGAACAAGGCTACTCCAAAAGACGAATATCCCATGCCGATAGCCGACATGTTGATCAACGATGCCTCGGGACATTAGGTACTAAGTTTTCTTGATGGCAACGCTGGTTATAATCAAATCTTTATGGCCGAAGAAGACGTTTTTAGAACGGCTTTTCGCTGCCTGGGTTTTGTCGGCTTGTTTGAGTGGGTAGTAATGACGTTTGGTTTAAAGAATGCTGGCGCCACATACCAACGCGCCATGAACTTAATCTTTCATGACTTGCTAGGGGTTATGTTAGAAGTTTATATAGACGATGTTGTGGTCAAATCGGATGCTATGGAAAACCACCTCGCTGATTTGAGAGTTGCTTTTGAAAGAATGCGCTAGTATGGCTTAAAAATGAACCCGCTCAAGTGTGCTTTTGGTGTGTTAGTGGGTAAGTTCTTGGGATTCATGATTCACGAAAGAGGAATTGAAATTGATCCTAAGAGGCTTGAGAAAATTAGAAGATGTGTAGCGCCGACATGTAAGAAAGATGTGCAGAAACTGCTAGGCAAGGTTAATTATTTGCGACGCTTTATATCTAACTTGTCTGGAAAAATTGATGCTTTCATCCCGATACTCCGGCTAAAAATTGAAGCCGAGTTCACTTGGGGGGCAAGCCATCAACGCGCATTCGAGAAGATCAAAGAGTGCTTATCAACGCCGCCAGTGGTAAGGGCGCCAAAGGCCGGGATTCTGTTTCGGTTTTATATTGTCGTGGAGGAGAGTGTGATTGGAGCCATGTTGACTCAAGACATTGAAGGAAGAGAGTACATCATCACCTTCTTGAGTCGTCGACTTCTAGACACTAAGACACGGTACGTGTTTGTGGAGCATTTGTGTTTATCTCTATATTATGCATGTACCAAACTACGTCACTATATTCTCCCTAGCACATGTATTGTCACTTGCCAAATGGATGTCATAAAATACATGTTGCAAAAGCCGATTCTAAGTGGTAGAATCGGCATGTGGGCATATGTGTTAATCGAATACGATTTAGCTTATGAACCGTTGAAAGCTATGAAAGGCCAAGTCATTGCTAATTTTATAGTGGATCACCACATAGATGTCAATTGGGGAAATGAAGTCGCTTTGATTAAAGTATTACCATGGAAATTGTACTTTGATGGTTCGGCTTGCAAAAATGTCCAAGGTGTTGGAGTGGTACTCGTATCACCAAGTGGTATGCACTTTGAAACCTCGGCCCATTTGGAATTTCATTCAACTAATAATCAAGCCGAATACGAGGCCCTATTGCTAGGTATTGAGTTGTTGAACTCCATGGGTGTGAAATATGTTCACGCAAATGGCGATTCTTTATTAGTCGTGCAACAAGTTGCCAAGCTTGCCCAATGTTTTAACGGTTTGCTAAACAGCTACTTGGACAAATGTTTAGATTTAATTTCTACTTTTAATGATTTTGAGATTACTCATGTGTCTAGAGAGGACAACTCACTTGCAAATGACTTGGCTCAACAAGCATCAGGCTATCAAATTAGGAGGGGCAAATTCTGCACACGGGAAAGGCCGATGTTTGAAGATGATGTAACACCCGAGGATACTACTATCGGTCTGACCGGCTTTGTGAGCATGGTCCAACCGCCCTTGCATACCCGGTCTGACTGGTCATGTCAGGACGGTCAGACCGAATTGTGCCAGACAACTGGCAATAGCCGGTTGAACCGGGCCAACATGGCCGGTCCGACCGACCGTTGTTAGGAAGGTATAGTGCTCGGGGGGTAGGTCTAAATTGTAAACCTTGAGGCCAGTTCTAGTGGGAATTTGGCCATTGCTCCTTTGGTTAGTGAGGACGATTGGATGGTCCCAATCGTCCAATATTTGAGAAATCCAAGCCAAAAGGTTGATCGGAAGGTTCAGCGACAAACTTTCAAATTTGTTTTGCTCGACAATGTGTTGTATCGCCGAACTATTGATGGAGTGCTTTTGAAGTGTTTGGACCCCGATCAAGCTAGAGCTGCTGCAGGTGAAGTACATGAAAGGCTTTGCGGTACTCATCAGTCGGCCCCAAAGATGAGTTGGATGCTCAAAAGGGCAGGTTTTTATTGGCCGACTATGACTGAAGATTGTTTTAGACACTATAGAGGATGCGAAGCTTGTCAAAAGTTTGGAAATATTCAGCTAGTGCCCGCGTCAGTGCTTAATCCTATTATCAAACCATGGCCATTCTGAGGTTGGAGTTTAGACTTCATCGGCCAAATTCATCCTCCATCTTCGAAAGGGCATCAGTTTGTGTTGATGGCAACAGATTACTTCACCAAATAGACCAAAGCCGTGCCGCTCAAGAACATGACTCACAATGAGGTAATTGATTTCATCTTGAAACACATTATACACAGATTTGGCATTCCCCAGACCCTCACTATGGACCAAGGTACTTCATTTGTTGCTAAAGAGGTGAGGGACTTTGCCGAATACTATGGGGTCAAATTGGTAAAGTCTTCCCCATATTATGCTCAGGCCAATGGTCAGGCCGAGTCTAGTAACAAAACTATGATTAAATTAATCAAGAAAAAGATTGAAAAGTTTCCAAAAAGGTGGCATGAGGTACTTTTCGAAGCTCTATGGGCTAGTAGAGTTGCAAAGCACGGTACCACTAAAGTCAGTCCATATGAGTTAGTATATGGACAAGAAGCCGTTCTACCGGTAGAGGTGGATCTTGGCTCACTTAGATTTCTTAAGCAAGATGGCTTATCGGTCAACGAATATGAGACACTTCTAAAGGATAATTTAGAAGAGGTGACCGATAAGAGGTTGAAGGCTCTAGAGGCAATAGAGAGAGATAAAAGAAGAGTAGCTAGGGCCTACAACAAGAAGGTCAAGGCAAAATTGTTTCAAATCAATGATTTGGTGTGGAAGATGATTTTGCCATTAGGCACTAGGAGTCCAAAATTCGGTAAATTGTCACCTAGTTGGGAAGGACCTTTTAAGGTAGTCGGAATCACTACGGGCAATGCATATGTCCTACAATCTTTACAAGGAGAGCGATTTTGAAGGGCTTTGAATGGTAGATATTTAAAAAAGTACTTCCCAAGTGTGTGGCAAAATGCTTGAAGTGTTAAAAGGCCGATATTGCAGGTATCGCCCAAGGCTCGTCGTGCTTTTAGCTCACCAAGTTTGCTAAAAGGCAGGGGGGCATGTGTTTATAGCAAAAAATGGCATTAATGGTCAAACTAGGCAAATACTAAAAATAGTATTTTTGACCGAAAATATGTCAACCTGGCAAAGGCCGGTCTGACCGGCTATGGTAGGCCGGTCTAACCGGCCAGGTCCGGTCAAACCGTACCCATGGGCTCGGTCAGACCAGCTAGGGTCCAGGTTACAGATCCGAGTAGGATTCGAGGTATTTTCGCCCAAAACTTATCTCTACAAGATTTTGGACGCATCTAACTCTATCTCTAGTGAGGGATAACCAGCCCACCCCCTATAAATACTAGGGGCAAGGCCGATTCAAAGGCTCTCTCCAACACACCAATCCAAAGCCCTAGCTTTGAATCGTATTTATTTTCTTTACTTTTCCGCATCTTCATGGGTTTGCTTGAAAGCCCTCCATCTGTCGTGCCCGTAATCATGGTAAGTTGGTAACCCTTGCTGGTTCACTTGTGAACCTCCCATTAATCCACGTAACGGATTGCTATCCTTTTATCAGTTTTATTCCCCTATTGGCAATTCGGCCCTCCGGCCGAATTGTGTTTGATCTCTTATTGTTTTTGCAGATCAATTGTCGTCCTAAACATCTCTGTAAAGTTTGGAGGTGATTGGGGATTATTTTCTAAGGTTACCAGGTCTAACAGATCAGATCTGTTACTTCGATCCGACCGGCGTTGAGGTACCAGTCTGACCGGATCCCTTCGTCAGGCTGTTATCGGCAACGGCCGGTCAGACCGAGGGCAACACACCGGTCTGACTAGGATACTTCACACTGCGCCGAAGCCCTTCGCCGAAGTCCTTCGCCAGAGCCTTACACACCGGAGCTCGTGCCCTTCAAAGTCTACTTCGTCAGTCTGACTGGGGAGGCTTCATCGGTCCGACCGAAGCTCTCCGCACCGTGCCGGAGCAACCTCGTAGAGACCTTCGGGACTTCGCTCGGAGCCCCTTCGCGACATCTGGTCCAACCGAGGTTGTGCCTCCGGTCTGACCGGGATTGAGGCCGAAGGTGTCCCAAGGACCCTTTGGACCAGTATCTGCTGTAACTCCGAATCGGCCTCCGAATTGGCTGATTCCTTGTATTTTTGTCATTTTTGTTACTATTCACATTGTTACTAATACTTTTTTCGGCCAATTGGATTAAAATATTAATTATTTATCTGATTGCCTGGTGAATCCAAATCTCTTGTCACTATCTAGGGTAGTCGAAACGCGACGTCGGTATCGTTGCGATACTTTTGGACGTCGAACCGGCCCAAGTGCGGGGGGCGCATTTCTGCGTCAACAATGAGCAAAAGAAATTCGCTGATGCCAATAATCTCTTCGTGGGATGCATTCTACGCATGTTCTCTAACCGTTTGTGTGATTTTTACAACATTGTGATAGACATAAAAGAGTTGTGGAATGCTCTAATTAAAAATATGATGCATCGGATGTAGACAATGAACTATACCGCATGGAGAGTTATCATGACTATAGGATGGTGAACAACCATTCTATGGTGGAATAAGATTATGAGGTGTGTACATTGTAAAGGAACTTGACCTCGTTAAGTATCCTCTACCCGACAAGTTTATGGTTGGTTTCATAATTGCAAAGTTGCCTTCTTCATGGAGGAACTTCACCACTACTCTAAAACACCAGAGACGGGAGATATCAGTTGAAAACCCGATAACATCATTGATGTTGAGGAGAAAGCTTGGACAAAGGATGCTTATGAGAAATGAGGTGAGGGTTAGTCTAGTGCCAACTTGGTACAAAAATCGCTACATAGAAAGAGCAAATGGAAATATAAGCCTAACAAGATTATAAAAACCACTACCTTTAAGAAGAAGAAGAAAAAATATAGCCGAGTTGAATTGCTTTACTTGCGATAATCCGTCACATTTCTCTAAAGATTATACAGATCGTGCAGACCGTAAAGGGAAAAAGGTTGAGAATGTCAAAGTGGTGATCATCGGCAATACTGAGGATGGATACGATAATCCATTTACTGCGCTTTTAGTATTAATTTCGAACTACCTGCTAGTGGTTTGATACGGGTGCCAATGTTCATGTGTGTGCTAACATATCTATGTTTTCTTCTTACCAGGCCATCTAAGATTCCTTCTTCCTAATGGGGAATGGGTCACATGCTTCTGTTCATGGTGTTGGCACACGATAGATCTGAAATTTACTTCGAGAAAGATCGTGTGACTGAGGAATGTGCATCATGTCCCTACTATTAACAAGAATCTTGTTAGTGGTTTCGTTCTATGTAAGGACGGTTTTAATGTATTCTTAGAGTTCAATAAATTAGTTTTGTCAAAACATGGACAATTCTTTGGTAAATGCTATGATTGAGGAGGCTTGTTCCACTTTTCATTTTCAGATTTTAGTAATAAGTTAGTGAACCATATTTGTGGTAATATTAATGATGATGCAAGTGTTTGGCATTCACATTTATGTCACATTAATTTTGGCTTGATGTCTCGATTTGTCCAGCACAATCTTAATTACGAATTTCACCATTGCCAAAGGTTCTAAGTGCCATAGTTGTGTGCAATCAAAGCAACCTCAGAAGCCTCACAAGGTGGTTGAGGAGAGAAACTTGGCACCTCTAGAACTCATATATTTTGATCTTTGCAAAGACGAATAATGTGTTGACAAAGGGTGAAAAGAGATATTTCATGACATTAATTGATTATGCGTCTAGATTTTATTATGTTTATCTGTTGCAAACTAAGGATGAGGCCTTAGACTATTTTAAAATCTACATAGACGAAGTTGAAAATCAACTATACAGAAAGATTAAACATCTAAGGTATGATCGTGGTGGTGAATATTTTCTCCCAAAATATTTGATGAATTCTGTAAGGAACACATTATTATTCAAGAGAGTATATCTCCCTATTCATCCGAATCAAACGGGGTTGTCAAGTTGATGACGACATCACCGGTTAGGATATGACCATGGTTATTCAGAGCACATCAAGGAAATTGAACATTATGGAAGTTTGGGACCAAGTCAAGGCCATCCAAAGATAATATATAAGTTTGGGACATTACTTTTGTGCTAAGAGAAGGTGGAGATAAAGTTTTACATGTCTTGCACTCGGACTCAGACTGCAGGGACAACACCAAATTAAAATGTGCATAACTTTTACATGGAATCTCCTATTTGGATGATCTTGGACTTTTTGGAAAGCTTGATAAGTGCTCTTTCTAACTGATCTAGCTTCACCTCTTGATTCTATTCTAGAAGATCACAATCACCAAAATAATGTGTGTTACTTATTTAGTCTGAAGCCCATGTGCCTTGTAACCGAGTTGTATTCATTTAGGGTTCTCTTTGGATGACCCCCACACATCCCTAGCCTCTTAAATACCCCCTGACCACCAATTATAAGGGGAGTTTTGTTTAGATCAAATTTTAGCCTCGCTACTTTACCGTGTTATCCCGTGATCATCTAGTTCACTGGATACACGTTATAGAACTCCACCATTGGTATCATGTGTGCTTGTTCATCTTGTTCTTACCAGTTCTCGATCGCTTGCAGGAATTACTCTCATGGTTGGGTTGGTCATGCCTTCATCAAGTTGCGGCCGCCTTTGGAGTTGATGTAAAAATTTCTAAGGTGCAACATCCTTTGATAGTTGTAGTCAGATCGCCAACGTGTCTCCATCAAAATCGACTTATCCTTCTCTCATCGAAAGATCAGGACACCCTCGCCTCATCAAGTGGTATCAGAACATTCGTTGCTCTGTGAGAGAACTCTATATCGTATTATCTTTTCCTACAGTCCAAAAGAGCCAAAAAAATATATAGATTAGTTTCCTCTTCATCAGAGACCAATTTGTGCCTTTTACTAGTAATACTTAGTTCTGGTTTGTTGAGATTTTTGTTGTATCATTGTGTCAAGTTGATGGTCTTAGCGTTTAGTTCATTTAGAGTTTTGAGTTCTTGTCATGTTTTACCACCGTGTTTTTGTCTGTTTCTCAAGTGTTCAGTGTGTTTTTACCCCTTAGTTTTTGAGTATAAATCAAATTGGAGTCGGTTTGGTTTATTAGAATTCGAGTAGGATTCGGCCAGGTTGTGCAAGTGTTAATACAACTATCATATCTCGCACATGCCAAATCGGATTGGAGAGTTTTGATACTTTTGGGAAAGCTTACAACAAGATCTTTAATGTTCCTTGCAGAATCATCTTCAGATTTGATCATTTACTTTCTATTTTAGATCATGTTTCTCAGCCCGAGTAGTGCGGGTCTCAGGAATAACATATTCCAAGTCCACAATCTCCCAAACCGCACTTCCTTGGCTTAGTAAATAAGCCTCCATGCAAACCTTCCAGTAAGCAAAGTCAGTTCAATGGAATAGAGGAATTTTATTGACTCTGTACATGTCACCAAAAGATCACAAAACTGGTTAAGGTCAACTAGTGATCTTAACCTGCTCTGATACTAATTGTTGGACCGAAACAGGTGACCAGAGGGGGTTGAATGGAATCTTTTAAAATTTCCTCTTCTGTGGAACAGACTTTGAACACACCCTTCACAGAGTCTGATTTGGAGGTATAGAACACACTCCGTTCACAAGCTTTGAACAGGGTAAGAGTTTGAAGTCCAAAAAACTTTGTTCACACCTAGACATCCAAAAGCGCACTAGGCTCGGCTAAGTTTGTGCAGGGTCCGGACACAAAGCTGCTTTCGAACAGACTTCGCACACCAGTACTTCGCACAAGTGTGATCCCCTCAAGGAGCTTCAATCATATGCTCTGTACTAGTAACAAGTACTAGGCTTTGCACTGAGGAGTGCTCCGAACAGGACTTAGCAAAACTGAACAGCTAGGAAGGCTTTGGCAAACGCTAAGGGAAACTGGCTTCACAAAAGATAGTACTTTGCTAGTAACACATGAGGAATAGCCTTCGATATACACAGAGTGAACATACCTTGAAACTCACACAGAAACGGTCTTCGCACGAGTGAAGTAGTACACCATTCTTTAGCAAGAACACAATATATGTTTATTGGTTCGCACAGATTGAAGTATACTGGAGAAACTCAAAAGAAAAAATGAAGAACATGGATACAAGTTCATGCAATCAATATAACAAAAACAGAAATTTCATTGCAAAAACATGGAACACAAAAACTCATAGATTCTATGCACAAATCATGGCGGTTGGCTCTAGGCTACAATGAGTACAGAAGGTTCTAAACCTAGACAAGTGCTAAAGTGATGCACGGTGTGTTACCCTATACCTCAGCCTGCCTCTCCATTTATTGGTACAACTCACACCTACGAAGAGACTACTATATCCCTAGGGTTTACAACTTTTTTGCCTCTAGCAGTCACGAGGGTACAATTGGTAGTCTACTTTATTGGAAGCTCCTTTTATGTCAGCTTTGCAGACCGAGATCTTCAGATCCCCCTTCGCACGCGAAGTGTTGTAGTGGCTTCGGCAGTAGGCTTCGAACTCATAGGTCTTCGCTACACCAAAGTCTGTCTTCGATACAAGTGATGGTTTTGAGCCGAAGCCGTCAAACCCTTGAATCTTCGCACCATCACCTTCGGAGTGGACCACCATGACTTCACAGCAACCCTTAGCTCGATCGCCGCCTGTCCTTGTACTGAAACCATGCATGGCCGAAGCATGTCAAGACAACTTGACTTCAAAGCCCCACCTTCAAAGTACCTCCCTACGAAGGGTTTTGTCCAACACCTTCTGAAGTCCCTCCTTCGTCCAAGGCCTCCGCACGAAGCACTTCCATAAGCACTCCTTCGTAGTGTCTCAACCTTGAGCACACTCCACGAAGAGCCTTACCCAGACCATGCCTTCAATGCACCTTGACATCTGAGACCTTAATCAGGTATCCTTCCAAGTGCCTCCATCCGGAGCACACTTGGGAGCCTTTCCTCATTCTTGAGGACTTCGTCCGCCAGCCTTCGAGGTACCTCCATCCGGAGTATCCCTTCGAAGTGCCTTACCTCCGAGGACTTTTCCTCAGGGTATCTTCAGCCGGAGTTGCCCCCCTGCCCGCATTTCCTGCCTTCGACTGGTGCACCTTGACCCGGGGACCAACCTCGACTTCACACAACCTCCATGACCAAGCTCCCCGCTTGCGTGGCACCAAGATCCCTGCTTGACCCAGTTCACTTGTTGTGTTGATCGTCCCGTCGCCGCCAAAGTCACCTGCACACCAAAAATAAACAGACATGTGTATTTGATACCCCGGAGGCCTCTCCAGATATAACACCCTTCGGTACACACACCAGTGTACCACCCAAAGTACCGAGCCCTTCGGTACAACCTTCGGAACGTATTCTACCAGACCACTCTAAAAAATATACTCAGAACCTCCGAAACCCCTTTGGTAAAACACCTCCGAACCCATTCAGGGGGGACCCCTTCGCTCATATTGACACTCGAATTTGGCATTAATGGTCGAAATTGTCGAAATATCAATTTTGGTAATTTGGGCTAAAAATATGCCATCTCCGGCACAGGCCGAAGCCCTGAAGTGTCGAAGGCCCGTCCAGCATTGGGCTTCGGCAGCACCTTCGGAGGCCTGCTTCGTAGGCAGGCTTCAGCCCAGTGGGCCCTTCAGCAACCTGTAGGCTTTGGCCCGGCAAGCTGTCTTCGGTGAGGCCCGCGGAGGCCCACTCCAGCAGGCAGAGTTTTATTCAGATTAGTATGGTTCGGTTGTTTTTGATCTCTTATCTGAATCTTAACAACTTGGCTGAATCCTACTCAGATTAGGTGAGATCTCTTATTCAAATCTTAACCATCTGGCCGAATCCTACTCAGATTAGGTGAGACTAGCCCCTATAAATATAGGGGTGAGGCCGATTCAAGAGGACCCCCGCTTTCATATCAACACAAAGCCCTCACTTTGAATCGTTCTTTTACCTTTCAATCTACTTCCTTGCCCTAGGATTAGCTAAGTAACGTCCATCTTCGTGGGTTTGCACTGGAAGCCCTTCATCCGCCGCGTCGAAATCATGGTAACCCTTCTTGATTCGCTCGTGAATCTCCCGTTTAATCCACGAAATGGATTTTTATCGTTTTATCGGTTTTCTTATGCTACTCTTGGGAGTTCGGCCTCTAGGTCGGATTGCACTTGATATTTTACTGTTTTGTAGGGGAAACATCTTAAAAATCATCGCTAAGAAGTTTGGGGTTAATATCTATTCATCTACAAAGTCACCGGAGCACTCTTCGCTGTCACACCGAAACCCTCTTCGGCGAGAACCCTCTGCGGTAAATTGCTCCACACCGGACTCCACGATGCCAAAGCCCCAGTCTGACCGAAGCTTCGCAGTCGGTCTGACTGGGTACCCTCCATCGGTCTGACTGTTCGGAGCCCACTTCGCACCAGAATATCGAAGCCCTCTTCGGTGACTCCTTCGCAGGCGTCTATCCAAACAGGAGTTCTACTCCGGTTCGACCGGCCGATAGGCCGAAGCATCCCCTTCGGGGTACTTTGAATTTATCCCGCACCGAACGCCGAAGGGTACCCCTTCGGTGATACTTCGCATCACCGGTCTGACCAGGAGTATACCTCTGGTCCGACCACCATTTTATTGCAGATCAGAATCGGCCCTGTTCTGGCCGGTTTGATTAGGTTTTATTATTTTTAGTTATTTTATCACACATCGGCTAATCTAACTTTATTTCTGAATATTTGTTTGATTACCTGGTGACTCTGTTACCCTTACAACCATTAAGGATCCGTCGGAATGCGACGTCAGCACCGCGTCACGCTTAGGTTTATCCCTAAGTATCCACGTGCTTTTGGATCATCGAACTGACTCAAGTGTGTGGGCGCGTTTTCATGTCAACACACTTTTTGGCAACTTCACTGGAGAATACTTCGACATGACGAGCATGTCTACATCAGCTGTGGGTACATCGGCCACGACTACTATGTCTACGACAACAGTACCCCTATCGTTGATGGACCCGGAGGCATGAACATGGAAATCGACAACCGCAATATCATCCTCCCCACTCTCGCGGACATTCCCAAAGAGGATCGGGCTGAGATCAAAGCAAAGACGGAGGAATTCCATGCCCTCATGCTCGGGTGCTACACAAAAACTCGCACAGGCTTCGTCAGGCGTGACATCAACATCTCGGACCCCTTCGGAAATAAGGTACCACCACCATCCCTACCATCTTTATCCCCCTTAGAGATTAGACAGGAGATAGCCGCTACAGTGGATCAGGCCGTTAGTGCTACATTTTCAAATCGACTAGGGCCTGAAATGGAAGCAATATTTAGGAGATTTGGCTTTTCCAAGGCCGTTTCACACACCCCGATTGCTAGCCTACCCCACGTGCACCACGTACACAGTAGAACCGATGGGAGCCCCAGAAAGGCCATTACATATACACCTCCAATTTCCAGGACCGAGGCTGTGCACACCACCGTCGGTCAGGTCGGCCCTTGGGCCAGCCAAACTAGCACATATCAGGCACCGTCACCGATGACAATCGGTCTGACCGGCTACCAGGCCAGTCCGGCTGACCCATATACCTACAGTCATACCAACTACCAAGCTGGTCCGACTGGCCAGTGCGCCTACGGTCAGACTGGCCCAATGGCCGGTTAGACCGCCCCATTTTATTACACGCCGCCTGCGCCCGCGCTACCCTTTCACGCACTGCCTACACCTCCTGCTCCCGCATACCCACATAGGCCTGAGCATCCCCATTTACCATGAGTCACCATGAGAGGAGGAGCCGCACGGCCGACACCCCAACATACCACCACGTGTTGCGCCCCCGCACGAGAGACGCATGTAGGCCGGAAGCATAGAAGATATTTACGAGCGAATTCGTGCGCTTGTTAGGGAATGCACTGGTTACACACCTCGGGATCAGATTAGGGTTTACCATAAGCCGTACCTAGACCATTTCAATGTTATCCCATATCCTCGTGGCTTTAGGGTTCCTGAGTTCACCAAGTTTGATGGCGAGAGTAGCAAGACCACCATAGAGCATATAGGCCAATTTCTAGCACAGTGTGGTGAAGCGAGTGGGTCGGATGCGCTTAAACTTAGATTATTTTCCTTATCGCTGTCTGACACTGCTTTCACTTGGTTTTCAGCTCTACCGCTGAACTCCGTCCAGACTTGGGCCCAGTTAGAACAGAAATTCCATGATTATTTTTACATTGGGGAAACCGAACTTTGGCTCTCACATTTTACATCGGTTAAACAGAAGACCAATGAGAGCGTCTCCGACAATATTAGGCGCTTCCGAGACACTAGGAATCGATGTTTTAGTTTAAACATCTCCGAGAGGGATCTAGCTGACTTAGCTTTCAATGGTTTGCATTCTGAAATTAAGGAAAACCTAGACGGCCGAAACTTCCTCGAGGTTAGTTAGGTTTTATAGCAGGCTCTAGACCAGGAAGGTCGAGCCAGGGCCAAAAGTTCTGTCAAAGTTTATAGTGAGCCTAAGGCCGAGTGGATCTAAAACAATCATGTGCTCTGAATTACGGTCGTCTCCCGCTAAGAGTCAACCCAACGAAGTTAAGTACTCATTTGATGTAACAAGTGCGATAAAATATTAGATTTTCTGTTGAAAAGCAAGCTCCTCAGGTTTCCCAAAGGTCACGTCATTCCATCTGCCAATGACTTGAAGAAATGTGCATACTGTAAGTGGCATGATTCGCTTTCCCATTCTACTAATGAATGCAACATTTTTCGTCGACAAGTTCAATCGGCCATAGATGAAGGACAAATGAAGATAGATTCTAGCCCTAGAATGAAGCTAGATCATGATCCATTTCCCATAAACAACATTGATCTTGATGGGAAGAAGGTACTGACTCAGACCGAACAGGCCGAGTCATCTAAAGGAAAGGCAGTCATCATTGGGAAGCCTCGCACACGCATGCTCATACTAGAGAACCCTGAGGTAGGAGTGTGGAAAGTAAATGTCAACAAGCCATCTTCGTCTAAATCCCGCAAAAAGTTGAAGGTAACTTTTGGGATGCTTCTCTAGAGGCATAGGAGAAGGGCCAAGGACAAACTCCATCGGCCACCCCCGCCAAAGAGGTCGAACCCTCAACAGGAGCATGAGTTTAGCCCGTAGGTAGCTAAGGCCGTTCCAGGTACACCCCGTTCGGACGAAGGTTCTGGGAGCAAATTTGTGACGCCCGGAACCAAGCCGCAAGCTTCATGGGCGCCTCTCGGGATGACTAAGTCCCAAAAGAGGCGATTGCAATGTCTTTGTGCCGAGTATCTTAGAGAAAAAGAGGTCGAAGAATGAGGATCCATGCTGAATAGTGTGGGCCTCATGGCTCCAGATGTGATGAGTCATTGTCAACGATAGTCAAAGAGGACTGAGAAGAGTGAAGATCTGCTGTTTCATGGGCCGCGTGTGACTCAGGTATACGGGCAGCAAGCGACTGTCGGGCAGAGGAGGCTGCGAAGTCGGGCTGGCCCAATCCGTGTACATGGGCCAGAAGCAGCAGAAGACCCACTGGGCTGTTGACCAGGATTGACTCAGGTACACGGGCGGTGAGCGATTGCCGGGCTGAGAAAGCTGTGGAGTCGGGCCGGCCCAATCCGGGTACCTGGTGCAAAGTCGGTGGAGGCTTTGTCAGTTTTGGCGCAAAACTGACAACCGTTGATTCTATATCGGACTGTCCAGAAGAGAAGCCGTAGTCGCTACGAAAGCTTAGCTTCCGGATAAGTCATCTATATCTCTAGGCCCACAGTTAGTCAGTTGTGTCTGTAAAAATACCTAAGGGCAGTTGAGTCATTTCCTTTATTTTAGCGTCTGTAAAAACCCTAAGGGGCTGGTGGAATATTCTAGGTCATTGGGTAGCCTATAAATAGGGCCCCAATCCCTAGGGTTGGACTACCCTTCCAGAAATCACTTTTCATTCATTCCCTGGGTCATTTTTGGTTCCTGCGTTTGTCTCTCTCCTGTTGTGCGCCGCCAGGATCCTGCTCTTGATATTTTGCCTTGCATTTATTCAGTTTTTCCTGATGCAGTGAAGCTTCTATTCTCTGGTTGTGCGTAGCATATCTGCAGCAGTTTTTATGGCTTCGTTTCACGTGCATAGCCATTTTTCTTGAGTGTTTGTGCTTCTGTTGCTCCTGTTCTTCACGGAAGTAGTACTAGTTCTTGCGCGCTGCAAGTAGTACCTACTCACTATAGCAACAGTACACTAGTACTCTAGCTTGCTTTTCTGCGCAGATTTTTGATCGAATTGACAGGGCTAAAGTCCCTTTTCGGGCTGTTTCTGGCGAAGCCCCTTCTCTCTAATCGAAGTCCCTCAGCTCTGTGAGGCAGGCTTCGATCTGACATTCTCGAGGGCTTTGCTTGAACTTCGACTTCACGTTGTGTCCTGTGTTGCTAGTTTCGAAGTCCGTTTTTGTGCACTGTCAGCTTGACATACTTCGACCGTCTGTGCGAAGGTATACTTCGACAGGCTTCGAAGTTGACTTCGAAGCTAGTCTCTCTGATATACTTCGCTCGACGTGAAGTCTCTGAGATCTTTCTGCTGCTGTCATTTTCAAGGGTTGCAGTTTGTGAGTTCGAAGCTTGTCGTTTGAAGTGTGTTTGTCACCTTCGATTTCTTGTGTGACATCTCTTACAAACTTCATTTCGAAGTTGATCTGTGTGTGTCGAAGGTTATCACTTCAGCGATCCTTCTTCGATCTTTCTAGCTTTGAAGGTAGAATATAGGCTTCGATTTGGTTTCTCTGTCGTGTGTCGGGCTTCGCTACTCTTTCGAAGGTTGTTTTTTTCTGTGAGCTTGTTCGAAGCTTTCTGTTCGAAGTCTAGCCTTCGAAGTACACTGTTCGAAGCAAGCTTCGACACTGTCATACTTAGCTTCGAAGGATACTTCGCTCTCAATCACACTCAAACTAGGATAGACAACAAACCTTCGGCACTTTCACAACAGCCTTCGGCAGACTTCGACACTAACCTCCGAAGCAGGCCCCGACCAGCGAAACAGGCTTCGACCAGGAGACAGATTTGAACAGTAACTTCTCATCTCACTTTATTTATACTTGGATCATTCATTGAGAAGTTTATCTTGCCATGTCTTGTGAATACTGTTTATCTGTCTATTAGCACTGTATTGGTGTTTCTCTGTCTTTAACATCAGTTGCTCTTAGGCCAGATACCTTTAGACTTAGGCAATCTGTTCATACTTTGTTGCTTAGTCTTTTGAGGTGCGTTGGGTATTGGGAGCAGGCCATTGATTCGAAATAATTTTTAGGCGCCCATTCACCCCCCCCCTCTGGTCGCTACTTTCGGTCCTACAAGTGGTATCAGAGCCTGGTTAGGGTTTTTCCATACCTTAACCGGTTCTAAACCCCAGTAGTGATCATGACTTCTCCTGGTAAGGTCCCGTCCTTGGAAGCCTATGGCTATAACTATTGGAAGACTCGCATGCGAGCCTATCTTATGAGCCAAGGCTCGGACATCTGGGACATTTGCGTTCACGATACGTTTATTATATTGCCAGTTGCTGAGCATGGTAATCCTGGTATCATTGCCCAGCATCTGAGCAATAGTAAAGTTGTGAACATTCTCTTTTCTGGTTTAGGTCCCACTGAGTTTGAGCGTGTGAGCCATCTCTCCACTGCGAGAGAGATCTGGGCTACCCTCAAGGCACACCATGAGAGAACAGCCCAGGTCAAGGCTCGACTCTATCAGACCTACCGGCGTGAATATGAAAACTTCACACAAAAGCCGGGTGAATCTTTTGAAGCGTTGTTTGGTCGTTTTCAATCGATCATAAACAAGCTTCGGGACAACAAGGCTGAGGGTGCTCAGTTAGTCTCAGATCACGAGCAGGCGCTCAAGGTTATCCATACCTTGGACCCAAAGATCTCGGAGATCAAAGTATCCTCTATCATTGATAGCACTTCTTATGATACCTTGACCATTTCTGAGTTGTTTAGCAAGCTAAAGGCCACTGAGGTTGATATCCAGCTGAGATCAAATCTCACTGGTTCTGGATCAAAGTCCTTGGCCCTTGCTACACCTTCTGTTGATCCCACTTCTGTGAGCTGTGCTGGGTTCTCTTTGATGTCTATCACTGAGGACCAGCTTGAGTCTTTGGGAGATGATGATTTGTGTCTGTTTAACAACCGGGTGCGTCGTGTCTATGACAAAAGGATGTTCAAAAGACACGGCACAAAATCCGGGTGCTTTGAGTATGGTGATCCAGGACACTTCATCGCCGACTGCCCCAAGCGCAATGGACACAAGAAGGGCACCGATGGTGGCTTCCACGACTCCGGCAAGCACGACAGCTCTTCCTTCAACAAGGGCAAGCCGAAGACCAGATTCTTCAAGAAGGCCCTGAAGGACTACCGGCGATAGAACAAGAAGCGTGACAAGGTCTTCTTCGCCGAAATGGAGAAGAGCTACTCCAAGCAGTCCACGGACAGACCGAAGAGCCACTCACATCAGCGTCGAAGATCCCGCAAGAGCTTCTGCTCAATGGCTCTTGGGGATAAGGAAGAAAAGAGCTCCTCCGATGACTCCGACGATGACAACGAAAAGGTATCATCTTATGAGCGTGAAATTGTTGAATTACTTGAGAGCAATCGTCAGGAGTTAAAATATTGGGAAAAACTGCTTAGGGGTTCTAAGAAGAGGATAGATGAGTTAGAGAGTGAGCTTGTCGTGGCTAACGGCAGAATTGAGAGTCTATCTTCTTCCTCCTGCTTGGGTGATAGCAGTGAGTGCCCGAAGTGTGAAGTGCTTTTGTGTGACCTGTCGACTCTGAAGTCCAGGTACACAGAAAGGGTTGATGAGAGGGACGCTTTGGCCACTGAGCTTGAAAGCACTCAGCTGGAGCTGAAAGATGCTCAAGCCACTGTCGTCGCACCCTGTGTTGATTGCCCATCTCATCTAGCTGCCTTAGCTGAGATGAAATCCAAGGGCGATGAGCATTTGGGTGATTTGGAGAGGTTGAGATCTGAGCTTGCGCAGACTAGGCTAGAGCTTGAGACACTGTCAGTTCCACCCACTGTCTGTGAGAACTGTCTGTCTCTTAGAATGGAATTAATCAAGCTGAAAGCCGAAAAGTCTATCCATGTAGAGAGTCAATGTGAGACTTGCTTGTCTCAGGTGGAGGTTCTAGCTTCCTTGAGAGAGGAGCTAGCTGATTCTCAGAATGAGAACTTTTACCTCCGTTCTATCCTGAGTTGGATCAGTGCCAGAGAGCCACAGCTCGGCATGATGATCCAGAAGTTCAAGAGGCAGGATGGGTTTGGGGTAGGTTACACCTACACCAAGGCTGACTTTGAGAGTGCCATTAGCCGGGCAGTGGAGTGGAGTAAAATGACTCCTGAGCAGAAATACCCCAAGACTCACTCCACTGAGTCTTCCCAGGCTTGTCATCCCAAGGATGGAGTTATTCATGAATCACCCAAAGCTCCACCCAAGAAACCTATCTGGGTTCCGAAGCCCAAACACCTCCACACCTCTCTAGACTCTCTTACTGGACCCTCTCAGCCCAAGAAGACAACACCTAACACCACTAAGGCCAAGAACCCCAAGTCTCAACCACATCCCAAGAAGCCCACCTACCATTGTGAGTACTGTCAGAGAGATGGGCATCTTGCGGAGTTTTGCTTCAGAAGGAAGCGGGTTGAGAGAGCAGAGAGAGCTCGTGGTGATCAGGAGCAGTTCTACCAGCAGGGCGGTAGAATGCGGGGTTCCTCGACGCGGGGAGAGGCTGGAGGCCAGGCCGCGTCGTGTAGGTGGTGGTAGAGGAGACGGTTTTCTTGCCCGTGCTCCAGTTGGTGGTGTTCGCTCCGGCAAAGCTCCAGGCCGTTTTGGCTACGGTCCTAGACCTCGTGGCCGAGGCTTTAGGCAGAACCGAGGACCGCACTTTGAGCCGCGTTTTGGTCCGAACTCTCATGATGATTTTTGCTTTTCGTCTTTTGAGCAGATGGCTCGACACTGGTTTAGCTCTTTTGCTAAACCTGGTGCCGGACCATTTTCTCCCACTTACAGCCACTCATTGTGCAGGATCGGGGACTAGAGGATGTTTGGATCATAGACTCAGGATGCTCTCGCCACATGACGGGACATCGCAGATGGTTCTCCAGTCTCACTCCCCCGAGCTCCAAAGAGTACATCACATTCGGGAACAGTGGTCAAGGGAAGGTAAGTGGCATAGGCTCAATTCGCATTTCAGACCATTTTTCCTTGAAGAATGTTGCTTTAGTTAAAAATCTGAACTTTAACTTGATTTCGGTTTCGCAACTTCTTGAGGATGGTTTGGAAGTGTGTTTTAAGAAGGGCAATTCTTCTGTGTTTGATTCTAGAGGGTCTTTGATTTGCCAGATTTTACCTTTCGGTAAAGTTTTTCGAATTGACTTCTCTAGTTCTTTTGGCCCTTCTCGGTGTTTGATTGCTGGATCTTCTTCTGAGCTCTGCTCTGGAAGTGGCATAGGAGGTTAAGTCATTTGAGTTTTGATCTACTAGTCAGGTTAAGCTCTATGGACCTCATCCGAGGATTGCCCAAGCTTAAAATGGAGAAAGATCTAGTGTGTCATCCCTGTCGTCATGGGAAAATGGTTGCCGCATCCCACTCACCTGTGACTCAGGTGATGACTTCGTATCCAGGCGAGCTTTTACATTTGGACACTGTTGGTCTAGCTCGGGTACGTTCAGTCAGTGGGAAGTGGTACGCGCTTGTCATTATTGACGACTTTTCTCAATTCTCGTGGGTTTTCTTTTTGGAGTCTAAGGATGAAACATTTCAGTTTGTTCATGACCTGATTTTGAAGCTGAAGAATGAGAACAATGGTCGGATGCGAGCAATTCGCTCCGACAATGGCTCTGAGTTCAAGAACTCTCAGTTCGTCAGCTTCTGTAGTGATCAGGGTCTGGACCATCAGTTTTCTTCTCCTTATACTCCCCCACAGAACGGCGTTGTGGAACGAAAGAACCGCACTCTAGTCGAGATGGCCAGGACGATGCTCGATGAGCACATGACTCCTAGGCGTTTTTGGGCTGAAGCCATGAACACGGCTTGCTATCTGGCCAACCGCATTTTTCTTCGATCTTACTTAGGTAAGACTTCGTATGAGTTGCAGTTTGGCAGACAGCCCAAGGTGAGCCACCTGCGAGCGTTTGGCTGCAAGTGCTTTGTGCTCAAGAAGGGAGGGCATTTGGACAAGTTTGAGTCTCGTTGCTGGGATGGTGTTTTTCTTGGTTACGCTTTGCATTCTCGAGGCTTCCGTGTTTGGAACCTCGACTCCCAGCAGCTTGTCGAGACTTGCGAAGTTTCATTTGACGAGTCCTTGCCTTCTTTAACTCCTTCTTTTGAGCTTTCTAGGGATGATGAGCTGGGAGAGTCTATCTTCGAGGAAGATGAGGATACTCCAGCTGCTGATGAGGGTGGGCCTTCTGCACCCCTGGCAGAGCCCACACCTTCTGAGACTTCGATTGAGGATGAGGGCGGACCTCTGATCACTTCTTCCACTTCGATCGAGCCCCCTCAGTTGAGTCCAGAGGTGCCCGCTGCTGACTCTGGTGAGGTGACTTCAGATCACCAGGGAACCCGAGCAGTTCAGCGTGATCATCCCTCAGAGCTCATCATCGGTGATTTGACTGAGAGAACTTTGCGTTCATCTACCTCTCTTGCTGTGTTTGTTGAATCTGCTTTTGTTGCATCTTTTGAGCCCAGAGATGTTTCTCATGCTCTTTCTGATTCAAATTGGATTAATGCTATGCAAGAAGAGCTTGAGAATTTTGTCCTTAATCGGGTTTGGACACTAGTTGAGTCGTCACCAGGATGCAACCCCATAGGTACCAAGTGGGTGTTCAAGAACAAACAAGGTGAAGATGGGGTTGTGGTGCGCAACAAAGCTCGACTAGTTGCCCAGGGTTTTTGCCAGAAAGAGGGTATTGATTTTGAAGAAACTTTCGCCCCTGTTTCCCGTCTTGAGTCCATTCGCATTCTCCTAGCTTTTGCCGCTTCGAAGGGTTTTAAGCTTTTTCAAATGGACGTTAAGAGTGCTTTTCTGAACGGGTTCATAGAGGAGGAAGTTTATGTTAGGTAGCCCCCCGGTTTTGAGAACCCTATATTTCCTCGACATGTTTTAAACTACAGAAAGCTTTATACGGGTTGAAGCAAGCCCCAGGGCTTGGTATGACCGGTTAAAGCAATTTTTGTTGGGGAAGGGTTTTGTGATGGGTTCTGTGGATAAAACTCTTTTCTTGCTCAGAGATGCTTCAGACTTCTTAGTCGCTCAGATTTATGTGGACGATATTATTTTTGGCGGTACTACTAATGATCTTGTGTCCAAGTTTTCTGAGCAGATGCACAGTGAGTTTGAGATGAGCCTCATGGGTGAACTGAAGTATTTCTTAGGGCTTCAGATCAAGCAGACCAAGGACGACACTTTCATCCACCAAGGTAAGTACACTCGTGATATGCTTAAGAAATTTGACTTTGGTGGAGAATTGAAGCCGCAGATGACCCCCGATGGGCACATCTAGGGGCCTGGACAAGGACGAGAGCGGCGTCAAGGTCAATGAGAGAGTTTCGAGGGATGATTGGTTCGCTGTTGTACTTGACGGCAACTAGACCAGACATACAGTTCACCGTGGGACTTTGCGCACGTTTCCAGTCTTCACCACGCGCGTCTCATCGGCAGGCTGTCAAGCGCATATTCAGGTATCTCACTTATGCGCCCGATCTTGGTCTTTTTTATTCAGCTTCATCATCTCTCGATTTATCTGGCTTTTCGGATGCCGATTTTGGTGGGTGACGGTTGGATCGCAAGTCGACTTCCGGTACTTGCCAGTTTCTCGGTTCTTCTATTGTTTCTTGGTCTTCTCGAAAGCAATCTAGAGTTGCTCTTTCGACCACTGAGGCTGAGTATGTAGCTGCTGCTAGCTGCTGCTCACAGTTAGTTTGGATGATCTCCACTCTGTGAGATTTTGGGTTATTCTTTCCTACCAGAGTTCCTTTGTTTTGCGACAGCACCAGTGCAATTAGTGTAGGGAAAAACCCTTGTCTCCATTCAAAAACCAAACACATTGATGTGCGCTTTCATTTTCTGTGGGATCAATATGATAAAGGTGTCATTGACCTTGTTCGTGTTGATACCCATCATCAGTTGGCTGACATTATCACCAAACCCCTAGATCAGTCTACCTTTGAGCGTTTACGAGGGGATTTGGGTGTTGTATATCCTTTCTAGGATATTTTGCGTCAGTTTTCTTTCTTCTTTACTCTTTTCTTGAGTCTTTTTGTGTGTATTCATATCTTGCATATTCACATATCACACTTTGAGCCTGCTTCTGTTATATGATTGAACTGCTTTACTTATTCTAGCTGGTACATGCTTTTGAATACTTGTCAATGATCATGCTCTAGTTCAGTTCACTTGATATGTCTGATATCTGTCATATGCATGGCTTTTATGTTTTAAACTTGAAAAATGATGTCGCGCCCTGATTTAATAAATCAGGACTTTATTGAAATTCCATAGAAAATCAATAAAACAAGACGTTCATCATGCGACCTCGTACAATACGGGCAATCATTCACGGTTCGTAGACCGCATTAATACAAAAGTGAATAAAGGTGAAGAGAAACTAATAAAATCAAGGGTCCTAGATGAATGCCTCCTTCCAGTCTCGCCTTGACTGGGTCGCTACTCCAGACCTGCATCCTCCTCGTAGTAGACGGGCTCTGATGGTGTAAGTCAATGGGGTGAGTACAGATGTACTCAGCAAGCCACCGAATGCAAATATAATGCAAGGTAATAACAAGGGAGATAGTGGCTAGTTTTGCGGAAGCGAGAAATTTGTAAAGCAATTTAATGTGGACAATTTATTAGTACTGAAACTTAAACATGTGTATGCATCATCATCTTCTAACTCGAGGGGTACAGTCAGCCCCACCTCGCTCAATAGTCCTTACATGCCATGAATAACTCAACCATTCAAACATTTGTAAACTAACTGCGAGTAGTCACACAACCCGCCCTTGACCGTGGGCTCGGCTTTTCGAAAAGATTGATTTTACTCTGATCAGAGATGTACCACTGTACCCACAAGGCACGCACTCATCACTTACACCAAAGTGTAACGAGATGACCCATTTCACGGGAACTCGTGCCAAAACCTTCCATATAGTCCTCCCCGACTCAACAGCACCCTCTTATAGGTTTCATATGGTGTCCCGACGCGTCGGAGCCCCACCATACCCCCCCTTGAGCCTCGTCGGTACAAGTCGCCCGCAGGCTTGCCCCTTGCCCCCTCCACTATGGTGCATCGAGTCGGAGTATTCCATACTTCCAGTTAGGACTTACCCATTAGACTTGTGGTTGGTACGGAAGTGCTTTGCAACAGATCCCGCAGACCGGTCCTTATAGTGCCCCGGGTGCGACAAACCAATGCCCGAGCTTGCACCCGGAACCCACCATACTTATAACTTAGCCAACTCCAACAGAGTCCAGAGACGAGAATAACCGGGAAATTCATATACAGAATCCAGCTATCTACGACTCATTCTTTTTATCCTATAGCAGTTGTGCCGGTACATTGGGCACTAACTAATAATTTTTATAGTAGAGTGACAAGGAGTTAAGGCTCAATAAGCATGGCTTGCGTTTGCACACAAGGACGGGGATCTAATAAATATAAGTGTAAGGCTTTGATGTTTGTCTAATGCAATATTAACCTATGGGTTGTAGCGATATTTTATTAAAACATGGGCTCAAATATGATCAACTGTTTCCACAGAGGTGGTCGATGACTTGCCTTGATCCGTGAACGGTGAAGGTGGAACCTCGGGGTAAGACTTGGGATCTTCGACGACGTTGTAGTCTTCTCGATACGGAAAAAGTAAACACAACATTCAATAAACAACCCAAAATCAAGCATACAAGCATACATGTCTTGTTGGGTTAAGTAAAGGAGATAGGTTTTTACGTTCTATGAATTTATTATTTAAATATTTAAGATTAAGTTTTAAAGAGGTTCCTGAATTTTATGACTTGATATAAGTATTTTTCCTAAGGAGGTTTTTATTTTCCCTTTTTAGGGATGGGTTAAAAAGGTATAAAATAGCCTTATTGTTCTTATGGTATTAAAAATAGTGAAATAAAGTTATTATGTCTCCTAAAGTTGTTATATAAGTTTTTAGGATATTTTCATAAAGTGTGGACTTTTTATTATAAGAATTAATTAAATATCCTAAAAGGGCTTTTGCAGTATTATTTACTAGAATAAAGTGGGCAAAATGAACATGCTATTTTTATTGCATTAAAACAGTGGAGTAAAGTCATTAAATTCTCTGGATTTAATATATAAATTATTAAAGGTTTTTCTAAATTATTTAATTGAAATATTAATTAAATCCTAAAGGGGACTTTTCTTTATTATTTAATAAGATTATTATGTGCCAAATAAACATATTGTTTTTATTGCATAAAAGTGTAGAGAATAAAAAGATAGATTTTGCAAAATTTGAATGGTCGAATTTGGAGCTAAATTGAAGGAGATATGAATTTTTGGGGAGAGTATATAAATGAAGTTTTTAATCAATTTCTTATATGATGTTTGTATTTATTGTAATAGTTATAAAAATTCAAATAAAAAGCCTAGTGTATATTTTTAGCTTGAAGAATTTAATAAAAATTTCCAAACGCAAAATTTGAATTCTTTTTGAGATTCTTAATTCCCCGTTGTTTTAACCATTTTATTATTCATACACGGTCCATATAATTTAAATTTTATTTTCTGCAATTTAAAATAAATTTATAAAATCTTATAAAAATTTATTTTGTCTTGAGAAACTTAACATAAATTACTCATCTCAAATTCTGAGTTATATATCATGATTTGTATTTATTTTTCTCTTCTTAATTCAATATATAAAAATAGTTTTTAAAAAGGATTTTTAACGAAATTTAAATACGTAGTTGAAATGAAATTTTGACCTAATAAATCGAGATAAATATTATTAATTTGACGATAAAGGATCAAGTAAAAATAACGAATAAATTAGATTAAATGGATTATCAAGGATTAAGGGACGATACGAGAATAACCCATTATATATATTATAATCAAAGCGGGATCATCCGGTTTTGATAATGATATTTTAGAATCAATATTAATTAATAGTTGAAACGTATAGATGAACAAGATGACATAGCGTAATAGAAACAATTATGATGCGATAATTAGACATGGAACAACTTAATTGATAGGAGCAAGTGAATCAAAAGAAAATGTGTTCTCACCGGGAGGGAACAAAAGACGATGATGCGGAGTATCGGCTTGGCGCTATACAACAGATGGCGCACGGGGCACACGACGGCATGACTGCGCAGCCGACATGGATGGTTTTGGAGAGGGTAGCATAGGGAGGAGGAGAGGGTGGTGTGGGGAGAATGAGAGGGTGGCATGGTTTTTATAGAGGGGAGAAGGGCTATGGAAGAAATGGAAAGAGGAGTGAGAAATGGAAAGAGGAGGGAGAAATAGAAAGAGAGATAAATGGAAAGAGAAAATAAGGAAAATAGAGGGAGAAGAAGGAAAGAGGAAAAAAGGAAGGGGGATAGAGAAATGGAAGGAGGAGGGAAAAATAGAAAGGGAGAGAAATGGAAAGAGAAAGGAAGGAAAATAGAGTGAGAAGAAGGAAAGAGGAAAAAAGGAAGAGGAATGGAGAAATGGAAGGAGGGAGTGGAGGTGGCTGTGCGTGCAGCCAAGGGAGGTGCGCAGGAAGAAAAGAAAGCAAGGAGAGAGAAGGAAAGGAAAAAGAAGGAAAGAGAAAAAGGGAAAAAGGAAATGAGGAAAAAAATAGGAAAATATTTTTCTGAAAATTTAAAATTGAAATTTTAAGAAAAAGTTAAATGTTTTTGGAAAGTTTGAAATTTAAAATAAATTTAGAAATCTTGGATTTTAAAGAAATAACGCGTGAATATTTTAACGAATAAACGGCGGATTGAAAAATCAATTAATTTTGTATTCGCGTCGAAATTAGAAATTCCGAACATGAACACCAAAACAAGGTTTTTAATTCATTTTTGGGAATATAAAAATAATTTTTAAAGTGATTTTTAATGGGATTTAAACACGCAGTTAAAATGGGATTTTAATTTCGCGACCGAAAATAGAACGTTGATTCCTCGGGATTTTTGATTGGGAAAAGATATAGATAGTCAGAAATTATGATTCAAATTATATTGGAAAGAGAGTGATTTAATTACTTTTTTTATTAAAGTTATCATTGAAATATTATGGATTACTATTCTAGTTACAAAAATTCTTAATAAAAACCTAAATATATTTGAGGTGGGGAGATTTACTTGAAACTTCTCTAGCCGAATTTTATTTGGTTTTATATTATTTTTAATTGAAATGATGTATCATATATTTTATTCACACAAAAATTCTTGTTGAAATATATTTTATTAATTAGTGTTAAAGTTTTACAATGAAATGATATTGATTATATTTAATTCCTTTGCGTCAAAAATTCCGAAAAATTTTTGGGACGCAATTTAAGGCTAGGAGATTTTTGGGAAAAAATACAGTAGCTGCGATTTATTTTTAAATGAAAATTTAAGCTTGTATTTTAGATTTCTTATTTATCGATTTATACTGAATCCTTTTCTTGAAATTCATTTATTAATTACTTTATTTTATTTTTAACGCCTGATAAAATTTAGGGCGTTACAAATGATCACCATTGCTTCTGGTAACCAGCACGCGTAGGTTGAATGTTCTTGCTATCTGTTACATGCCTTGTAGCTAGTTTCCTGACTTAGATGCAAACAAGCAACTTGGACATCTTTCTGCTTTAAAACATGGAAATGTGCTGTAAAAATGATGAAAAATCAAGAAAAATGAAAATTCCATGCATTTTATGCATAACGTGAAAAGATCCAGGTGGGTTTTGCTTTGTCGCATTGCATTGTTCTGGACTGCGTACCATAGCACTTTGGTATGAACTAGGACAGTGTAATGTATGCCAAGACCAATGTCTTAAGCTTCTGATGGTCCAGTTCTGGCCTAGGCTTGACTTGGTCGGTCAGCATAAGGTTTGACATGCAAATAACCCCTGGCAAAAATGAAAAAGAAAAAAGAAAAAAGCCTGAAAATTGAAATGATAACAAGTTTGCTGAAGCACCTTGTTTTGGACAATGCTTATCTTGGTAGATATCAGTTAGCCTTTGCATCTCATGCTTTACCTTGCTTGTCAACTGGAAAATGTGGTGATGATTTTGTTTGCAAAAATTGAAAAATGTGTGCTAATGACTTTCTTTAGATATCATATGTTGCACTGATCATGCCATGTATCTTAGACAGTATGTCTTTTGCTGTATCTATTAGATATTGTAATTGCAGTTAATCATATCTGAGAAGCATGCTTTATTCACTCCACCTGCACCCCAGTTGCATTCATCGCATATTTTGAGGGGGAGTTGCATTTCAAGGGGAGTCTGTGTCTTTTTCGAGTGCTTGATGAGTTCACTTGTCAACAAGGGGGAGAAATTTTGGGATTAGAGTTTAAGGGGGAGTTTTTGTCTCGCTTACTCTTTTTATATCCTTGTTGATGTTTCTGAGATCGCCCTCATTTTGAGCTTTTACATTTTGGTTAACCATAATGACCGCTTCTTGCTTTTGTTCGGCTTTTGGTCATTAAGGTTAAACTTTTACTTTATTTTCTTCTTCTTTGTTTTTCTTGTGTTTTGTTTTCATGTTTCCACAGTTGTTCGCAGGTTCTGAAGAGGTAGAAGTGAAGTGTTGACAATGCACTCATCAAGGGGGAGATTGAGGAGCCATGCTGAATAGCGTGGGCCTCATGGCTCCAGATGTGATGAGTCATTGTCAACGATAGTCAAAGAGGACTGAGAAGAGTGAAGATTTGTTGTTTCATGGGCCGCGTGTGACTCAGGTATACGGGCAGCAAGCGACTGTCAGGCAGAGGAGGCTGCGAAGTCGGGCTGGCCCAATCCGGGTACATGGGCCAGAAGCAGCAGAAGACCCATTGGGCTATTGACCAGGATTGACTCAGGTACACGGGAGGTGAGCGATTGCCGGGCTGAGAAAGCTGCGGAGTCGGGCCGGCCCAATCCAGGTACCTGGTGCAAAGTCGGTGGAGGCTTTGTCAGTTTCGGCGCAAAACTGACAACCGTTGATTCTATATCGGACTGTCCAGAAGAGAAGTCGTGGTCGCTATGAAAGCTTAGCTTCCGGATAAGTCATCTGTATCTCTAGGCCCACAGCCAGTCAGTTGTGTCTGTAAAAATACCTAAGGGAAGTTGAGTCATTTCCTTTATTTTAGCATCTGTAAAAACCCTAAGGGGCTGGTGGAATATTCTAGGTCATTGGGCAGCCTATAAATAGGGCCCCAATCCCTAGGGTTGGACTACCCTTCCAGAAATCACTTTTCATTCATTCCCTGGGTCATTTTTGGTTCCTTCATTTGTCTCTCTCCTGTTGTGCACCGCCAGGCTCCTGCTCTTGATATTTTGCCTTGCATTTATTCAGTTTTTCCTGATGCAGTGAAGCTTCTATTCTCTGGTTGTGCGTAGCATATCTGCAGTAGTTTTTATGGCTTCGTTTCACGTGCATAGCCATTTTTCTTGAGTGTTTGTGCTTCTGTTGCTCCTGTTCTTCACGGAAGTAGTACTAGTTCTTGCGCGCTGCAAGTAGTACCTACTCACTATAGCAACAGTACACTAGTACTCTAGCTTTCTTTTCTGCGCAGCTTTTTGATCGAATTGACAGGGCTAAAGTCCCTTTTCGGGCTGTTTCTGGTGAAGCCCCTTTTCTCTGATCGAAGTCCCTCAGCTCCGTGAGGACGGCTTCGATCTGACATTCTCGAGGGCTTCGCTTGAACTTCGACTTCACGTTGTGTCCTGTGTTGCTAGTTTCGAAGTCCGTTTTTGTGCACTGTCAGCTTGACATACTTCGACCGTCTGTGCGAAGGTATACTTGGACAGGCTTCGAAGTTGACTTCGAAGCTAGTCTCTCTGATATACTTCACTCGATGTGAAGTCTCTGAGATCTTTCTGCTGCTGTCATTTTCGAGGGTTGCAGTTTGTGAGTTCGAAGCTTGTCGTTCGAAGTGTGTTTGTCACCTTCGATTTCTTGTGTGACATCTCTTACAAACTTCGTTTCGAAGTTGATCTGTGTGTGTTAAAGGTTATCACTTCAGCGATCCTTCTTCGATCTTGCTAGCTTCGAAGGTAGAATATAGGCTTCGATTTGGTTTCTCTGTCATGTGTCGGGCTTCGCTACTCTTTCGAAGGTTGTTTTTTTCTGTGAGCTTGTTCGAAGCTTTCTGTTCGAAGTCTAGCCTTCGAAGTACACTGTTCGAAGCAAGCTTCGACACTGTCATACTTAGCTTCGAAGGATACTTCGCTCTCAGTCGCACTCAAACTAGGATAGACAACAAACCTTCGGCACTTTCACAACAGCCTTCGGCAGACTTCGACACTAACCTCCGAAGCAGGCCCCGACCAGCGAAGCAGGCTTCGACCAGGAGACAGATTTGAATAGTAACTTCTCATCTCACTTTATTTATACTTGGATCATTCATTGAGAAGTTTATCTTGCCATGTCTTGTGAATACTGTTTATCTGTCTATTAGCACTGTATTGGTGTTTCTCTGTCTTTAACATCAGTTGCTCTTAGGCCAGATACCTTTAGACTTAGGCAATCTGTTCATACTTTGCTGCTTAGTCTTTTGAGGTGCGTTGGGTATTGGGAGCAGGCCATTGATTCGAAATAATTTTTAGGTGCCCATTCACCCCCCCTCTGGTCGCTACTTTCGGTCCTACAAAGAATGCAAAGGTAGCCCACCCAACGAGTCCACAGCTATAGCTAGGACACACCAGGTGTGGAGACCGAAGTTGGCTGGCAAGCCAGCTTAGGAACCGCGTCCTCGCGAGGGACTCGGGGGACAGAACTAGTAAAATAACTAAAGGACGATTTGACGAAAAATATGGCTCTTAAGCCCCCTGGTCATATTAGTGAGTCGTAAGAATCATCCTCATCAAATTCAAATGTCTTGGGTTATGAAATGGATGATTTTGTAGGTAAACAAATAGAGAGTACCGCCCATGGCTCACTGTGCTTTTAGCTCACTAATTTTGCTAAAAGTCAGGGGGCGTGTGTTTACACTCGAATTTGGCATTAATGGTCGAAATTGTCGAAATATCAATTTTGGTAATTTGGGACGAAAATATGCCATCTTCGGCACAGGCCGAAGCCCTAAAGTGCCGAAGGCCCGTCCTGCGTTGGGCTTCGGCAACACCTTCAGAGGACTGCTTCGTAGGCAGGCTTCGTACCAATGGGCCCTTCGGTGGCCTGTAGGCTTCAACCCGGTAGGCTGGCTTTGGCGAGGCCCGCAGAGGCCCACTCTGGCCGACAGAGTTCTATTTAGATTAGTATGGTTCGATTGTTTTTGATCTCTTATCCGAATCTTAACCACTTGGCTGAATCCTACTCAGATTAGGTGAGATCTCTTATTCAAATCTTAACCATCTGGTCGAATCCTACTCAGATTAGGTGAGACCAGCCCCTATAAATATAGGGGTGAGGCCGATTCAAGAGGACCCCCGCTTTCATATCAACACAAAGCCCTCGCTTTGAATCGTTCTTTTACCTTTCAATCTACTTCCTTGCCCTAGGATTAGCTAAGTAACGTCCATCTTCGTGGGTTTGCACTGAAAGCCCTTCATCCGCCGCGTCGAAATCATGGTAACCCTTCTTGATTCGCTCGTGAATCTCCCGTTTAATCCACGAAACGGATTTTTATCATTTTATCGGTTTTCTTATGCTACTCTTGGGAGTTTGGCCTCTAGGCTGGATTGCAATTGATCTTTTACTATTTTCTAGGGGAAACATCTTAAAAATCATCGCCAAGAAGTTTGGGGTTAATTTCTATTCATCTACAAAGTCGTCGGAGCACTCTTCACCGTCACGCTGAAGCCCTCTTCGGTGAGAACCCTCCGCGGTAAATTTCTCTGCACCGGACTCCATGGTGCCAAAGCCCCAGTCTGACAGGTGCCGAAGCAACAATTCTCGACTCACAGGTCGCAATTGTACACCAGTCTTGGCTGTAAATATTAATGATATACAGGCCATATTTAATATTGCATTCATTGCATACATCTCATACATCACATTTATCCAAGGCCATGTCAATCACAACATTCTCTATAAAACAGAGTTAGGCAAAGAATCTACAAGTGACTGAAATCTGGATCTGAAAAACCCACCTCAATAGGCTCGGAATTTCAAATTCAGGTGGGTCAGAACTTCTGATCTGGCATCGGAACTTCCGATCCGCCGGAACTTTCGATCAGTATCAGAATTCCTGGTAGCAAAATTTTATCTCTGTATTGAATCGTATTCAATATCGAACTTTCCAATCTAACATTGAAACTTCTGATCTGCCATCAGAACTTTTGATCTGCCATCAAAACTTCATATCAATATTAGAATTTCCGATTTGTTGCGGATAGAAACAAATCTAATCTATTTTTCTGGCATGTATCTTCATACATGAGGGATCCAGATCGAACACTATGCATGTAGGCTTTGATATCACTATTGGGGAATGGGGAAGCTACGCTAGTTGGCAATTTCAAAAATTTCGCCCCAAGCCCAAGAACCATGCACGTGCGAGATCATATATTGGTACATTCTAGCATGATACGCGCTAGGTGCAATGGAATAAGATGTCGGGGAAGCATGTCCTCGCTGATCCTCGCCTCACTCCAACTGTTCCTCGATGATCCAATCGATAAAGATGACGTAGTTGTTCACGTGAAGAAGTCCATGAACGTGGCTATTGGAGCAACGCCTCCACGGTATCCACATGTCCAGAGATAGGATCCTTCCCATGTCGGCGAGCTAGCATCTCTCATGAGAAATGGGAGATTCCTCAATCTCAACTTTTGAGATCAAGAAAGGAAGGAGAGGAGTTCTTAGTGGCTAGGTCCAAACTATCAACTGCTTATCTCCTAAGACATCCTCCTCCTCTCTTTATATAGAGGTGAGAGCCCATGGTCTCCAACAATTTGAAACCAACAAATCGGTTACAACCGATTCGAGACCAAACAAATCCAATCTATTAAACACGCATCGGAACTTTCGATCCAATATGGATACTTCCGATGAGGACTCTCGGACTCTAATTCCGATCAAAACTTCTGATACCTCCTATCAGAACTTCCGATCAGTGCAATTTTTCCCGATACGCATCGGTACTTACGGTTTCAACTCTCTGTCTCAAATTGGAAATTATCGTAACTTTCAATTTGAGCTCTCGGTTTCGCAAACCATAAATTATTGAAACTTCCAATTTGAGCCCTTTGTTTTCAATTCAAAAAATAATCACAACATCCAATTCCAAATCGGTACTTCCGATCCAATTGGGATTTTCTTGGGCACTGTTCCTTCACTTTCTACATTCAATGAACGATGCGGGATCATGGTCATGATCTAAGACTTTGGCAATTTTGTTTGCGAAGTATGTATCCATAACTGTAGTTGCCCTATTCCAAGATCCTCCGGATTCTACATAGTTTATTGTTGTTTTATCATTTGTTGCACATTCAGGTGCTTCACTTGCTCTCCATTCTTTTGCAATTTAGGAGCAAGTTCCTTTTGTTTACTAATGTTTTTTTACTGTGTGCATTTTCACCAGTTTCTCCATACAGGGGGACATTTAGGTCTAGTATGCGTATTCCTCGAGGTTCCATACCATTTCTAGGTCTCAGTTGTCTCCCCATCTTTCGTTGGGGCACTTTTGTGATTGGTTGGGGTAAGCCTTAATCTCCATTTTTAATCAGACATGTCTGCTTATTAATGTAGTGAGGAGCCGGAGTTCTTGTCCTTTTATTATTTTTAGGAGCTCCTAGGACAAGATTGGGTGTACCTTCATGTGGTACTTCGACCCTCTCTAGTACATTGCGTGCACGCACATGTGACTTAGTCACGCTTCTCGGATCACAAAAAAGGTCAAGCATATCGTTTGCTAATTTTTGCAAATCGATGATTTTCTGTACATTGCCATTTGCTTCATTAGTGCGAGGATCGTGTGCGTCAATCCCTTTAGCCTGCCATATAATTTCCTAACTTTTTTCATTCAAGGGTTCATTTCCCAATAATGCCGAAAAATTATTTTTATCCAAAATATAGTCAGCGAACCGGGTCGTATGCAAATTTCCTATCATGGGTTCTAAATATCGAATTATGAATGTAGTATCATAACCAACATAAATCACATACTTTCGCAATGGTCCCATGTCAGTTCACTTTGGCGGCGGGATTGGAACATGGACCATGCACCCGAATTTATGTAAGTGAGAAATCTTTAGGGTCACTCCTTGAGCAAATTGCATATGCGAATAGATATTTTTTGGAGATGGCCTGAAATTGATGAGAGATGATCATGAAGAATTGCATGTCCCCAACATGTAGCAGATAAATTACTATGTTGTAGCAAAGGTCTAGCAATAAATTTTATTCTTTTGATCAACACTTCAGTCAATCCATTCTGAGTGTGGACATGTGGTACTGAGTGTTCAACTCTAATTCTCATGCTAGTGCAATAATCATTGAATGCTTAGAAGTAAATTCACTAGCATTGTCCATTCTAATAGAGTTCACTTGATGATCAAAAATGCCTCCTGATTTGTATTATCTATGAGATTAATTTTGCAAAGGCATGGTTTTTGGTGGATAATATACATATATGTGACCACCTCGAGGATGTGTCTATTAATACCATGAAGTACCTAAAAGGGATGGACAATGGCTGAATAGGACAACAAATATCCCCTGAATTCAGTCCAAGAATGCAGGGATTTCATTATGTACCTTCAAGGTAGACGGTCTTATTATTAATTTCCCAGTAGTGCATGTAGGGCACACAAAATCTTTGTAATTCGGAAAAATTATGTTTCTCATTATTCTAAGTCCAGGGTGACATAAACTATCATGCCAAAAAGAAAATAGTTCTACGCTATGAAAAATGGTCTTTTGAGAAACCAAGGGTTGGTTTCGGTGTTTTGTGATGAGTGATTGACAGGCCTTTTACCCTCTGTTCGAAGGGTACCTCCGGAGGGGCTTCGGAGGTGGTACCTCCGAAGGGTGTTTCGGAGGTGGTTTCACCGAAGGGTGTTCGGTGTTTGCTTGCTGCAGCTGTTGCAGCGGAGTGTGCTCGTCGGAGGGGTCCGACAGTACACGATGACTGGGTTCGTACCGATGGCTTCGGTACTTTGGGCGGTACACCAGAGTGTGTACCGGAGGTTGCTAACCCGGAGAGGTCTCCGGAGTACTGGATACACTTGTTTGCTTGTCTGTGGTGCGCAGGGACTTCGGAGGCGACGGACAAGGTTCGAGCCAGGTGAACCTGGGTCAAGCGGGAGGCTTGATGCCAGGGGAGCGGGGAGCTCCGTCACGGTGGCTGCGAAGGGGGTCCGGGTCGGTCCTCGGGTCGAGGCGTGCCAGGTGAAGGCAGAGAGTGTGGAGCGTGGCTCCGGCTGAAGGTACTCCGAGACAAAGTCCTCGGTGGTGAGGCACTTCGAAGGTACTCCGAATGGAGTGACTTCGGAGTTGGTGGATCAAGTCCTCTGTGGAGGCAAGGGTTCGAAGTGTGCTCTGGAGGGAGACACTCGAAGGTTGCCCGACGAAGGTCTCAGAAGTCGAGGCGCATCGAAGGCATGGTCCGGGTAAGGCTCGTCGAGGTGTGTGCTCGGAGTGAGACACTACGACGAAGTGCTCATGGAATGCTTCATGCGAAGGCCTTGGACGAAGGAGGGACTTCGAAGGGTGGTACTCCGAAGGTGGGGCTTCGGAGTGAGGATGACTTGTGGTGCTTCGGCCATGCATGGCTTCGGTACACGGACGGACGGTGTTCGAACTGGGAGTAGCTGCGAAGCCGTGGTGATCCACTCCGGAGGTGGTGGTGCGAAGGCCCAAGGGCTTTGACGGCTTCGGCTCAAAACCGTCACTGTATCGAAGACTTCTTCGGCGGAGCGAAGGCCAACAGGCTGCAGGCTTCTCGCCGAAGCTTCCGCACCCTCCAGTGCGAAGGGAGGTTCCAGAAGTCAACACTGTAAAGGCTGACACTGTCTGTTCTGAAAAAGGCTGACACTGTCCCCTCTGCAGTTGACAGAGAAGCCTCCAGAATAAAGGTGGACTACCTTTTGTACCCCTTAGTTCTGTAGAGACAAAATGAATGTAAACCCTAGGGGTAAAGTAGTCACTTCCTTAGGATGAAGCCATGGGCTATAAATATGGGGGCTCGGTAGGTAACAGGTAACACAGTGAAACACTTTGAGCATTTACTGTTGAGCTCCTGTACACACAGACCTCGCTGGTTTTCATCCAGAGTTCAATATATTTTGTGTTCCTTGTTCAAGCGGCGAAGCCCTGTTTTGCTGTGTTTTTGCTTGAGCTCGCGTTGCATACTTCGCTTGTTTAGTGCACCGAAGCCTGTTGAGGCAAAGGCTGTTTTTGTGCGAGGTGTGTTTTGGTCAGTGTGCGTTCGCTCTGTGTAACAGGAGGCGTGACCTCGCAGCTTACTAGCGAAGCCCTGATTATTGCCCGTTTTGCTTCTTGTGTCGAAGCCCCTAGCATTGTTTGTCTGTGTGCGTGTAGACCTTCGTGTACGAAGCCCAGCACCATTTGCTGCTGCCAAGTACTTGGTCGATGTCCTCAGAGGGCTGCCCACTCTTGCGAAGGGTGAAGTGCGAAGCCTGCTCGTAGCACCCTATGTGCGGAGCCTGCACTGACTTAGCAGAGTAGATTTTCGAGGGTTGTAAGTGGAGCGAAGTCTTCTTGGCTTCGAACTTTTGTTCCTCCGAAGCCTGTGTTCGAAGGTGTCGAAGTACCTCCGAACCAGACCTTCGAAGGTAGTGTTCGAAGCCTGTTCCGCAGAAGACAGAACTGAAACCGAAGGCTAGTTTTTAGCCAGAAATTTTAAAAGCTCCCATTCACCCCCCCTCTGGTCGCCGTTTCCGGTCCAACAATTGGTATCAGAGCAGGTTAAGATCACCAGTTGACTTTAACCGGTTTTGTGATCTGTTGGCGACATGGATAGAGGCAGTAAAATTCCTCTGTTCGATGGGACAGATTTTGCATACTGGAAGGTGCACATGGAGGCTTACTTGTTAAGCCAAGGAAATGCAATTTGGGAGATTGTGGACTCACAATACTCCATCCCTGATACCCGCACCACTCAAACTGAAAAAGATCAGTATATTGCCAACTCGAAGGCAAGGAACATACTGTTCATTGGTTTGAGTCGGAGTGAGTTCGACAGGGTGCAGCACCTTAGGACTGTTAGGGAAATTTGGACAACTCTCACTGTCTTTCATGAGGGCTCTGCTCAGATCAAGGCCAGGCGCCAAAGCACCTACAATCAACAGTATCAGCTGTTTGTGCAGGCACCTGGTGAATCTGTAGATGCCATGTTTTCTCGCTTTGACGCGATAGTGAGTAACTTGCGGTCCAACGGGACGCTTGCTTACAGTGATCACGATAGGGCTATCAAGCTTCTCTATGCTCTTGACCGTAGCATATGGGAAGTGAAGATATCCAGCATTGAGGAGTCCACAGGCTATGACACATTGACCTGTGACGAACTCTTTAGCAAGCTGAAGTCCACAAAGATTGCCAAGGCATCTCTTGCTGTGCATAGAAGCTCTTTGCCACAGCCATTGGCATTGGTTTCTAGCTCTAGCCGTGGCACCACTGCAGAACCAAGCACATCAGGCACTTGTGTTCTTGCAGATGGTTTTGCTTTGTCCTCCCTGGTCTCCGTCACAAAGGAGCAGGTGGATACTCTAGCTGATGACGAGCTTGCTCTCATTGCCCGGAGGTTCACCCGCTTTCATCACGAGAGACGGGATCAGAGGAGAAGTGGTTTTAGTGGCTGCTATGAATGTGGCGACACCTCTCACATTAAGGCCAATTGCCCTAAAATCAAGAAGAGAGATGAGAGTGACCGCCCCAAATACCACAAAAAGGAGAGGAAGCCCTTTGTGAAGGGCAAGCACGGCAAGATGGCTAAGAAAGTAGCCAAGGCCGCTTCCAGAGCCTTTGTTGCTGCTCTCAGCGACATCGACACTTCCTCAACTGAGGAGTCGAGCTCTGAGGAGGAGGAGTCCCCAAGGAAGGAGGACAAGAAGGACAAGAAGGGACGTGACTTCACCGGCCTTTGCTTCATGGCCGACAGCGATCACAGCGGCGATGAGCTTGACTCATCTGAGGTAAACCTATCATCTGACCAGCTACTAATTAAATTAGATGAGCTGAATGAAGTAGTGCTAGGTCAGGATAGATTACTTGTGCAAGCCGCTAGAGAAAGAAAAGACCTTAGACTTAGGCTAGAAAATATTTCTACTGAATATGCCATGCTTAAGTCTAAGTTTGATGATGCTGAATGTGAGTCATGTTCTGTTGTCATGGGTGAGCTTGCTCAGTTGCGTTCTGTTCATGCTCAAACTCTCTCTGAGCTTGAGACTGCACAGAAGCAGCTTTTGGAGGTGGATTCTAGACCTCATGATGTTATTGATTGCATGAACTGCTCTTTATTACGCGATAGCATTAATTTACGTGATAAGCATGTTCATGATTTGGAGGCTAGATTGGAGAGGGCCGGTAGTTCTAAGGATGTTCAGCCTGTGTGTGACACATGCATTACCCTTAAGGACCTGCTAGGCACTGTTAGAGAGCGAGCTGAGAACCTCATGTCAGAAAATGAATACCTTCTTTCCGTGGTTAATAAATGCACTGAGGGAAAGGGTAGGATGGATTTGCTCTTGGCCAAGACCAAGTTGTGTGCTGACAGAGCCGGGGTAGCTCTAGGTTTGGGTTTTGAGAGGATAGCTTCAGACAGTAAGACCAAAACTGTTTTTATCTCTCCTACCACCCTAGAGAAAGAGAGAGCTCTGTTGGACACCCCATCAGCCAAAAAGTCTACCCATCCACCAAAGAAAACCACTCCTCCTATCAAGAAAAATCCTCCCAAGAAGACCACTCAGAAGAAACCCAAGGAGCCGGTGAGAGTTGCTCCTGTGACCCATGAGAGTGCCCCCAGGAGAGTGTTTCACTGTTCTTATTGTCAGCGGGCGGGTCACTTGATCGGTTTCTGTTTCCGTCGCATCAAGGATGAGCGACGTGCACAGGCATTGAGCTATCAGGACATGCATTACCCATCTTTAGGTATGCATGAGTCTGAGTATTACTCACGTCCTGTTTTCGAGGCTCCTCGTGCTTCTCGGAGAGGTTTTGCTCCTCGAGGTGTTCACCATGTTCCATATGGTGGTAGACCTCGGGCGAGTAGCTTTGTACCTCGTCAGAGTAGGAGACCTCGACATGCTTTTCGTTCTTTGCATGTAGGTAGACCTCGCACTTTGCATCATTCTGATTTTTATGTGCGTAGACCGTCTACTTTTACTGTGCCTACTACTCGAGTCACTCAGTGCTGGATGCCTCGCCATTATTTTACTCACCCCAGCACTGAGCGATCGAGAAGTTTTCATCATGTGTAGGCGACAGGTCGAGGTTTGGAGGGCACGTGGATCATGGACTCCGGTTGTTCGCGCCACATGACCGGATATGCAAATTGGTTCTCCAGCCTCACAACAACCAAGCAAAGGGAACATATCACCTTCGGAAACAATCGAAGGAGTAGAGTGAAAGGTAAAGGTGTGGTAAGAATTAACGTGAACTTCACTCTCAAAGATGTTGCTTTGGTTGAGAACCTGGGATACAATTTGTTGTCTGTATCTCAGTTGCTTGATGAGGGCTTCGAAGTGCGATTTCATCGCGATACTTCGCAAGTGCTCAATTCTGGTGGCGTTGTGGTGTGTAAGATCTTTAGGGTTGGGAGAGTTTTTGGAGCTGATTTTTCAGAGTCGTCTGGTTCTTCTCATTGCCTTGTTGCACATTCGACTTCTGAGCTTTGGAAGTGGCATAGGAGACTAGGGCATATGAGCTTTGAGTTGCTCGCTCGTCTAAGCGCCCTAGGTCTGATCCGAGGATTGCCCAAGCTCAAGTTTGAGAAGAATTTAGTTTGCGCTCCTTGTCGACATGGAAAAATGGTTGCCGCTTCACATTCGCCAGTCACCACAGTGATGACTGAACATCCCGGAGAACTTCTCCATATGGACACTGTAGGTCCTTCTCGGGTTAGTTCTTTAGGCGGCAAGTGGTATGTACTTGTTATTGTCGACGATTTCTCTCGCTACTCTTGGGTCTTCTTTCTTGCCAGCAAGGATGAAGTGTTTTCACACTTTCGGAGCTTGGCTTTGAGACTGTTCACTGAACTCCCTGGTGCATTAAAATTCATTCGAAGCGATAATGGCACCGAGTTCAAAAATAGTCTCTTTGTTGACTTTTGCATGGAGCATGGCATAGAACATCAATTCTCTGCTCCGCGGGTTCCTCAACAGAACGGTGTTGTTGAGAGGAAAAACCGCACTTTGGTTGAGATGGCTAGGACGATGCTTGATGAGCATAGGACTCCTAGAAAATTCTGGGCTGAGGCCATGAACACAGCTTGCTACATCTCAAACCGAATTTTCTTGCGCTCAATTTTAAACTTGACATCTTATGAGCTGCGTTTTGGGAGACAGCCCAAGGTTACTCATCTTCGAGTTTTTGGCTGTCGCTGCTTTATCCTAAAACGTGGTAACTTGGATAAATTTGAGTCGCGATCTACTGACGGGATCTTTTTGGGTTATACTACTCATGGTCATTCCTATCGTGTTTATAACTTGGAAACTAACACTGTCATCAAGTCATGTGATGTGACTTTTGATGAATCAACCCCCTCTATTAGTTCTGCTTTTGAACAGGCAAATGAACACGACATGGAACAGACCTTATTCGAAGACGAAGATCCCGGAGAATTCGAGGATGAACCCCTACTACCCTCGACGTCAACCCCCGAAGCTGACCCCGCTTCAACTACTTCGGCACAAGGTCCCGAAGCGCTACCTCAACATCGGTCATCTTGGACCACTCCAACGCACAAGTTGAGGGGGAGACTACATCCCGCCGCGAGGCTCCACATCATGTCCAAAGGATGCACCCTCCCGAGCAGATCATTGGTGAGCTTGATCAAAGGGTAACTCGTTCTCATGCCCATTTCACTAATGCTGCTTTTGTTGCTTCTTTCGAGCCTCTAGATGTTAGTCATGCACTTTCTGATTCTAGTTGGATCAATGCCATGCATGAGGAACTTGAAAATTTTGAGAGAAACCAAGTCTGGACTTTAGTTGATCCTCCACCAAATGTTCATTTCATTGGAACAAAATGGATTTTCAAAAATAAACAAGGGGAGGATGGGACAATTGTTAGAAACAAGGCTAGACTTGTAGCTCAGGGCTTTTCTCAACTAGAAGGGATTGATTTTACTGAAACTTTTGCACCTGTTGCTCGCCTTGAGGCCATTAGGATTTTGCTTGCATTTGCGACATCCCGGGGATTCAAACTCTATCAAATGGATGTCAAAAGTGCTTTTCTTAATGGCTTCATAGGTGAAGATGTTTATGTAAAACAACCCCCTGGTTTTGAAAATCCCAAATACCCACATAAAGTCCTTAAACTTCATAAGGCCCTTTATGGACTCAAGCAGGCCCCTCGGGCGTGGTATGATAGACTTAAGTCTTTTCTGCTTGAGCGAGGGTATTTGATGGGCTCTGTTGATAAAACACTGTTTACTCTCAAGCATGGCAAAGATTTCCTCCTAGTTCAGATTTATGTGGATGATATCATCTTTGGTGGCTCTTCTCATGCTTTGGTTGCCGAGTTTGCAGATACCATGAGCAGGGAGTTTGAAATGTCGATGATGGGTGAACTCACCTTTTTCCTTGGTTTGCAAATCAAGCAAAGCAAACAAGGTACTTTCGTCCACCAGACGAAGTACACCAAGGACCTGCTCAAGAAGTTTGACATGTCCGATGCGAAGCCCCTCGCCACTCCAATGGCTACATCTGTAGCATTGGACCCTGATGAAGATGGAGAAGCCGTAGACCAGAAGAAGTTCTGAAGCATGATCGGCTCCCTCCTCTACTTGACTGCCACGAGGCCGGACATACACTTCGCAGTGTGTCTGTGCGCTCATTTTCAGGCTTCACCACGAGCTTCGCACCGCCAAGCGGTTAAGCGCATCCTAAGGTATCTCAAACACACACTTGAATTTGGCATATGGTATTCAGCGTCTTCATCTTTATGTCTTCGAGGATATTCAGATGCGGATTTTGCTGGGTGTAGAATTGATAGGAAGAGTACCTCTGGTACTTGTCATTTTCTGGGTACTTCTCTGGTTTGCTGGTCTTCCCGCAAACAGTCTAGTGTTGCACAATCGACGGCTGAGGCCGAATATGTTGCTGCAGCTAGCTGTTGCTCTCAGATTTTGTGGATGGTTTCCACTTTGCGGGATTTCGGGTTAGATTATAAGAGTGTTCCTCTTTTCTGTGATAACACTAGTGCTATTTGTATTGCAAACAACCCGGTTCAGCACTCCAGAACCAAACACATTGATGTACGGTATCATTTTCTCAGAGATCACAATGAGAAGGGTGATATTGAACTTCAATATGTTGATACCCAACACCAGCTTGCCGATATTTTTACAAAACCCCTCGATGCTTCTCGATTTGCTTACTTGCGTGGGGAACTTGGCATTTGTCACCCTTACGGCATTTTGTGAGGGGGAGATGATTTTAATTGTCTTGCATATGCTCATTATGGGTGAAATTGCATTTACATCTTTTGCTATTATATGCCTGCTTTTAATTCAAAGAAATCATGACAGCTCAGCTCTATGAAATATGTCTGGAACATTGGTTGTGCATGATGTTTTATTTTCTAAAATCAAAACTTGCTCATCGCACAATCGTGTATCTAGCTTGTTTAGGCAGGACTGCTTTTAGCTATCTTTTATCTACTTAACAGCAAGACAATGTTCCTAGGATGCTAAAATTTGCAACTTGAAAAATGTGTTCTTTATTCATGGATATTCATCAAAATATTTAATTCACCTAAATCAAAATCAAAAATCCATGATTTGTCTGGTTTAAATGAAAAGATACAGGAGGGTTTGTTTGTCGCACTACTCTATTCTAGACTGCTTACCATTGCACTTTGGTCTGAACTGGGATAGTGTAGTGTATGCCAAAATCACCGCCTTAAGCTTCAGATGGCTTTCATGCCTAGGCTTGGCCTGATTGGAAAGTATAAGGTGGACAAACAAATAACCCCTGGCATTAAGAAAAGAACAACAAATTTAATTGCTCATCAAGTTTGCTTTCAACAGCTCCTTTTGAACAAGACTTGTCTGTCTAGGGTAGAATTTGTTAGCTTTGCGCAGTCCTTGCCTTCACATGTCTAGCTGCTGTGATTAAGTGGTGATGCTTTTACTTCAAAATGAAAAAATCACATGCCATCATCTTGTTTCACAGAATGTTAAATTGAGCTGAGCACATGATCATTGATGTTACTGTTGGCATATTTTTGCATTATATGTCTTTGCAATTTTATTTCATTTCGAAGCTTTGCATCTTTTACATGCTCCTTGATGCTTGCATTGCCAAAGGGGGAGAAATTCCGGAGAGATTTGCTATGTTCTCTGCCGCAAGAAGGCATAATTTCGAAAGGGGGAGAGATTTTTGACATAAAGGGGGAGAAAAATTTGCCAAAGGGGCTTTTACTCTTTTACAAAGGGGGAGAAAAATTCTTTTATCAAGTGACATGCTTTGGCTCTTTTCTGAGTTTTTATGGTCACTTGTGTGCTGAAAATTTTTACATTTTCTTGAACTTCGATTTGGTTGTCAATGCACTCATCAAGGGGGAGATTGAGAAACCAAGGGTTGGTTTCGGTGTTTTGTGATGAGTGATTGACAGGCCTTTCACCCTCTGTTCGAAGGGTACCTCCGGAGGGGCTTCGGAGGTGGTACCTCCGAAGGGTGTTTCGGAGGTGGTTTCACCGAAGGGTGTTCGGTGTTTGCTTGCTGCAGCTGTTGCAGCGGAGTGTGCTCGTCGGAGGGGTCCGACAGTACACGATGACTGGGTTCGTACCGATGGCTTCGGTACTTTGGGCGGTACACCGGAGTGTGTACCGGAGGTTGCTAACCCGGAGAGGTCTCCGGAGTACTGGATACACTTGTTTGCTTGTCTGTGGTGCGCAGGGACTTCGGAGGCGACGGACAAGGTTCGAGCCAGGTGAACCTGGGTCAAGCGGGAGGCTTGATGCCAGGGGAGCGGGGAGCTCCGTCACGGTGGCTGCGAAGGGGGTCCGGGTCGGTCCTCGGGTCGAGGCGTGCCAGGTGAAGGCAGAGAGTGCGGAGCGTGGCTCCGGCTGAAGGTACTCCGAGACAAAGTCCTCGGTGGTGAGGCACTTCGAAGGTACTCCGAATGGAGTGACTTCGGAGTTGGTGGATCAAGTCCTCTGCGGAGGCAAGGGTTCGAAGTGTGCTCTGGAGGGAGACACTCGAAGGTTGCCCGACGAAGGTCTCAGAAGTCGAGGCGCATCGAAGGCATGGTCCGGGTAAGGCTCGTTGAGGTGTGTGCTCGGAGTGAGACACTACGACGAAGTGCTCATGGAATGCTTCATGCGAAGGCCTTGGACGAAGGAGGGACTTCGAAGGGTGGTACTCCGAAGGTGGGGCTTCGGAGTGAGGATGACTTGTGGTGCTTCGGCCATGCATGGCTTCGGTACACGGATGGACGGTGTTCGAACTGGGAGTAGCTGCGAAGCCGTGGTGATCCACTCCGGAGGTGGTGGTGCGAAGGCCCAAGGGCTTTGACGGCTTCGGCTCAAAACCGTCACTGTATCGAAGACTTCTTCGGCGGAGCGAAGGCCAACAGGCTGCAGGCTTCTCGCCGAAGCTTCCGCACCCTCCAGTGCGAAGGGAGGTTCCAGAAGTCAACACTGTAAAGGCTGACACTGTCTGTTCTGAAAAATGCTGACACTGTCCCCTCTGCAGTTGACAGAGAAGCCTCCAGAATAAAGGTGGACTACCTTTTGTACCCCTTAGTTCTGTAGAGACAAAATGAATGTAAACCCTAGGGGTAAAGTAGTCACTTCCTTAGGATGAAGCCATGGGCTATAAATATGGGGGCTCGGTAGGTAACAGGTAACACAGTGAAACACTTTGAGCATTTACTGTTGAGCTCCTGTACACACAGACCTCGCTGGTTTTCATCCAGAGTTCAATATATTTTGTGTTCCTTGTTCAAGCGGCGAAGCCCTGTTTTGCTGTGTTTTTGCTTGAGCTCGCGTTGCATACTTCGCTTGTTTAGTGCACCGAAGCCTGTTGAGGCAAAGGCTGTTTTTGTGCGAGGTGTGTTTTGGTCAGTGTGCGTTCGCTCTGTGTAACAGGAGGCGTGACCTCGCAGCTTACTAGCGAAGCCCTGATTATTGCCCGTTTTGCTTCTTGTGTCGAAGCCCCTAGCATTGTTTGTCTGTGTGCGTGTAGACCTTCGTGTACGAAGCCCAGCACCATTTGCTGCTGCCAAGTACTTGGTCGATGTCCTCAGAGGGCTGCCCACTCTTGCGAAGGGTGAAGTGCGAAGCCTGCTCGTAGCACCCTATGTGCGGAGCCTGCACTGACTTAGCAGAGTAGATTTTCGAGGGTTGTAAGTGGAGCGAAGTCTTTTTGGCTTCGAACTTTTGTTCCTCCGAAGCCTGTGTTCGAAGGTGTCGAAGTACCTCCGAACCAGACCTTCGAAGGTAGTGTTCGAAGCCTGTTCCGCAGAAGACAGAACTGAAACCGAAGGCTAGTTTTTAGCCAGAAATTTTAAAAGCTCCCATTCACCCCCCCTCTGGTAGCCGTTTCCGGTCCAACATCTTTAAAGTGGTAAAAATTGTGGGTGTTCTAATGCGAGTGTAGTATAGCCCGGTGCTCATGGAGGGAAGTGTTTCCAGTGTTCTTACTTCATTGTCATGCTTAGTGATTAGTAGAAGCTCTCTACAATTTTCTTCACTAGTTTCTGCATGGAAACCATTAGTATGAATGTCCTTGAAACTTAAGAGATTTCTAGTATATTCAGGGTATAATAATGCCTTTCAATGTGCAAGATTGTTCCCACTGGTAGTATGACCATGGCATTTTCAGAGCCTACTATGCAATTATCGCTGCTAGCGATGATCATAACCTTTCCAGTATTCCTTCTGATAGTGGGGAAATATTGTTTTTCTCTTAAGATAGTGTTCATGGTTCCACTATCCACAATACACACTTCCTCTATCTTGGTCACCACATGAACAATTTAATAATAAAGTAGTTAATAACCATACGTGTGACGAAGAAAGCAACAATGGTAAGGTAATTACTTTAAATAAATACTGAAATAATGTGCTCACAAAAATTTACTCTTCTATAGGTTACAAATCAAAATTCTAGCTTTAATATCTAGCAATGATGTCTAAAAGATGCTAATTCTAGATAGAGTCTATAAAGAAGCTAGCCACTTCTTTTATGGCTTTCTGTTCAACATTTCCAGCTACGGCTGCATTTGTAGGCTCAATCATCATCATGGGAAGTTCATCTACTAAGAAATCAATGAGGGCACCACTAGACATGGGAGATGCTGCATTATCAACCATGGTAGTGTCCTCACTCACTACAATGGTGAGGTGAGTTTATGACTGCTTTTTCTTCTTTTCTTGGTATTCTTCCATGATGTGTTTGGGAACCTTGCAAATCCAAGACCAATGGCCCTAGGCATCGCATTTTAAGCACGTATGGTCCTGCTCACCATAAGACTTAATGATCTTTTTGGTTGCTTTGCCTTTATCATCACTAGACTTGTTCTTGAATGCAATCTTCTTACCTCCTATGCCTCTTTTTTCTGACAAGGCTTTTGCACCTTGTACGAATTATCATTGACTTCAGGGTCACTGCTCTTCCCTTGCGGCCGCAAAACAAAGTTCTTCTTTAAGACTTCATTCTGAACTTCACTGAGCTACAATATGTTAATAAATTTTGAATACTTCATGTACTTTAATTGACAATGATTGCAGGCGGATTCTACTGAATTCGGGTGGAAGGTAGAGAGTTTCTTTTCAATTTTCTCCTCATATGAGATCTATTTTCCAAAGAGACTCGGGAGTGTGCGGATTCTATGTAGCGTGAAGTTGAACCCTCTAACATACTTGAAGTCACAAAATTGGAGTAGAAGTCATTCTTGCTCTGCGAGAGGCTTAATGGTATACTTGAGGCGCTCGAAATGGTCTTTTAGGGCATCCCATAGTGCCTTTGCATTAGTCATTGCCATGTATTCATCCTTCAGGGTGGGTGAGAGATGATGTCAAACAAAATAGAGTGCATGATCATTTTCCTTTGGTCGGGGACAGCTGCATTCATGTCTCCCAGAACAATAGTAGTATGGAGCATTTTGGCTCAAAGTATAATTTGAACGTCTGATGCCTAGGTCAGATAGTTGCAGCCATCTGTTCGTAGCTCTACGAACTCCTTGGTCGGGATGTCGGTCATCTACATTTAGTGATGCAAAAATTACTGCCAGTAATCTTGTATTGAGTTGCTAGATATAAAGAAAGAAAATGCTACTGGTATTTAAATAATGATTGCGCTACGTATTGAATGCAAGATCAATAAATAATAATAATAATAATACATAAAAATAATGCTTAAATAGAAAAAATATTTGAAATTCAGATTTCGGAGATACTTTTATGCAAGAAAAACTGTTTCTAGAATGTTTCAACGAACCTAAGGGCTTTTTCATGAATTTTCATAAATCCAGGGGCTTTTCCACAGTTCTGCCTTTTTATTTTCTTTTTTTATTGCCTTGCCTCCTTTTCTGGCTGACTTAGCCTAATGTCTGCCCATTAAGGGGCGGTGGCTAGTGTTCCCACAATCCCACCCCTAGCTATCGCTAGCTCCTTTGTGTGTGGCGTGGTGGGTCCATGGGTGGTGGTGCCCTTCCGGCAGCGTAGATGGCGGGGTGTAGCGATGGTGACGGCCCACACTAGCGCATACAGGCGCAGCGTGGTGGCAGCCGTGGAGCGACGGTCTCAACGCAACGACGAGTAGCCTCGGCGGTGCATGCTAGCATCCTCCTGCGCATTCGGGCATAGAACACGGCACGCGGGGGCGGAGCCAAAGGATGGGGTGGGGATTTCTAGGAACCCCTTGCAAAAAAAAATTAGTTATTATTGTTAATTTTTCATCTTTTGTGCATCCCCTCAGATTTAATTCGATGTACCGCTTAAAGCGGTGCACCCCTTCAGTTTTACTCTAGCTCCGCCACTAACGGGAGCCGTCAGACAGGTCGCGACGTGGAGCGTCGGTGGGACATGGCGCGATGGCGGCTCTCGATTGCAAGCAAGGCGCAGTTCGGGTTGCCCAGCGAGGCGCGATGCAATGCACTAGTGGGTGGAGCGCGCCACAATTTGCTGCACCAGCAGAGGCCCACGCCGCATGCGGACGGTGGAGGCGTGGCGATGCAGCAACGGTGCGCTGCAGGGCACGACAATGGCGATGCAGCAATGATGCACTGCAGGACATAGCCTATGTCATGTACGGGTGCAGTGGCGAACGACGCGACGGTGTCGATGGTTGTACGGTGTACGTTTGACGTCACCGGTTTTGTAGGATGGCGTCGCCCGGGCACATGCAGGCGCAATATCGATACAACCGTCGAATGTTATCACAATGCCTTTCGTGGCGTCTGGCCTGTGATCATGTTGTCTAGTTTGTCCTCGTGTCATGTTCTAGATAATAGATTTGATTCAATCAGAAAAACGATATAGATAGTAATTCAATGCAAAATGTTTTGTCAATTGTGGTAGACTATTTTTCTTCCTCACGCGGAGTTTTGTACTTATAATGTATTGAGAAATTTAGCTCTACTATTCCAAAGCTTCGACAACGAACAAGGGACAATATGCAGGAGAAATAGGCTAATTATTTATTGATATGATTTTGCATAAATAAAAACCCTCTATTTATAGTCAAAACCCTATACATAAATATGTCCAACTAATCTTTAATTTTCACAGTAATCAGTATCTTAACAGTGCATGTGCGCTAGGGCCCACGCATAGGGTCAAGGACTCGTGGAGGCCGGCAATGCTAGAACCTAGAAGCTTGTAGTGTATGTGCGCCCGTTTGATTCATGTGTCTGTTTTATATATTTGAAATTCAAATTTCGAATGGAAGTTAACAGGCTATGCAACGCTAACACGAGTTGTGGGCTGGCTCATTTTGCTGGGTAGCAGCCCAAGCACGGCTCGTGCCTATTTAGGAACGGGCCATGCTATGCTTCGGCCGGGCCAAAATACTGTGCACCGGGCTAGTCCGTGCTTTTTAGCCATCTATACCTGGGGAGTCAGTCTGAAAGATATAAAATGAGGCGCACGCCTTTGTACTTTATATTAGTAGAGATAAAGAGATATAGATATCAATGACACATGGCTACTTTTTGGCAATGATATAGAAATTGGTGCTGAAATTTGTTGGTAAATAAATTACTTAATTATATAAATATAATGCTAGAACATGGGTGCTGAAACTAAGCATAAACCACTTGTTCATTTACATAAGACAGTAAGTTCTGAGGGAGCTAGAGGGCTGCTCGCCTAGCACTTGCGCATGTGTCAAGAAGGAACAGATCAAATGGGAAACTATGAACATCTGTTGCCTTTCTCACTACACCATGACCACCAAGGAACCATTGTTCATAGTGATGTAAAACCTAGAAAGTTGATTAAGTTTCATATTATAAGTTGTTTAAATTCCTCTAACTTTAATTAATTTTAAAGAAAAATATCCTAACATCTATAATATATGTAATAAATATCATATTATGATATATTTTATAATTGATTTAATTACACTATTTTGGTGTTGCCGTTGTTGCTATATTTTTCTATAGAAGTAATCATAGTTTGACAAATTTTATTTATAAAAAAATTAAACAACTTCATAATATATATAATAATAATACAATGACTCATGTTGGCGACTTTGGAATGGCAAGGTTCAAATCTGATTCCACGATATATTTTCTTTTGGTGACTCAAATTCGACTTCCTCCAATGCAATAAAGGGAACCATAGGATATGTTTTTTTCTCAAATGTCACTGATGCATCCAGTAGATAACTTACCGTGCGCCAAATGTCTCTGTAATGTCATCACTTTTCGTTGATACAGCGTTCTAATGCAGCTTAGGAATATACAAGCTCACATCATTGCTTTTCAAATGATGCTAGGGTTATACAAGGCGGGCAAAGAATATACAGCGTCATAAAACATCGAGAGCACATATCTTGGTTTTTTGTAAGCTAAGAACAGTACAAGGCTACACAATCCTGTTCATGTAGAATATCTCTACTACCTGTCATTCCAACTAAAGCAAATCGACAACAATTGACAACTCATGAAAATTGGGGGAGTAGCAAAAATTTAGTTTAGATGGCATTTATAATAATTTGGGGGATATGTATCACATCTCAGTTAACTGCTACCTCCCTTCTGTTTGAGGGTAATCTTGTCACCTAAGCTCAGGGCTATTCCTTGAGTCTTGCTCCGTATTCTGATGTAACCACTCAGCTTGCCATCAGCTTGCTTTTCAACACTAATGTTCACCAAAGCATCCTCACCAAACACACTCTTGGCATAGAGATTAGCGGCAATAAATCCACATTCTCCATCCAGTGCAGATCTGAGGTTATCATATACAAGAAGAATAGGGTCAAATGCATTAGCCAGACAAACAATAAAATGTAAGGAATAAGTTCTCGACTTTATCTGACCCCCAGTTTTAAGTCTGAAAATATATAATCACGTGTCTTGACAGTTGACATTCAGTTAAATTATGACCAGGGAAAAGAACTTTCCAATGATATATAACCTATTCACAGCGTTAAGATTCCTTGAAGTAAAATTATTCTGTTTATATACATATGCTTTGCTCGCTTGAATTATTCTAGTTTGGGATTCCTAATACAGGTGTGCAGAAAGGATAGTTGCTAATAAAATGATTAAAATATAAGCCTGTCTGAATTTCTTGCATGTGCAAGGTAGGTTAAGTGGGATGGAAAACTAAAGCATGGTTCAAGTTTGATATCCTATGCCCAAAATTACTTTTGCCAAAAGGTCTACAACCACTACTCTGGTTTATCCGTTTATCTGACATGCATAAGACGAGAACTCATGAATTTCCAATTGATGGTTGTGTGTGTGCCTTTGCTTTAAACAAGTCTACAAGAAACACATGCAGATAATGTTTTATATCAAAGCAGGCATAATCCTATCTACAGGTCAATGTGGATGGCAGTGTTGACAAAATGAACCGGTTAGCTGATTAATCAGCCGATTAACATGTAATCCTCACTTTGTCAGATAATTTAACATGAAATTGGCTGATTAATTGAACGGTCAACCCGATTAATGTCAGTCCACTCAAGGAGAAATTAATCTAACCTCCGACACACACCAAGAGGAAATCTTGTCTACATCCCCAAAGCTAACACATAAGATGAAAAGACTCCTATTGTTTAAGTTAGATTAGATCAATTCTCCCCTCACAATTAATGAGACTATTCCAACAATCTCCCCCATCACATATTGTTGTCTTTTGGTCTGACCACATCACACGATCGACTGAGCCTCACCACCTTTATGCACTCTTACACTGCATCACATGGTCCCACTTGTTATGTGTTGCAGGTAACGATCTAATGGGATACAAGTGGGATGTAGGAGGCCTTGGCACGGAAGGCTTCCATGGTGGCTTCCCCGTGATGGGAAGAGTTAGCGCTGTAGCAGATCCAATACAAGAGAAGCTGGATGAGAAATAGAGAACTAGATGAGGTAATAGACTTTCTTTTTTATTGCCTTTAACCCTAATTACAGCTTGCTATTTATAGAAGATCTAATCTGCTAGGAAACTACCTGAATTCTAATTCTAACTTAAGGACTCAATAGGACTCCATCTAAAACAGACTGAACTCTTTAATGACTAATAGATTGAACTCTTTAATAACTAATAGACTGGACTCTTTAATGACTAACAGATTGGACTCTTTAATAACTAACAGCCAGCTAGCCCCTGAGCTTGGGCTGGCCCAATCCAGGGCTTTAGCCCATGACCAGCCCTACCTAGGGCTAGCCCAAGACCGGCCCTTACAGAAGGGCTTGATCCTTCTTCCTTCCAGCATATACAATGCCAACCCTGACACCACTAGACAACACTAGAGATTGTGGATCAAGCTCTAATACCATTTGTCAGCCCACTACAGAAGAAAGTGATCTAGCCTCTAGCACACACCGGAGAGAGCCTTGTCTACACCCTAAAAACTAGCCCGCCTATGAGGTGAGGGTCTCCCCCTACTATTTAAGTTGGATCAATTATGTCCAACAACTAATGTGGGACTATTCCAACAATTAATCAGCCCACCACCGATTAATCCTCACTTGCTGCCACCGCAACACATCTACCTTGTGCATGTGTCGACCTCGTGCTGCAGCCAACACCACTAGCGCCACCCTACAGACGCCGCCACCACCATATAGACCCAATGCCGGAGTCACCCTCTAGACACTGCTGTTAAGGCCCATATATAAGACCCATATATCATCTAAGTCATCTAGGCCCATCTCATGGCTATATATATACATCCACCTTAATGGTGTGATTATGTTCTCTCTAATCAAGGTTAGTAACATGGAGCATTACGGTTATGAAATTCCGAATCAGCAGAATACGCATCCCAGTCATCTTCAACCTGTTCAGCAAAACGATTGGTGTTGTTGTTGGTGGGGTTGGTGCCAGTGTCGTTTTCGTGTTGGCGTTCGTGGTCTCTTGTCATGAGGTCATCAAAACGTCTCAACAGAGCAGCAATGCTAGTGTCGATATGGGCAACGGATGCTTCCATTGTCCCAAGCTTGGTGTTGGTGGCAAGTTGTGTGGCCTCCAACACACCAATCTTCTCATTTGTTACCAGCGCATCAACATCAAGTCCCTCCGTGTGCAACTTCAGCCTACGTACCAACTCATGAATGACTTGCTGCGTGCGAGGGGACTATGGTGGTGTGTGCTCGTCCGTTGTATCTGCCATGGCAAGGTGCACACAAAAAGAAAACAAAGAAGAAAGCAAGTGAAGAATAAAAAGACCTAGCACTGATATCATCTATTCAGTGTTTTTTTTTGCTGCTGCCTCCCCTATCAGTGCTGCTCAGTCATCTTGGGTTCTTGACTCAGGAGCTTCTTTTCATGTGACATCTGATCAGTCTCAGTTGGTTGCTTGCAAGCCGATCACTGATGGTGCTTCTGTTCAGATAGCTGATGGTACATCTTGCCATATTACTCATCAGGGTTCACTTTGCAATTCTCAGTTTTATGTACCTAATGTTTCTTTTGTACCATAGTTGTCCATGAACCTTCTTTCAGTAGGTCAAGTCATAGACCATAATTGTTTTGTTGGATTTGATGACTCATCTTGTTTTATTCAAGATCATCGAAGCAGGATTGTGATTGGGACTGTCCATCACCGTAGAGGTGCTCCTAGCCTCTATGTTTTGGACACTTTGAGGCTTCTGCTTCTACCGCTCAGGTGTCATCCGTTGCATTGTCACCTGCCTCTTCCTTCGCCAAGTGGCATCGTCTTGGTCATCTATGTGGGTTTCGCCTAATCTACATTAATAAATAAAGGTTGTTTAGGTCATACATCTATCGAGTCTAGCTTTCATTGTAAGGGTTGCAAACTTGGCAAACAGATACAACTTTCATATCCCTCTAGACCTTTTGATCTTGTTCATTCATATGTATGGGGTCCTGCCCCCTTTGCTACAAAGGGTGGTCATAAGTTTTATGTCATTTTTATTGATGATCATTCTCGATATACTTGAATTTATGTTATGAAACACCGTTCTCAATTGTGTTCCATTTACCAGTCTTTCGCTCGCATGGTTCATACTCGGTTTTCTACTCCCATCAAAGTTTTTCGTTCTGACTCTGGTGGTGAGTATTTATCTGATATTTTTCGCTAGTTCTTGACCGCTGAGGGCACTCTTGCTCAGCTCTCATGTCCTGGTGCCCATGCTCAGAATGGTGTTGCTGAACGCAAACATCGCCATCTCATTGAGACTGCTAAGAAACCATGTTGAAGTACATGGGTTTGATACTCCAGATGTGATGAGTGATTGTCAACGGAAGTCAAAGGAAGGGAGATATGAAGACCTGTCGAGTCTGAGGCGCATGTGACTCAGGTACACGGGCAGTGAGCGACGGCCGGGCAGAGGAGCCGCAGAGTCGGGCTGGCCCAATCCGGGTACATGGCTAGGAGCGGCAGATGATCCACTGGTCTGTTGACTGGGTTTGACTCAGGTACACGAGCGGCGAGCGATTGCCGAGCTGAGGAAGCTGCGGGGTCGGGTCGGCCCAATCCGAGTACCCGGTGCGAAGACGGTGGACGCTTTGTCAGTTTCGACACAAAACTGACAACCTATGATTAATTCGTTTTTAGGATATTAATATTTAGTTTTTAAGTTTAGAATATTTTTATTTGAGTCAGGTGATTTTTTGAAGAATATTTTAGTAATTTTCAGAATTTATTTTAGAGTCAGTATTAATTTATCCTAGGGGTAAATTAGTCTTTTCATGTATTAAGAGTCGCCTATAAATAGGCCCCTATCCTCCCTGGGGATAGATGACTATTATTATTTTCAAGATCAATCTACAGTCCGTTCCTTTGGCCACCACATTTTTTCTTTCGTTGGTGTTCTTTCGTCGTCACAGTTTGTTTTCATCTCGCAGAAATTTACTCCGCCATCGCTTTCCCTTTTTTGTTGTTCGGGGCTTGCGTTCAGCAATTAAAGCCGGCGGCAGCTTTCTAACGAAGTGCATCACAGGCAGAAGACCACGACGACTGTGCACGCAGGGCGGCAGCACAGAAGCAAGCCTCCGGTCAGCAGCTCTCTTCCGTGTGGGCCCCCACATTCAACACGTGACGGTGGCTGCCCCAAGACCGGCCGGCATGCAAACAGGTGGGCCCCACGGGCATCATCACGCGGCAGGGCTACGCCTTGTTATTCAGCAATTAAAGCCAAGGCAACGCGCTCCTGGAGAGAAGCAGGCTACGCGGCCGAGCGGTCGTCGGCTGGATTTTTGCACAGCGGTGGCGACGCATCCACTGGCGGGCCCCTCACTCGCACGACGACCGAGGCGCATGACGCAGGTAAGTTTTTTAATCTCCTATTTTTTAGTAGATCAGTTTTAGAGATAATCATCTATTAATCAATTAGCTGAAAATTTGTTTAGAAATTTCGTGGGTAATTTAATCTGTCAAAATATTTTTAGTACTCAATTATTTTAATCTGCTTGTATAAAAAGAAGATTTTATTATTAGTCGTAGTACTATTTTCATTCTAGATTTACATGAAATATTTTAGGTTTATTTCTATATTAATCTCTGGATGATCCATGTTTTTACCCAATTGATTAGTAATTTATTTCTAGACTGCAATATAAATATCTTGTGATTTATCTAGGTGTTTTTATTTACTGCAGTAGTTTTATTTTAGTTTATCTTTAGTATCATTTCAATTAAGACATCGGTCATTTTTTAGGCTAGGCAACTTTAATTCTAGTAATTTGCTCTGTTAACATTATTTGTCTGGTCAAGTTCGTTTGGGTGTTGGGATTAGGATATAGTTTAGCAAGAATTTTAGGCGCCCATTCACCCCCCTCTGGTCGCTACTTTCGGTCCTACAACTGCTCGCACTCTTCTGATTGCCTCGTTTGTTACTTCACATTTCTGGGGCAAAGCTGCTTCTACTGTTGTTTATCTCATTAACCGACAACTTTCATCAAACTGTCTGGCAAGAGCCCTGGTGAAGTACTTTTTAGTACTCCTAGGTATGATCATTTCTAGGATATAGTCCTGAGCATAAGGGTTATCGTTGTTATGATCCTTCTTCTCATCGCATATGTATCTCTCGTGATGTGACTTTTGATGAGAACCGTCCCTTCGTTTATAACCAGTCTACCTAGTCATCCTATTCTCCCACAGAGTCCACATCGTTTATATGTCTCCCTCTACCCATTTCAGTTCCACGTATTGCCAACGACCCTTCCCCACCCATCACAATTGTACCTCCACATTCTAAACCACCCATCATACATGTTTACACTCATCGTCCCACTAATCCCATAGAACTAATCCCATAGAGTCTTCATCGAATCCTACCTCGACCAGTCCTAATACGCTTGTTTCTGATGATTCTAACATATTTGATGAGTCACATGCTATTTCTGATGAGTCACAGGTTGGTTCGAGATATAATCTACGAGATCGTACTACTATTGAGCCTCCTGACAAGTTGGATTTCCCATGTGTAAGTGCCATTGTTGATGAGCAATCCACTTATCAAGAAGCTTCTAGTAGTTCGGAATGACAACTTGCTATGTCTAAAGAGTTTGCTGTCGTTGATCGTGCATGTACTTGGGATATTGTTCCATTACCCTCACATGCAGTACCAATTACATGCAAATGAGTGTTCAAAATTAAGACCAAGTCAGATGGCACTATTGAGAGATATAAAGCTTGTCTTGTTGCTAGAGGTTTTCAGCAGGCTCAAGATGTGGATTATGATGAGACCTTTGTGCCTGTTGCCCACATGACTACTGTTCGTACTCTGATTGTCGTAGTTGCTACTTGTTCTTGGACTATATCTCAGATGGACATCAAGAATACTTTTCTTCATGGTGATTTGCATGAGGAAGTCTATATGCAGCCACCCCCGGGCGTTGATGTACCAAGTGAACATGTTTGTCGTCTTCGTCGTGCTTTATATGATCTTAAACAAGCTCCACATGCTTGGTTTGAGCGTTTTGTCACTGTGATAAGAGCTACTGGTTTTTCTCCCAATGATCATGATCCTGCTTTGTTTGTTCATCTCTCTTCATATAGACGCACTTTGTTTCTTTTGTATGTCAATGATATGTTGATAACGGGTGATGATGTGGAACATATTTCTCAAGTGAAGAAGCAACTTAGTGAGCAATTTCTGATGTCTGGCTTGGGAGACTTGGGCCCTCTCCATTATTTCAAAGGGATTGAGGTTTTACATTATGCCAAGGGCTATTATCTTTCTTAGCCCAAATACATTCGAGATCTTATTTCTCATTCTGGAATTACTGATAATCGGACAGTTGTAACACATATGGATCTTCATTTACAGCTTCGTCTTACTAATGGCACACCTCTTGAGGATCCCTCTCAATATAGGCACATTGTGGGCAGCCTTGTTTATCTCATTATTACCGGACCTGACATTGCCCACGCTGTACATATTTCGAGTCAGTTCGTGAGTGCCCCTACTTCGGTTCATTTTGGGCATTTACTTCGCGTGCTGCGATATTTACAAGGGACATCATCTTAGTGTTTGTTTTATGCTTGTGATAGTCCGCTCTAGCTTCATGCTTACTCGGACTCCACTTGGACGAGTGATCCGATAGATCGCCGCTCTATCACTGGTTATTGCATTTTCTTGGTTCTTCTCCTCTTACATGGAAGTCCAAGAAGCAGACAACGGTATCTCGCTCCAGTACAGAGGCAGAACTTCAAGCACTTGCTACTACCACATCTAAGATTATATGGCTTTGATGGTTGTTGGCAGATTTTGGTATTTCTTGTGATGATTCTACACCTCTTCTTTGTGATAATACTAGAGCCATATAGATTGCTAAGAATCCTGTGAAGCATGATCTTACAAAGCACATTGGTGTTGATGCATCATTTACTCGGTCGCATTGTCATCAAAAAACTATTGATCTTCAGTATGTGTCATCCGAATTACAAGTTGCAGATTTCTTCACTAAAGTAGACTCGAGAGCAACATCGGCTTCATTTGCTCAAACTCAACGTTTCCAATCCACCTTGAGTTTGAGGAAGGTGTTAAGGCCCATATATCATCTAAGTCATCTAGGCCCATCTCATGGCTATATATATACATCCATCTTAATGGTGTGATTATGTTCTCTCTAATCAAGGTTAGTAACAACCGCCACCAGCACCACCCTCCCGCCTGCTTCACGAATCAGGTTGCTGCCCTCCCACCGCAGCCTCATGCTGACCTTCAGAAGGAGAAAAAGGGAGGAGCGAGGAGGCAGGCATCCTGAGAGAGAATGAGAGATAGAGACGCACAGGCTGAATGAGAGAGATGCCTTGTCCAGTGGGAGAAAAAGAGAGAAAAGACAGGCAGAGAGAGAATAAGAAAGAGAGCCAAGCTGAATGAGAGAGATAGAGAGCTAGGCTGAATGAGAGAGATAGAGTGCCAAGCGCCACCCTGTTTCTCTTGACTAGAACTGCATGCATGTGAAGTATCAACACCTTGATACATTATTTAACTACTTTATGCTAACTGACTAATTCAGTTAATCTCCGATGAATCGATTAATCCCTAATCACTGGCCGGCCAATCAGCTACCAATAACAAATTTTTCCAACACTGGTGGATGGTCAGTTCTTGTTGAAACTTACGGTGGTGTTAGACACTTCATATTTGTTGACTTGATGACATGATCCAAAAATTCCTTCTCATCCTGAATGACAGTGTTCACAGCCACCTAATGAACAAGGAAAATATAATAGTTATTCTAAGCCAAATAGATCAGTTATGCATTAATAAATGTACATGATCACAAGTTCACAACGTACTGACAATAAACAACACAAACCAATCACCAGCCAGAATTGCTAGACAAACCCAATCCAAAAGTCCAACAGAGGTGAAGTGATCTACCCCCTAGTCTCTCACAAAGCTACCAGTCCTAAGAGATAAATGGTGAATATACAATGTTGCTGTTCACAAAGCAATAACACACAGAACAGAAAAAGTTAATAGTTAACCAACAGAAAATCAAAACTAAGCAACCATAGTGATGAAGAAAATCTAGTAGCTGCAAATAAATGCAAGAGAGCACCTTGCCAAACTGAAGCTTCAGAAAGAAAAACCCTACCTTGTTTTCCCACTCAAATTCAGCCCACATGTTCCGGAAAGCAACATCAGCACAAGTAGCAGGTGATATATAATCCATGATATCAATGTGAATATCATTTAGGATGACTACTGATCGCTCCATTACATTTGAGGTCTCATAAACTATATTACCAAATATGACTCCAGTCTCTGTTGATGAAACCTTGATGTTGGCCCGAATTTGCTTGCTTGATTCAGGAGCCAGTGTGTAATTCTGAGGGCGATCAACAAGTTTGAGATCACCCATTGTTGCTAACTCCAAGCACAAGTTCTGAAGTGTTTCCTTTGTTCGGTTTATGATTGTAACATCCAGTACAATATCATAGTGGTGAACAGTTACATATGCTTCAGCATACACAGGATCACTGAACCCTGTTAACTGAAGAATGTGGTTCAGTCTGTTTGCACCATCTGCATCTTTAGTAAATTCACCAGTAGCAGCCTTCAAATCATCTTGGACCGCATCTTCCAACTCAAGTTGGCTCATTCCCTACAAGGATAAATGTCATATTTTAAGAAACAAAGAACCACAAGACAGCAAATTACCATGCTTTGGAATAGAAGACGGTATGGCTTTGTTACCACTTAAGACAGTGACAAAATTACACTCCAGTGCATGTGCTGCCATATTTAACAGTAACTCAATAAGGTTAAATCTCTTCAAAGTTCAAACTGTAGAACAAAATGTTCCACGGCCATTTCTGTTCAAAATAGTCTACACAAATATATTCAAATATGTAGTGTCCATCATTCCTTTAGCTTAAACACGAGATTAAAAGCATGCAGACATTCTTGAAAGATTGAAGTAATTTGATTTGTGAAACAGAATACATACATTCAGTTTAGAACTGGATGGTATATGGGAGTATGAGATCATTCATAGAAACATAGATCAGAGAAGGAAAATACAAACTATTTTGATGAAATCCCAACACCCACTACATAAGGCATATGAGGAGAACTTCACCTTGCTCAAACTATTTTCATAAATAAAACATATCATGTCGATATACAGAAATGAAGGAATAAGTGAATATGTAAATGTATGTGCAAAACCTACATATCAAAATCTACTTAAAAATCTAAGTTCATACATTTTTGTAGAAATACAATAAATTTGTACACTCTGGTGCAAATTCTGTGCTAGCTCTATCTAATAGGAAATGTTTCATTTAACCTGAATGCAATACTTAATCAGTTAATCGTAATTTCATTTGATGAGCATAATAGGATATGCAACATCTACAGAATGGACCAATAAGTGGCAATATTGCATGAGGCCATCCAATGGATCATGTGGATCTTATAAAGCAAAAGGGAAATAAGGTATTTTCTTACCCTCCTGCTCTTCAGGTGGTAGAAATCAATGAGGTCATCAGGCTGGGCATGAGAGATCTGTGCCTTGGCCTTCATCTCCTCAGTCTCTCTGAATTGCTTCTCAGCAAGCATCTTTGTGAAGCTCTGGCGACATGACTGCAACCAAACCTTCCTCACACCATCACCAGTATTGCAGAGCAACCTCACACAGAGCACAATCCTATCATATGAGTCATTGTCAATAGGGTGGGAAAGGTACGAGGACTGCCCCAACTGCAATATAGACACCATGATCAACAAGGCCCCAGTAGAAACCTTGTTTGCTTCAACCTTTGATGGCTGAACCTCCTCCATCCTTAGCACAAGCTTAGTTAGGGTACAGGCAACAACAGCAGCTAAGAAGAAATCGCCTGACAGAATGAGAGATCTGAGATTCTGTGCGGTGCTTAGTGACCCTGAAGCAACAGCTGGAGCCGAAATGGCAGTCTCCATGGCAGCACTCTGTGTGGCATAAGTGCCATCTGCAAGAACAACAGGCTTCCTGGAAGATACTGTGACAGAGTTCACCACAGGCTGGGCTGGCTTTGAGGAATCAATTGACTCCCCTTCCTCAGAGACAGTGTAGAATGGAAGATCACCAAGGCATTGCTTGATGGTGGAAATGGCACTCTCAACCTCAGATAGTGACAGGGAGTACTCCCCAAGAATCCAAAGAGCACATGAGCAGACACGGGATACACGAATCTGATAGAATGTATCAATTAGCCTCTGGATCATTGACACACGCAGTTTTGGATTTGTCTCTATGATCTCGCGTACAAAAAGAACAACATCAACAGCTGCAGCAACATTAGTGTCACCAAGGAAGTCCATGAGGAGGTGCACCACTGATCCAGCCACCTCTGGGTGCTCAACAGTACAAGCATGAATGGCCTGCACCAGCATCTGACGGTACTCTCCACCCTTCTCAAGCTCCCCCTCCTGTGTCTTAACAACCTCTTTCTTGAGGTACATCACCACCTCCTCCACATTTCGAGGGGTGAGCAGATCAAGCACCAAATCGAGCACCTTCCTCCTGACATCCACATTGGGGCTTGAGAGTGCACGCAGCACATCCATAACCACATCCACCATGACATCACGGTGTGAGGCACGCAGCTCATGCAGGCGGTCAAGGACAATGAGCTTCACATTGTTGTCACTCTGCGATGAGAGCAGCTGGCAGTAGGTGTTTGCAGCAGCGCGCACCGCAGTGGGTGCCGAGGACAGGGACACGAGAGCACGGGCGGACTCATACACAACGGCAGTGTTGGCTGCAGAGAGAAGGGAGATGATGATCTTGATGTACCTGCCCTTGTCAGAGCGGTTAGGCGAGCGGCAGACCTTGCAGATGAGGTCGACTGCGGCCATCTGGAGGAGGTCGGGCCACTCAGCGATGCGCTCGGAATTGGTGAGTAGGCACGCGACGGCCCGCTCCTGAGAGCAAGCGCAGAGCATGAGGAAGGCGTTCCGGCGCGCGGACGCATCCTGCTCCGCGGCGAGCGAGCGCTCGACGAGATCGGGCGCGTCAGGGAGGAGCTGGTCGCCGTGCGGGAGGCGGTAAATGGCGGAGATCGCGGAGAGCGCGTGCCTGCGGATGAAGTGGTGGCGGTGCTCGAGGTTGGCGAGGATGGACGGCACGAGCGGCTCGAGCAGCTCGGGCTCGTTGAGGCGGCAGAGGAACCGCAGAGTGACACCCCGGATGTACTCGTTGGGGTGCTGCAGGTTGTTGCGGAGGTTCTGGCAGATGAGAATCATCTCCGGGAGGACCTTACCGGAGGCGGCATCCCTCTTGTCGACGATCTCGAGGTAGAGCAGCAGCAGCTTCTGGATGGTGTGGTCCTCGGAAGGGAGCACGTAGCGAACGACGGTGATGAAGAGGTGTGGCAGCGTCTCCCCGTTGAGGAGCAGCATGATGGCGCGCTTCATGGCGTCGACCTTGGCGGCCACGTCGCTCCCCTCGAGGTCAGCCTTGATCTCGTTGGCCATGGAGGGCGAGCCCTTGTCGAAGTGGACCAGGAGGGTGCATGGCTTCTCCATGGCCACCGGCCGCCGGAGGCACGAATCTGCCTCGCCGGCACTGCGGGGTGGGGTGGGGGATGGAGAGAGCGAGAGGGGTCGGTGGATCTGGCCTCTCGGCGCCGATCGGATCTGGGTTTCTGCGCCGCGGAGACGAAGACGAAGGTGGTGCGCCTTGGGCCTCCGTCCGAAGCAAAGCACTTTGGCCCAACCCAATGTTTGATTATATGTCCTATAAAAATTCTTTTGCAACAAAATTTTATATAATAATATCATTCTACATCAAATTTAAATGACTAATTTGCTCTCTAACTTCTCACCTCCGGTACGGCTGTACCCTTCGTTCTAGAAATTGTTCAATGTTGGTCTTTCATGTTATTTTATTTTGCAACATGTGTTTGCATTTTTATTGAAATGTTGTGATTGTTCCCCATTTCTTTTGTGTGTCATGTTTGTTAATCTTTAGCCTCTGTGTTGTTCCTAGCTGAAAATGAGTAGTCCTGTAAAATCTGATCGAAGCAATCATGTTCCTGACCTGTTCTCACTTGCAGCAGCTTGCACACAAAACGATTAAGGCGGGTGTTGATATAAAAGTGTGCCCTCGTAATTATGCCGGGTTCGACAATCCAAAAATATTTAGATACTTAAGAATAAGCTTAAGCGTAACATAACATTGATGTCGCGTTCCGACTACCCTTAACAGTAGCAAGGGGATGGAGTCGCCAAGTAATCAGATTGCAAAGAAATAATCCAATTAGCCGAAATATATAGATAAAATAACTCAATCGGCTGAACGGAGCTTGATTGGTTCAGAGTATACTGTGCGAAGGGTCACCGAAAGGTCACCTTCGGCGTCTGATGCGAAGTGTGCGCCGAAGGTAACCTTCGGCATTTGAATCAATCAGGTCGAATACAGGCTCCGAATAGATCACAGCGTCAAATCGCCTCCGAACAACAGGGTTCGGTGCGAAGCCTCTGGCATGACGAAATCCAACGCAGAACGCTGGCATGATGAAATCCACTACGAAGCGTTCTGGCGTGACTCCGGTGCAAAGCAACCCCAAGGCAAAGTAGCTCCGAACTTAAATCTTGTAGCAAAAAGAAGATCAAGTGCCAATTTGGTCTAGAGACCGAATTCCCAAGTGTGGCCGTAGAAAACAGATAGAATGAAGTGTAGCAATCTGTTACGTACATTAATGGATGGTTCACAAGCGAGCCAACAAGGTGATAGCAATCTGTTACGTAGATTAACGGATGATTCACAGGCGAACCAACAAGGCTTACCACAATTACAGCGTGGCCGACGGAGGGCTTCCAGCGCAAACCACGAAGGTGTACTGACCGAATGTGGAAAATAGATAAAAGTAAAGGTACGGTTCAAAGCTAGGGATTTGTGATTGATCTGTGTTGGGGGATCCTATGAACCGGCCTCACCCTTGTATTTATAGAGGCTAGTCTTCTAATCTCTAATTCTAATCTGATAAGATTTGGCCTAATCAAGATAAGATTTCATTAGAGATAAAAACAACATGAATCCTTATCAGATTCACACCCGAAGCCTACCCAAAGTGGGCCTCCGACATGCCTGCCAAAGTAAGCCCTTCGGGCCAAAGCTTTGGTGAAGCAGGCTGCCGAAGCCAGCCTATGAAGCAGGCCGCTAAAAGGCCCCCGAGGCTCCATGCAGATGCGCCTCTGGCACTTTAGGGCTTCCGCCTGTACCAAGTTGCATATTTTCGGCCCAAATTACCAGCAATTAATATCTTGATAATTTTGACCATTAATGCCATTTTTTGCTATCAACAGGGTGTTTGGATCAAGGGACTAAATTTTAGCCCGTGTCACATCGGATGTTTAAACATCAATTTGAAGGACTAAACGTGAACTAATTATAAACATAATTGCAGAATCGGAGGATAATTAGCGAGATGAATTTATTAAGCCTAATTAATCCATAATTAGCAAATATTTACTGTAGCATCACATTGTCAAATCATGGCGTAAATAGGCTTATTAGATTCGTCTCACGAATAATCCACTGATTATGAATGGGTTTTATAAATAGTCTATATTTAATACTCCAAAATAGTATTACTACCACACAAATGGCCTTTAGTGACGTAGCTTTAGTGACAGATAAAAGACACGCGTCACTAATATACCTTTTAGTGACGGTTGTGTTTATAACCGTTACTAATGACCTACCTTTAGTGATGGGTTTTAAGGATGTACGTCACTAATGAGTTGCTAAATTCTAAACTGATCATTAGTGACAGGTAACGTTGAGACCCGTCACTAATGATCTACCTTTAGTGATGCGTGTGAGACCCATTACTAAAGACATACCTTTAGTGACGTGTGAATATCTAGAACCGTCACTAAAGACCTACTTTTAGTGACGCGTGAATATCTAGACCCGTCACTAAAGACCGATGCATACAAAAAATTTTGAAATTTTGGGCGGGCAAAAGAACACTAGCCCAAAAATATACGCACACTATTATAAAGCATTGTCTCATCTCTTTAGTTTTTACGCTCAACTATTCTATAACTTCTCTCTGTTGCTCTCTCTACGTGATCTTTACCATTCTCATCTCGAGCTCAATTGATGGTGGTTGGCGTACTAAAAAATTTACTCGATGACGCCGGTGTTACTTCATGTTTCATCTGACCATGAGCTCATCGACATTGAGCTACTCCAACAAAGGGTACATAGTTATTACTATTGCTTCACCAAATCCTACTGCTTGATATTCTTCATTATTATCACCTCTTCATCTCCTTCTACTTTATCTTCGCCTCTCCTCCTCTATTTTGGCTTGAGGTAGAGGCAGCCTCACCGACAATGACCACATGGAAAGCATATCGAGACAACGACAAAAATGATGGAAAAAACCCCTCCATAATCACCTCAGATCTTTTATTCTTCTTTTTCATCATCATCGTCTCTCCTCCTTTATTATGGCTAAGGGTAGAGACCTCACCAATGATGACCACACATGGAAATCACATCGGAACGATGATAAAAACGACGAAAAGAATCCCTCCATGACTATCTCAGATCTGATCATCAACTCATTTGAACTGAAATAAACTAAACGGAACTTTATAGAACAGATCTAGAATAAAAAAAATTGACACGTGAATATCTATACCCGTCACTAATGGTCCACCTTTAGTGGCGGATATAGATGTATGTGCGTCACTAAAGGTGATCTTTAGTGACGGGTGTATGCCCGTCTCTAATGATAAGTCATTAGTGACGTGATAAGGGTGATGAGTACGATACTCGTCACTAATAACTATTATGACTCGTCACTAATGACTTGTTTTTAGGTAGTGTATCTAAACATTCGATGTAATGGAGCCTAAAAATTTAGCCCCAAATACAAACACCTCCTAAGCATCAGGCATCAACATACAGTAGCATGCATAGCCACTCGGCACAAGTAGCCGAAGGTAGTAGTAGCAGCATGCAGCAGCGTGGTTTGTCCCGGCTCAAGCAGTAGGAAGAGTAAAGTTTTCTTTTAGAGAATTAATTGCTCCATATTTATAAATGAAATCCCACGGATATATTATCAAACTAAATAACCAACTTAAGATATATAATCAAACATTGATGAACTTTAGACATGTTATTAAATATTGCTCAACTTTAGGACATATAATCAAATTTCCACATCTTCTCCGTCACCGTCAATGATCGAACAGGGCAGACTCGCTGTGCGATTGGGCGATTCATCAGTAGCCGGCGGCAGCCCAGCGCACTCAGCAACATCAGCCATGAGCCATGGAAGACACGAAACCGGAGCTCAATCTATCAATCCCTATCTGGGTGGTCATGGAACGTTGTCCATAACATATTAATATAGACATATATTGAGGCAATAGGCAAAGATCTCCACGGTTGCCGTATAATGCAGGTCAATTACTCAATTATTTTGAAATCTGTTTTTACTTGAAAAAAAATAAGCTGAACCAAATAAATTTATCAAACTTGCTTTTTCACAAAAAACAGGTCATTTCTAATACAAATTTGGAAGTAACTTGGACATTGCTTTTCTGTTTCTGCTTTTTAATACAAATTAGATAGGATGAATTCAAGGTGTCTTGATTGATCCAATATCATTATGGTTTGTGCTGACATGAAAATATGCCCCCACACTTGGTTCAGTTCGACGATCCAAAAATGTACGGATACCTAGGGACAAGCCTAAGTGTAACACAATACTGACGCCGCGTTCCGATTACCCTTAACAGTGGCAAGGGGATGGAGTCGCAAGGTAATCAGATCATACAGAAATAATCCAATTAGCTGAAAATAAATATATAAATAAAATAAATCAGCCAGTTGAACAGAGCCTAACTAATTCAAAGTGTATCATACGAAGGGTTCACCGAAGGGGGCCTTCGGCGTCTGGTGCGAAGGCTTTGCCGAAGGTAGTCTTCGGCGTTCGGATCGATCTGACCGAATGCGGGCTCCGAACAGATCTCGATGCGAAATCACCTCCGAATAGTAGGGTTCGGTGCGAAGTCTCTCACACGATAAAAATACTCCAACGCAACTCGCTGGCACGACTTCGTCCGGCGCGAAGTACAGGCGTGACGAAGCCCGATGCGACGAAGCCTGCTGCGGAGCGCTCTGGCATGCGGGACTTGGTCAGACCGACAACAGCGTGATAGGTCTGGCACGGGTAGTCGAAGCAGGGGTTCCACCGAAGGGTGTTCTGGCAGCCTTCGAAACCAGTTTCCTGGCTTCGGACACCTCCGGCAAAGGGGCTCCGAGCGTGAAAACCTGCAACAGAACAGAGATCAAGTGTCAATTCGGCCTGGAGACCGAATCTGCTAAGTGCTGCAATAGAGAAACGAAGGTAGAATTCTGTTACGTAGATTAACAAATACTTCACAAGCGAAGTAACAAGGTGATAGTGATCTGCTACGTAGATCAATGGGTACTTCACGAACGAAGTAACAAGGCTTACCACCGTTTTGAAGTGGCCGGCGGAGGGCTTCCAAGCAAACCCACGAAGGTTGTGCAGAAAAGTAAATAAAAGTAAAGTACGGTTCAAAGCTAGGGCTTTGTGGTTGAATTATGTTAGGGAGTCTAATGAACCGCCCTTACCCCTATATTTATAGGGGCTAGTCTTCTTATCTCTAAAGCTAATCTGGTAGGATTCCGCCTAATCAAATTTAGGGATAAAAACAACCAGAATTAGACTCAAACTCTATCTCCTAAAACAGCCTGAAGTGGGCCTTCGGCACGGCCTGCCGAAGCCTGCTCCTTGGGTCGAAGCTTCGGCGAGACAAGCCTCCGGAGGGCCTTCGGGCCGAAGGTAGTAGGCCGCTAAAAGGCCTCTGAATACCAATGTTCGATGGACCTTCGACCCTATAAGGCTTCGGCCTGAACCAGGACTTGTGTATTTTTGGCCCAAATTATCAAAATTGATATTTTGACAATATTGACCATTAATGTCATTTTTTGCTATCAACACATGCCCCCCTGACTTTTAGTGAACTAAAAGCATAACAGGATAAGGATGATACCTCCCATATCGGCCTTTTGATATTTTCAAGTGCTTTGCCACACACTTGGGAAATACCTTTTCAAGTACCTGCCATTCAAAGCTCTTCGAAACCAGTCTCCTTGCAGAGATTCTAACACGTATACATTACCTAGAGTGATTTCTTCTATTTTGAAAGGGTCTTCCCAACTAGGTGACCATTTACCAAATTTGTGGCTCTTAGTGCTTAAGGGTAAAATCGTCTTCCAAACCAAGTCACCAACTTAAAACAATTTTGTCTTGACTTTTTTATTGTAGGCTCTAGCTACTCGCCTTTTGTCCATCTCTATAGCTTCTAAAGCCCTCAACCTCTTATCGGTCACTTCTTCCAAATTATCTTTTAAAAGAGTTTCATACTCATCGACCGATAAGCTGTCTTGTTTGAGAAATCTTAAAGAGCCAAGATCCACCTCTACTAGTAGAACGACTTCTTGTCCATATACTAACTCATATGGACTAACCTTGGTAGCACCGTGCTTTGTGACTCTACAAGCCCACAATGCTTCTAAAAGCACTTCATGCCACCTTTTAGGGAACTCTTCGATTTTCTTCTTAATGAGTTTAATTATGGTTTTATTACTAGACTCGGCCTAACCATTGGCCTGAGCATAGTATGGTGAAGAGTTTATCAACTTAATGCCATAAAATTCGGTAAAGTCTCTCACTTCTTTAGCAACAAATGAAGTACCTTGATCTATAGTGAGGGTTTGGGGAATACCGAATCTATGTATAATGTGCTTCAAGATAAAATCAGTTACCTCATTGTGAGTCATGTTCTTGAGAGGCGCGACCTCGGTCCATTTGGTGAACAGGGCCATTCCTGGGCCAGGGCGAGAGGGGCGACCGCCTAGGGCCCAGGAAAGTTAGGAGCCCCCAATTTATATATGTGTATATAACTTAGTATTTTTATATTCTCTACACCACAATTCACAATCTAAAAATGATCCAGTATGCAGCACAATAAATCTACAAATTGTAGTATTGGCTAGCGTGATATCGCCCTAGTCCAATGTAGCACGCTAGCAGTCCAGCATTGCAAATGCAGGCCAGCTAAGCAGTCACGAACTAACGCTTGTCCTCCCATGATATTGCCCAAAATCCTCACCTACTCACTCGGCAACCTAAATCCCCTATTCATCAGCTCACGATGGCATGACTCCTGCTATAGCAATGCTGCAATGAGTAACGATTAACGAACAATGGATGAGAAAGTCTTTCGTCACCTCAATTACTCCACTAGAGCCTAAAGTGCTAGTGAGTGGTGACCGGTCTAAATCTTATCCTAAATTCTAATGCTAGACCGGTGAATGGTAGTGACAATGGTTCTGCCCTCGCGGTGAGCCATATGAGTGATCCGACTGACAGCATGGTAGGAAGCGGCGCTGTCGATTTGCTGATGCTCACATGTTGTCGCTGCTCGTCGCTAATACCCTTGTACATCTACTCGTGCGATTTGCCCACTCACTAAAAATAGATCGAAGGGCCCCTAAATTTTTTTTCTCCTAGGGCCCCAAGAATGCTAGGAACGGCCCTGTTGGTGAAGTAGTCCATCGACATCAGCATGAATCGATGCCCTTTTGAAGAGGGAGGATGAATTTGGCCGATGAAGTCTAAACCCCAACCTCGGAACGACCATGGCTTGATAATAGGATTAAGTAGTGATGCAGGAGCTAACTGAATATTACTAAACCTTTGACATGCTTCACACCCTCTATAGTATTTAAAACAATCCTCGGTCATAGTCAGTCAATAGAAACCTGCTCTCTTGAGCATCCAACTCATTTTCTGGGCTGACTGATGAGTGACACAAAGCCCCTCATGGACTTCTCCTGTAGCTACTTTGGACTAATCGGCATCCAAGCATCTCAAAAGTACTCCAATAATTTGGCGGTATAATACATAATCTAGCAACACAAATTTAAACACTTGTCACCGAACTTTCTGATCAACCCTTTGATTGGGATTTCTTAAATACTAGACGATTGGAATTCTCCAATCTTCCTTATGGACATCTGGAGGGTTTGCTAACTCCTTTCCTAGAGTAATGTCTAAATTGCTAACTTTGGAGTGCCCCCCGGCCTTTCCTGCTTCTACCGAAGGCTAACCGGATTGGCCGTGCGGAGCCCATCATGCCGAATCCTTCCACCAAAGGAGTCCGACGTGCGAAGACTTCTGTCCCCTAGAAGGCTCCAGCATGAGGGCTCTGGCGTGCAGGACCCTTCGGTGGATGAAGGGCTCCGGCACGAGGACTTCAACACACTACACCCTTCGGTGATCGGAGGGGTCCGATCCGGAGGGTCCAGCGGGCCTCGCACCCACCCAAAGTTTCTAGCTTCGACAGTGAGACCAAGCATTGGTTTTTTCTGTATAGAAAATTTTCCTCTCCTTACTTGATAGCCAGATGCTTGCTGAGCCAAATCATTTGCAATTGAGTTGGTCTCTCTTGATACGTGAGAAATTTTAAAGTCGTCTAAAGTAGCAACTATGTCTAAACATTTATCCAAGTAACTATTTAGCAAACCATTAAAACTTTGAGCACTTTTAGCTACTTGTTGTACTACTAACAAAGAATCACCATACACATGGACATGTTTAGCACCTATGGATTATAGCAATTCAAGCCCTAACAACAAAGCTTCATATTCAGCTTGATTATTAGTAGAAGAAAATTCTAAATGGGCCGAGGTTTCAAAGTGCATACCACTAGGTGATATGATAACTACTCTTATACCCTGGCCATTCTTACAAGTTGATCCATCAAAATAAAGTTTCCATGGAACTACTTCAATTAGAGCAATATCATTACCCCAATTGACATCTACGTGGTGATCAACTATAAAATTAGCGACAATTTGGCCTTTCATAGCTCTTAAGGGATCATAAGCCAAATTGTACTCAATCAAAGCGTAAGCCCACTTTCCGATTCTTCCACTTAGAATCGACTTTTGCAACATGTATTTTATGACATCGGTTTGGCAAGCGACAATACATGTGCTAGGAAGAAGATAGTGGCGCAATTTGGTACATGCGTAATAGAGTGATAAACACAAATGCTCCACAAACACGTACCTAGTTTCGCCGTCTAGTAGTCGGTGGCTCAATAATGTGATGATGTACTCTCTCCCTTCCACCTTCTGAGTTAGCACGACTCCTATCATGCCATTTTCTGCAGTGATGTACAGCCGAAACGGAATTCCGGCCTTTGGTGCTCTCACCACGGGTGGTGATGACAAGCATTCTTTAATATTTTCAAAGGCGCTTTGCTGACTTGCCCCCCAAGTGAATTTGGCTTCATTCTTTAGCCGGAGTATAGGGACAAAAACATCGATCTTGCTAGACAAGTTAGATATAAAGCGACGCAAATAATTCATCTTACCTAGTAATTTTTGCACATCTCTTTTGCATGTCGGCGCTGCAAGGTTTCTAGTCTTCTCAAGCCTCTTAGGATCAATTTCAATACCTCTTTCATGAATCATGAATCCTAAGAACTTGCCTACCGACATGCCGAAAGCACATTTGAGCGGATTCATTTTTAAGTCATATTGGTGCATCCTATCGAAAGCAACTCTCAAATCGACTAAGTGGTTTCCCATATCATCCGATTTGACCACAACATCATCTATGTATACTTCTAACATAATTCCAAGCAAGTCATGAAAGATCAAGTTCATAGCACGTTGATATGTAGCGCCAGCATTCTTTAAACCAAAAGTCATAACTACCCAATCAAACAAGCCAACAAAACCCGGGCATCGAAAGTCTGTCTTGTAGATGTCCTCTTCAACCATAAAAATTTGATTGTAACCAGTGTTGCCATCAAGAAAACTTAGTACCTTGTGTCCTGAAGCATCGTTGATCAACATGTCAGCTATCAGTATGGGATACTCGTCTTTTGGAGTGGCCTTGTTCAGATCCCTGAAATTAATACAAACTCATATTTTGCCGCTCCCCTTCTTCTCTACAGGTACAATGTTAGTGACCCATTTAGCATACCTGCATGGCCTAATAAACTCAACCTTGAGTAATCATTCTACCTCCTCTTTAACTCGGTCATACACATCCGAGTTAAAGCGATGAGGGGGATGTTTATAAGGCCTAAACCCATGTTTAATTGGTAGCCGATGCTCAATGAGCTCACGGCTTAGTCCGGGCATCTCGCTATACTCCCATGCGAAACAATCAACGTATGACCAAAGCAACTTTATTACTTCGACCTTCTCATCAGCCTGTAAATTTTGGTTTACAAAGGTCGGCCTTGGAATGCTACCATTGCCTATGTCGACTTTTTTTAGGGGATCGGCCGACGCAAAACCTTGTCCTAATTTCTCTACTTCGCTAAAATCTTCAATGGCCTTGGCAATACCGTCTTTAGAAGACTGATATTGCTCTACTCGAGACTTCAGCCAGTCAAGATTATTTTTGCTAGATATGGCTTCTAATTTAGAAATAGCCGTGCTACACCAGCCTACTTTACAGACACGGGTACGAAACGTCCCTCGGATACGCTAATGAAGTCATAATCCGAAAGGTCTTTACCTAATAGACACTCTACTTTGTTGTGGATGACGTCGATGGACACATCGGCCAATGCTACCTGGACTGAAGTGTCTGCTGGTATGACTTCCACGTCATCGCTGTCCCACTGTATCAGGCATTGGTGCAAAGTAGAAGGAATACAATAATTTGCGTGAATCCAGTCACACCCGAGCAACACACTGTAGTTACCTTGCACGTCGACGACGAAGAATGCTGTTGGCAACGTCTTGTTACCTACTATTAACTCCATGAAGGGTACGTCTTTTGCCTCGGAACTCTCGTCATTGAAGCCATTGAGCATTAGGTTCGTTTTCTTTAAGTCTTCCTCATCCCTGCCAAGATTCTTCAATAGAGAGTAAGATATTATGTTAACAGCAGCGCCACCGTCGACAAGCATTCTAGAGATCGGCTTCTCGTCAATGTGACCCCTGACGTAGAGAGGCTTTAAGTGGTGAGCCGTATCCTCGGGTTTCTCAAAAATAGAATTGCGTGGGTTGAGGTTCAACTTAGCGACCTCGGCCTCGTCTTGTGGTAGGGCGAACTCAGCGGACAACATGATGACGTTGATGTCCATCACCTGAGGTGCGGGTCCTTCGAAGACAGGCGTATAATCGTCGTCGAGCATGTTGTCGTCATCGCTCAGAACGGGAGCTGGGTTGGTCATCTCAACTGGCTTGATCATCCATACCTGTCTCACAGCTGGTCAAGGGCGGATCTCCTCAAAGATGGTGTCTCGTTCATCCTTGGCCTTTTTCTCGCGCATCTCCTGAGCCTGTAGGTGCTGCAGACACCTTTTCTGTGATTTGGACATGCCCGGAGGTGCCCAAGATTGTTGTGGCTTGGTACCAGGCGCTATCTCCTTGTTTCTGTGATTTTTGGCTGAAGGGGTACCACCCAGGTCAACCTCGCATGTTTTATAATTGGTGGGCACTTCGCTGCGGACCCTACCGGTCAGACCAACCTCGTTCGGCCGATCAAACCGGGCTTCGGTACTGGCCTCGGCTGGACTAGGGGACTTACATTCGTCGGGCTTCGGCGAGGGGGCCTTCGGGATTGGGACTTCCTGAGACCCTACTTTGACCGTGATGGCTTCGAGCTCCCTCTCCTTCGCCTCTTTGCGTCTATCTCTCTTGGTTCTGCACTAGGCGAGTCGATTTGGAGGTACTACGGACAACCTGTGGATGATGTCTCCCTTCGCCGCATCTGTTTGTCCCTGCCAATTATAATACTCCGAAGGAAAACAAGAGGCAATGTTATTTTGCGAAGGGTACTCGGGGCGTGAGGCGTACGGAGCCCACGGGTTCCCTGCCCAATTGTACGGTAGAGGCATTGGTGGTTCCAGCGGCTTCTCCCATTGTGAGCCGAACCCATTGCTTGGAGGGAGGCTCGGCCATGTCTAAGGCATTTCGGACCATATTAGCGAAGGGTCCTACCAGGCCGGAGGTATGTTTGGCCATTGCAGGCCGAAGCCCCCACCGGAGGGTTCTCCCGGAGAAGAGCTGAGTTCGGCCATTGGGGTCCGAACTCGTTGTGTGAAGGATTCGACCATTGGGGTCCGAAGCCACTATGCGGAGGGTCCGGTGTGACGCCCCGATTTATCGAAATCGGAACATTATTAAATTTCCCAAGAAAATCAATAATACAAGAGGTTTATCATGCGACACGTACATACGAGCAATCATCCGTGGTACGCAGACCATATTATTACATAAGAGTAAAATTAAAATAAACAATAAAAATAAATTGCATGACGAACGCTCTCTCCAGGATCTTTCTTCTTGACTAGGTCGCTACTCCAAATCATCCTCGTGGTAGGCATCCTCTGAATTGTGTGTCCAACAGGTATGAGTACAAAAAGTACTCAACAAGTCACCGCAAATGCAATAGTAATGCAAGGTAATAACAAAGGAAGGGTAATGGCTCAAAGTGCGGAAAAATACATTTTTCAGTAATTACATTTAGTGTAGTCAAATTTAATAATGTGGAATATTAAACATGAACATCATAAAACCATCTAACTCGAGGAGTACGTTTTCCGTCCTCGCACAACAGCCCTTACATGTCAAATCATCATGCACATTCATTAAAAGTACACTAACTGTGGGATGTCACGCAACCCGCCCTTGACCGTTGGCTCGGCTTTTCGAAAAGATTTATGACTTTGATCAGAGGTGTACTACTGTACCCACAAGGCACGCACTCATCCCATACACCAAAGTGTAACGAGATGACCCATACCACGGGAACTCGTTCCAAAACCTCAGCATGAAATGCTCCAAGCGATAACCACCCGCTCTAGGTTTTGCCGGCGCGCCGGGTCGCATCTCGGCTAACGTCGCCCCCCTTTTGTGCCACGTCGGTACAAGCCACCCGCAGGTGCTGCTTGACCCATCTCCAAGTGGTGGCCTCGGTTTGGAACACTCCATACCTTAGTTAGGACTTACCCACTAGACTTTTGGTTAGTACGGAAGTGTATTGCAACGGATCCCGCAGACCGGTCCTTATAGTGCCCCGGGTGCTACCGACCAATGTCCTAGCTTGCACCCGGAACCCATCATGCATACACTCATAACCATAACTCTATCACCAATAGAAATCCAGAGATAAACATAACGGGGATCATATAGTAGATTCCAATCGCTACGACTCATTTTTAATCCTATAGCAATCGTGTCGATACATTGGACACTAGCTAATAGTACTAATAATATGGTGACAAGGAGTTTAGGCTAGATAGCATGGCTTGGGTTGCACATCAAGGTCGGGGGATCTAAATAAATATATTATAAGGCTTTTCATTTGACTAATGCATGTATATCCTATGTGTTTTAGCGATAGTTTAATAAAACTGGGTTCAATATGCTCGAAAGATTGGTTTGGTGACTTGCCTTGTTCAGCAAAAGGAGAGGGAGGAACTTCCGGGTAATATTCCGGCTCTTCGACGACGTCGCAATCTGCTCGGCACACAAAACAAAAATAATAAACAATTAAAATAAATAAAATAAATATTACAAACATTTCAATTAAATTTGTTCAAGTCGTAGAGAGTTAAAATAAGGATTTTCTGGAATTTAAATGGATTGATTTGGAGTTCAAACGAAAAGGATACGAATTTTAGAAGTTCATACCCATTCACATGAAATAATAGAACCCTAAAAAAGAACGGAAATAATCGCGAGATTATTACTTCGGATTAAATGAGGCGGTCGATACGAGATCAACATGCTCACTTAGAGTAAAATGATCGAACTCAACTTAGGATGATGATAGATCGACTTGAGTCATTATCGGTGAATGACAAATCAACGAAGATAGCTCAACACGAATTTAGATCATGAATAACGTTGTAATAAATTAGATTGGAACAGAATCAAGGATTAATAGATTGGAACATGTCCTACAGATATGACAATTAATAGTATATCAAAATAGACTATAAATGCAATGCTTTAATGGAAGGGAAAAATAGAAATCCAATAACTAGATGTGATAATAAGGTTTATGAAACAACCTCTTAACATGATAAAAGATTAAAATCGGAATAAATTGATACAACTTTATCGCAATGATTTAAGATGGAAAAAATGAAAAAGGTGGGGCCTCACTGAAGGGCGATGATGAAGGCGAATGAGACAAAAATAATGTGGTGAAGATGCAGCCATCGCAGCAAGGACTTGGCTGACGGGGTGGTTGCGTACAGCAGTAGTGGAGGCGAGCAGCAGTGAGCGTTGGCGTAGGGTGCACAGCGGCCTGGCGACGACGGCGACAAATCTCACTGGCGTTTAGAGGCGGTGCGAAGGAAGGAGGGCTATCCAGGGAGCAACGGCGATAGCCTGGGACACAAATAGATGGCAAAAATGGAATCAGTACACGACGGGGATCGTTACCATGGAGAAAACGGCGACCGATGTGGTATGGACGAGACTGACAACGAGCGACGCTCTGGGATAATGTTGGTGGTCATCGCCGATGGCGCTCCGGTGAGGAACCGCCCAAAAAGAACGGAGGCCGAAGGGGTGCAGGAAGTTGCAGACCCGACGGTGTAGAAGGCAGTGGTCGAGGGGGTCTCCGGCGGCGAGTGGGGGTGGCTGAAGCTTGAACAGAGGCACAGAAGAAGAAACTCACGGCGTGGGCGCAGGGCCGTACCTACGATTTGGAGGCCCCAGAACGAAATACTTTAGGGGGCCTCAAAATCTAAGCATATAAAATTTGAAACTTCAAAGCTATAACACGTTGAAAGAAACTTTTAAATTTTTGGATTTTCTACAAATTTTTAAGTGTTCTAAAATAATTTTTCAATTTTTCTTTGAATTCTCAAAATCTTAGCATCTAAAATTTGGAAGCTATAACACCATATTTGAAATGAACTTTTGTTTTTCTATGATTTTTGAAGTGTTTTGAAACAATTTTTTTTAATCTTTGAAGTCTTTTGCTGGCTAAATGGTTCAAGCGAAAAAAATAAGCAAAATATGCTGCCTTTACAGGAATTGAGCACTGCATCTCTACCCTACTCGAACATGTCTTCACCGTTGAGCTAGCAAGTGTTCCATGACAAAATTTAATTTTGGTGGCCCTAATTTTTGGGGGGCCCTGAACAAGCACACTGGCTGCACCTGCTGATCGACGGGCCTGCGTGGGCGAAAAATTGAATGGGAGTTCGGAGGGTATTTATAGGAGACGGACACTAAAGATCGCGGAACACAGAGACAATTTTGAGGGCTAGGGATTTGGCCAGAATCGGGGCGAGATTAGGGGATTTTTTGGTGCCACAGAGCGAAGTTTTTAGGCATTTCCTGCTAGAGAAGAAAGAACTGACATGTGGGGCCGGGGATGCAACGGCAGAGGTAGCCAACGGCGCATGCGACCGAAACAATGCGCATGCAGGCGGTAATGACTGGCGCAGAGAAAAAAGGGAGGCAGGGCCCATGCGGTGCGGAAAAAGGAACAGGCGGGAAAACGCGTTAATTAATCATGGTGGAGCCCACGTGAACGGAGGCACGGCTCATGCGCAGTGCGCGCGGCTGCATGCTTGGACAAAAAAGGTGACCGATGATTAAGCAATGTTAATTTATTTTCTCATTTAATTAATTTCAGAATTGATGTTTATATTTATTATATTAGTTATAAAAATCCTAAAAATCCAGAGAAAATTTCTAAGACGTATTCTTGGCTTGGAAAAATTTTCCAAACTAAAATTTGAATTATTTCTCGAAAATTTTAATTCTCCAATTTAAAATAGTTATTGAAGTTCATTTCAATTTTCTATGCAGGTTACAAGGTCCCTAAAATTTAGTTTGTCTTTGAGGAATTTAACATAAATTTCTTAACTCAAATTTTGAATTATTTATCACTATTTTTATTTATTAATGTTTAGGAATTCAAAATATAAAAATGGTTTTAAAAGCAGTCAAGCGACGCGAGATGAGCTGCGGGCTGTTGCTGGTACATGCAAGCGGGGCCCACGCGCGGAAAAAAAACGGCTGCGTCAGGGTCCTTGCGCACGGAACGGGATAACAAATCAATGCGGGCCCACACGTTGATAGCATGCACACGGTTAATGCTGCATAAAAAAATGGCCGGTGATTAATGAATTCAATTAAGGAATTAATTAATTAATTTCTGAAATGGTATTTTAATTATTTATTATTTCAGTCATTAATTAGTCAAATTCAGTTTCTTCGTTTAATATATTTGTTTTCTCCAATTTATTTACTTTTGGAAATTAAAATTAGAATTTATGAGAAAAAGTGAAAAGTTTTTGGAAAGTTTGGAGTCTAAAATAAATTTAGAAATTTTGGATTTCAAATAAAATGCTCATTTATATTTTAAAGAATAATTGGTGATCGAGAATATTTGTATTCACGTCGAAATTAAATATTCAGAACTTGAACGCAAAATTAAGGCTTTAAATTCATTTTGGTATTTAAAATATAATAAAGATTTAAAAAAGTATTTTTCCAAGGGTTTAAACTATTCGAATGAAAAATGTATTTTTAATTTTCACAAACAAAAAGGGAATATAATTTCTAATTGAAATGCTTTATCACAACATTCACGTTGAAATATATTTTATTAGTTAGTGCTAGAGTTTTGCAATGAAATGTTATTGATTATATATTATTTAATTTCTTTTGCGCCAAAAATTCTAGAAAGATTTTTGGGACGCAAGTTAGAGCAACACAAATTTTAGGAAAATACTCAAGCTACAATTTATTTTTAAATGAAATTTTTGGTCCGTATTTTAGCTCACTTATTTATGATCTACATTTATTTTTTTTTGAAATTCATTTATTAATTATTTTATTTTATTTTTAATGCCTTACGAAAATCAGGGCGTTACATCCAGCCACTATGGTCTGAAGCCACCATGCAGAGGGTTCAGGCATTGTGGTCTGAAGCCATCCTCCGACTGTTTTGGCCCCTTCGGTTGTCTTAGCTTTTTTGGATGAGGGCCTACTTTCTTGGCTTTTTTCTGGTGTTTGTTTAACAACATCTTATACGTTACCTTTGGCTTCTTGTGAGCCCTAGCCGAAGGAAACGTGCTGACATTCCTTTTCCACATCCCTACTTTAGGGTTCTTTGGTACGAGTGTGCGTGTGCGTGATTCTCCAATAATGACTGCTTTCCCCTTAGTTGACTTGTCCTGCTCTGGCCGAATCAGTATTCTCTTCTCGTTGAGGTCAACGGTTTTCACGGGAAAGGGGTCTTTGTCCAGCTTCATCTTTGGACTGGGTCTATTTTCAATCGTTCTTCTTCTATGGCCGATTGAACCTGCCGATGAAAACCACTGCAATCGTTAGTATAATGGGAATGTGAATCATGCCACTCACAGTAGGGGCGTTTCTTTAGCTCGTCGGCGGATGGAATGACTTGGACCTTAGGTAACCTGAGAAGTTGGTTCTTCAAGAGAAAATCAAATATTTTATCACACTTAGTTATATCAAACGAGTATTTGACTTCGCTAGGCTGACTCTTCATGGGAGACGGCCGTAGTTCAGAACAAGTGACGGTTTTACTCTTAGCGTTCCAAACCCATTCGGCCGCATACATGTTAGCCGAATCTTCTTCCTCCTCCGATTCTTCCTCGTAGGAGTGCTCCATAATGTGGACTTCAGCCCTAGGTTTGTTAAATATTTTGATAAACTTTTTATCTTTAGCTCGACCTTCCTGGACTAGAGCCTGTTGTAAGACTTGGCTAACTTCTAAAAAGTTTTGGTTGTCTAGCCTTTCTTTAATCTCAGAACGCAATCCGTTGAAAGCTAGATCCGCCAAATCCCTCTCTGAAATATTGAGACTGAAACATCAATTTTTGGTATCTTTAAAGCGCTTAATATACTCAGAGACACTCTCGCTAGATTTCTGTCTAACCGATGTCAAGTGTGAAAGCCTAAGTTCTGTCTCACCCATATAAAAATAGTTATGGAACTTTTGTTCCAATTCAGCCCATGTTTGGACAGAGTTTGGCGGGAGCGCCGAAAACTAAGTGAAAGTGGTGCCGGATAGGGAAAGAGAAAATAGTCTAAGTTTTAAAGCGTCCGACCCACTAGCTTCTCCACACTATGCTAAGAAATGGCTGATATGTTCTAGTGTGGTTTTGCTACCCTCACCGTCGACCTTGGTGAATTCAGGGACTCTATAGTCGCGAGGGTAGGGTATTGTGTCAAAATGGTCGGGGTACGACTTCTAGTAAACCCTGGCCCGACCCCTAGGCACAAAACCGGTGCACTCCCTAAACAGTGCGCGGATCCGCTCCTCAATGTCATCCTGGCCTCCTATCTACGCGCGTCTCTTATGTGGAGGCACGACACGCGGTGGTATGTCGGCGTGTCGGCCTCGGGGGTCTTCCTCATGTGCTGGCTCTGGGTGTATGACGTGTTCGGGCCTACGCGCTTGTGCATGCGGTGTGAGCAACGCGGGAAAAATTGGCATATGTGTAGGTGGCGTGCAATAAATAGGGTTAGCTTGGACATGTGCGTAGTGGCTTGTCTTGGCCGTATATGCTGAGGCCAGAGACGTGATGGTCTTGCTAGTACTACCGATAGTTTTGCTATATATACGATTCACTAGAGGTGCACTAGCGATTGGAGTTGGGGAACAACCTCAGTAAAGCCGAACCTTCTAAGCGTTGTCTCTACCTGAGAGCTAATTACCGAACCTAAATGGTTGGCCAGTGAGGCGCTAACAGCTTGAGCTACTGATGCGGCTATTTTTTGCTCAATCTCTAAAGAAGATAAAGGAGGCGATGCTGGTGTTACTGGGTCCGAGCTGTTGACACGGAAACATGCCCCCACACTTGGGTTAGTTCAACGACCCAAAAGTGCACGGATACTTAGGGACAAGGCTAAGCGTGACGTGGCACCGACGTCGCGTTCCAACTACCCTTAATAGTGATAAGGGGGTGGAGTCGCCAGGCAACCAGATTACACAAAATAATCCAATTAGCCGAAAGAAATAGATTAAACAAAATAAAATCAGCAAACCAGCCGGAGCCCGTCTGGTTCGAAGTCTGGTGCGAAGGGGTCACCGAAGTGTACCTTCGGCGTCTGGTGAGAAGTGCTCCGCCGAAGGGTTCTTCAGCGTTCGGACTGATCTGGCCGAAGATTGACTCCGAACGGATCTGGACGCGATGATCACCTCCGAACAGTGGGGTTCGGCGTGAGATCTCCAATACAACAAACTACAGAATAGTGACGTGAGGGCCACGCGCGAGTGCAACTTCATCCGGTGCGGGGAATGATCATGGCGAAGCCTGTTGCGATGAAGTACGCTGGCGAAGCCTATTGTCCAAGCCTGCGGTCCCGCCGAAGGGTGTCCTGGTGACCTCTGAAACCGATCTCTCGGCTCCGGACTCCTCCGACGAAGTAGCTCTGAACGTAGGAACCTGCAACAAAGATGATTCGAAGTACCAATTCGGCCTGAGGACCGAATTTTGCTAAGTGTTGCACTAGTAACGAAGGTAGCAATCTGTTACGCAGATTAGCGGATACTTCATAGGCGAAGTAACAAGGCGATAGCAATCTATTACGTAGATTAACGGATACTTCACGAGCTAAGTAACAAGGATTACCACTGTTCCGTAGTGGCCGGCGGAGGGCTTCCAGGCAAACCCACGAAGAGGTACAAGAAAATAAAGGTAAAGTAAATACGATCAAAGCATGGGGCTTTGGTTTGGTTTGAGTTGGGGGGTTCTCTACGCTGGCCTTGCCTCTCTATTTATAGGGGCTTAACTCCTAATCTAATCTGCTATTAATCCGGCCAGATAGATATAAAAATTGAGCTGGAAACGTATACAATTCTACCTCTGCTGAAGTGGGCTTCGGCCAGGCCTGTCGAGGCCTGCTCCTCGGGCCGAAGCTTCAGTAGCGTGGGCTTCCAAAGGCTTCCCGGCCGAAGCCCATGGGCTGGCTAGAGGCTTTCGGAGCCCATAGCTTAATGGACTTCGGCCCTATAGGGCTTCGGACAGACCCTGGACATGTGTATTTTTGGCCCAAATCACCAAAATTGATATTTTGACAATCTAGCCATTTTTTGCTATCAACACATGCCCCCTGCCTTTTAGTGAACTAGTGAACTAAAAGCACAATGAGCTGAAGACGATACCATCCATATCGGCTTTTCGACACTTTTTATGATGTTTGCCACACACTTGGGAAATACCTCTTCAAGTACCTACCATTCAAAGCTCTTTGAAACCGCTCTCGCTGCAGGGATTCCAATACGTATGCGTTGCCGGGAGCGATTTCGGCTATCTTAAAAGGACCTTCCCAACTAGGTGACCATTTACCAAACTTGGGACTCTTCGTGCCTAAGGGTAAAATCGTTTTCCACACCAAGTCTCCTATTTGGAACGATTTTGGTTTAAACTTTTTATTGTAGGCTCTAGTTACTCTCTTCTTGTCCATTTCTACGGCGTCTAAAGCCCTTAGTCTCTTATCGGTCGCTTCCTCTAGATTATCCTTTAGAAGGGTTTCATACTCGTCGACCGATAAGCCATCTTGTTTTAACACTCTTAAAGAGCCAAGATCTACCTCTACAGGTAGAACGACCTCTTGTCCATATACCAACTCATATGGACTGACCCTGGTAGCACCGTGCCTTGCAATCCTACAAGCCCATAGCACCTCGGAAAGTACCTCATGCCACCTTTTAGGAAAGTCTTCAATTTTCTTCTTAATGAGCTTAATCACGGTTTTATTACTAGACTCGGCTTGACCATTGGCCTGAGCATAGTAAGGTGAAGAGTTTATCAATTTAATACCATAGTATTCGGCGAAGTCTCTTACTTTTCCAAAAACGAATGAACTACCTTGGTCCATAGTAAGAGTTTGAGGAATGCCAAACATATGTATGATGTGCTTCAAAATAAAATCATGTACCTTATTGTGAGTCATGTTCTTGAGAGGTATGGCCTCGGTCTACTTAGTGAAGTAATCCGTTGCCATCAACACGAACCGATGCCCTTTTGATGAAGGAGGGTGGATCTGGCCGATGAAGTCTAAATCCCAACCTCGAAACAGCCATGGCTTGACAATGGGATTGAGTAATGAGGCAGGAGCTAACTGGATGTTGTCAAACCTCTGACATGCTTCACACCCTCTGTAGTACTTGAAACAATCTTCGGTCATAGTCGGCCAATAAAAACCCGCTCTTTTGAGCATCCAACTCATCCTTTGGGCCGACTGATGAGTGCCGCAAAGCCCCTCATGGACTTCTCTTGTAGCCACCCAGGACTGCTCATGGTCTAAACACTTCAATAGCACTCCGTCGATGGTTCGGCGATACAATGTGTTGTCTATCAACACGAATTTGAACGCTTGTCGCCGAACCTTCCGATCAACCCTTTGGATAGGGTCTCTCAAATACGGGACGATTGGGACTCTCCAATCACCCTTACAGGCTTTAGAGGGCTTTGCTGGTCCATCTTCTAAGCAAACCTCTAAACCACTGACTTCGGGGTGCCCCCCGAGCCATTCCAGCTCCTGCCGAACCCTGGCCGGGGTGGCCATTCGGAGTGTGCTGGGCCGAAGCCCTCTGGAGGTTTCGGACTCCGAGGAGCCTTCTGTAGGACCGAAAGTAGCGACCAGAGGGGGGGTGAATGGGCGCCTAAAAATTTCTTGCTAAACTATATTTTAATCCCAACACCCAAATGAAATTAACCACACAAATAATATTCGCAAAACAAATTTCAGAAATTAAAGTTGTCTAGCTTAAAAATGACCGGTGTCCTAATTAAAAAGATATTAAAAATAATCTAAATAAAAATATATTAAAAATAATCTAAATAAAAATACTGCCCGTGTACCTGAGTCAAACCCAGTCAACAGACCAGTGGATCCTCTGCCGCTCCTAGCCATGTACCCAGATTGGGCCAGCCCGACTCCGCGGCTCCTCTGCCCGGCCATCGCTCACTGCCCGTGTACCTGAGTCACATGCGCCTCAGACTCGGTAGGTCTTCATATCTCCCTTCCTTTGACTTCCGTTGACAATCACTCATCACATCTGGAGTATCAAAACCATATTCTTCAACATGGTTTCTCAATCTCCCCCTTGATGAGTGCATTGTCAACACCCTTTTCAGCTCATCTTCAGAACCTGCAAAACATGTGGAAACAAGAAAACAAAACAAAAGAAAATAGAAGAAGGAAAATAAAAGTTTAACCCTAATGACCACAAGCCAAACAGAAGCAAGAAAATGGTCATCATGGTTAACCAAAAATAAAGACTCAAAAACAAGAGCAAATCTCAGAATTACCAGCAAGGAACTCCCCCTGAAATAAATCCTAGAGAAAGATAAAAAATATACTCCAAACTTTCTCCCCCTTGTTGACAATTGGACTCATCAAGTGAGACTAAATGCACTCTAAAAGAGACATAAACACAAACTCTCCCTAAAATGCAGCTCCCCCTCAAAATATGCAATGAATGCAGATGGGGTGCAGGTGAAGTGTGAAAAGCATGCTTCTTAGATATGATTAACTGCAATTACAACATCTAACAGGTATAGCAAAAGATATACTGTCTAAGATACATGACATGATTAGTGCAATATATGATATCTAAAGAGAGTCTTTAGCACGCATTTTTGATTTTCACAAACAAAAGCATCACCACATTTTGTAGTTGACAAGCAAAGTAAAGCATGATATGCAAAAGCTAACTGATATCTACCAAGATAAGAATTGTCCAAATCAAAGTGCTTCAGCAAACCTGTCATCTTTTTAAATTTTTTAGACTATTTTTTTATTTTTACATCTCTGTCAGGGGTTATTTGCATGTCAAACCTTATGCTAACCGACCAAGTCAAGCCTAGGCTAGAACTGGACCATCAGAAGCTTAAAACATTGGTCTTGGCATACATTACATTGTCCTAGTTCATACCAAAGTGCTATGGTAAGCAGTCCAGAACAATGCAATGTGACAAAGCAAACCCACCTGGATATTTTCTGATAATCATAAAAAAATGCATAAATTTTTCATTTTTCTGAATTTTTATCCTTTTTATAGCACATTTCTCATATTTAAAGCCTATAAATGTCCAAGTTGCATATCTGCCTCTAAGTAAGGATCTAGCTGCAAGGCATGTAAAAGATAGCGAAAGCATTCAACCTACACATGCTAGTTACCAGAAGCAATGGTGATCATTTTTCAATTTTAAAATATAAAAGCCATACATATGACAAATATAAGATATATCATGTGAACTGAAACAAAACATTATCATCGACAAGTAATCAAAAGCATATACTAGCTAGAGAAAGTAAAGCAGATTAATCATATAACAGAAGCAAGCTCAAAATGTGATAGATGATTATGCATGATATGAACGCACACAAAAGACTCAATAAAAAATAAAGAAGAAAATAAAAAACTGAGTCAAAGTATCCCAAAAAGGATACACAACTCCCAAATCAAGATCAATAATCATGAGTGGGAGCAAACGGTCCAATGCCAGGTTTAGCAAAAGTGCTAAACCAGTGTCGAGCCATCTGCTCATATGTAGGTAAGCAAAAAGAATCATATGAGTCTGGACCGAAATGCGAATCAAAGCACAGTCCTCTGTTCTTCCTAAAATCACGGCCACGAGGTCCAAAGTCGTATCCATAACGATCTGGAACTCTGCCGAATTGGGAACCACCCTCCGGAGCACGATCATAAAAACCGTCTCCTCTACCACCACCTACATGACGTGGCCTGGCCTCTAGCCTCTCTCTACGTCGAGGAACTCTCTGTCTACCACCCTGCTGGTAGAATTGCTCCTGCCCACCTCGAGCTCTCTCTGCTCGCTCAACCCGCTTCCTCCTGAAGCAAAACTCCTCAAGATGCCCGTCTCTCTGACAAAACTCATTGTGATAGGTAGGCTTCTTGGTATGTGGTTGAGACTTGGGATTCTTAGGCTTGGTGGTGTTTGGTGTATCATCTTTGGTGTGAGAGGGTCTAGGTAAAGAATCAAGAGAAGTGTGGAGAGTTTTAGGTTTTGGGACCCAGATTTGCTTCTTAGGTGGAGCTTTAGGTTGTTCTTGGAACACTCCATCCTTGGGCTGACCATCCTTAAAGGACTCAGTGGAGTGAGTCTTGGGATATCTCTGTTCGGGAGTCATCTTACTCCACTCCACTGCACGGCTAATAGCACTCTCAAAATCAGCCTTGATATAGGTGTAACCTACCCCAAACCCATCCTATCTCTTGAACTGCTGGATCATCATGCCGAGCTGTGGCTCTCTGGCACTAATCCAACTCAGGATCTAACGGAGGTAAAAGTTCTCATTCTGAACATCAACTAGCTCCTCTCTCAAGGAAGCTAACACCTCCACCTGAGACAAGCAGATCTCACACTCTTTATCAACTTCGACAGACTTCTCAGCTTTTAGCTTGATCAACTCCATCCTAATAGACAAACAGTTCTCACAAACAGTGGATGGAACTGGCAAGGTCTCAAGCTCTAGCTTAGTCTGCTCCAACTCAGCTCTCACTCCAGCTAACTCACTCAACTGCTCATCACTCTTGGCTCTTAGCTCAGCTATACTAGGTAAATGGGATGGGCAGTCTACACAAGGTGCGACGATAGTGGCATGAGCATCTTTTAGCTCCTACTGAGCGCTCTCAAGCTCAGTGGCCAATGCGTCTCTCTCATCTACTCTCTCTATGTACCTGGACTTAAGAGTCGTCAGGTCACACAACAACACCTCACAGTTAGGGAACTCACCACTATCACCCAAGTAAGGGGAAGAAGACAAACTCTCAATCTTGCCATTCACCGTGGCCAGCTCACTCTCAAGCTCATCTATCCTCTTCTTAGCCCCTCTAAGCAGTTTCTCCCGATACTTCAACTCCTGACTATTCTGTTCTAGTAAGTTAACAACTTCTTGTTCATAGGAAGATGCCTTATCATCGTCGTCATCGGAGTCATCGGAGGAGTCCTTTTCTTTCTTCTCCCCAAGAGCCATTGAGCAGAAGCTCTTGTGGGATCTTCGGCTGTGACGTGAGCGACTCTTCGGCTTGTCCCCGAAGCCCATGAAACAGAGGCCAGCCGGATTGTCCCTGTCCTTCCCCTTCCTGATCATGATATCTTCATCACTTGAACTTGAGGACGAGGAGGAAGACGAGGATCTCTTGGAGTATCTTTTCTCCATCTCGGCGAAGAAGGTCTTGTCTCGCTTCTTGTTTTCACGCCTGTAATCCTTCAGAGCCTTTCGAAAGAATCTTGTCTTGGGCTTTCCCTTCGTGGAGTTATCGTACTTGCCGGAGTTGTAGGAGTTGCCGCCGGTTCCCTTCTTGTAATTCTTCTGCTTGGGACAGTCGGCGATAAAATGACCTGGGTCACCACACTCAAAGCATCCGGATTTTTTGCCGTGTGTCTTAAACATTCGCTGATCATAAACACGTCACACCCGGTTGTTAAACAGGCACAGATCATCATCTTCTAATGAATCAAGTTGTTCCTCGGAGATAGACATCAAGGAAAAAGCAGTACAACTCATGGCATTAGGATCAGCAGACGGTGTCGCAAGTGCCAGAGTCTTGGAGCCAGAATCAGTGAGATTTGTTCTCAACTAAATATCGACCTCTAAGGCCTTGAGCTTACTAAAAAGCTCTGCGACGATCAAGGTATCATAAGACGCGCTCTCAACAATAGAAGAGACCTTGATCTCCCAGATCTTAGGGTCCAAGGTATGGAGTACCTTAAGCGCCTGTTCATGATCCGAGACCAGCTGATCACGCTCGGCCTTGTTAACGCGAAGCTTGTTAATGATCGATTGAAAACGACCAAACAAAGCCTCAACAGTCTCACCCGGCTTCTGTGAGAATTTTTCATACTCACGCCGGTAGGTCTTGTTGAGCCTAGCCTTGACCTGAGCTGTCCCCTCATGGTGTGCCTGGAGGGTAGCCCAGGTCTCTCGAGCAGTGGTGAGATGGCTAACACGCTCAAACTCACTAGGACCTAGACCAGAAAATAAAATATTCACCGCCTTACTATTATTTTGATGCTAGGTAATTACATCTGCAGCAGTATCCGCAACAATAGTCGTTATGGTGAAACTAGGATGAACACAAATCTCCCATATGTCCGAGCTCTGGCTCATAAGGTATGCTCGCATGCGAGTCTTCCAATAAGTGTAGCCAAAAGCTTCTAGGGATGGGATTTTGCCAGAAGACGTCATGGTCACTATCTAGGTTTTGAATCAGTTAAGATATTAGAAAAACCTAATCTTACTCTGATACCACTTGTAGGACCGAAAGTAGCGACCAGAGGGGGGGGGGGGGGTGAATGGGCGCCTAAAAATTTCTTGCTAAACTATATTTTAATCCCAACACCCAAATGAAATTAACTAGACAAATAATATTCGCAAAACAAATTTCAGAAATTAAAGTTGTCTAGCTTAAAAATGACCGGTGTCCTAATTAAAAAGATATTAAAAATAATCTAAATAAAAATACTGCAGTGAATACAAACACCTAGAAAAATCACGAAATATTTATATTTCTGTCTAGGAATAAAATACTAATCAAATGAATAAGATATGCATCTTTAAACATGAATTCTGAAATAAACCTAAAATATTTCACGTGAAAACTAGAATAAAAATATTACTGCGACTAATAAATTTTTTCTTTTTATATGAGGTAATTAAACAGATATATTTAAATAAATAATACGTGATAACTAATAAGTAGATTAAAGAATAATATCTAGCAGATAAACAAAATATCTATGAGAATATAAAAACAATTTTACTGCTAATTAAAAATAGTTCAATGTTTATTTAATTAACTAGCAAAAAAATAGCAGATTAAAAGAAACTACTTACCTTCATAGATGAATTCCCTGGTTACTTGCCGCCGTAGAGCTCGCCGGTGAAGAAACGCGGATGCACAAGGCTATAGGACTGCAGGTAGCTAGCGCCTAGGCAGCCATGGAAAAAGATGCCATGCCTGGATCTTCCTGTGCTGGTCTACAGTGCGCCTGCTCACCGTGGGACCCACCTCCCTTTTTCCTGTGATGCTGCCGCTTGAAGCGTTGCCAGCCGGAGGCCTGCTTCTCTGCCGCACCGCCGTAGCCCTGCTGCTACGCAGCAGAAAGCGCCAACGACGTGGCCCGTGGAGAAGACGAAAAACGCCAGGAAAAAAATTGGCCACCAAAAAAATTCCTAGAGAAGAAAAAACGTCGATAAAAGTTGTAGATCGATGTATTTTCGGTGGAAAACAAAAATGTACTGCAGATTGATCTATTTGAAAACAATCATCTATTCCTAGGGGGATAGGGGCCTATTTATAGGCGACTCCTAATACATAAATAGACTAATTTACCCCTAGGGTAAATTAATACTGACTCTAAAATAAATTCCGAAAATTACTAAAATATTCTTAGAAAAATCACCTGACTCAAATAAAAATATTCTAAACTTAAAAACTAAATATTAATATCCTAAAAACGAATTAATCATAGGTTGTCAGTTTTGCGCCGAAACTGACAAAGCGTCCACCGTCTTCGCACCGGGTACCTAGATTGGGCTGACCCGACCCCGCAACTTCCTCAGCCCGGCAATCGCCTGCCGCCCGTGTACCTAAGTCAAACCCAGTCAACAGACCGGTGGATCCTCTGCCGCTCCTAGCCATGTACCCGGATTGGGCCAGCCCGACTCCGCGACTCCTCTGCCTGGCCATCGCTCACTGCCCGTTTACCTGAGTCACATGCGCCTCAGACTCGGCAGGTCTTCATATCTCCCTTCCTTTGACTTCCGTTGACAATCACTTATCACATCTGGAATATCAAAACCATATTCTTCAACATGGTTTCTCACCTTCTCCGTTCGGGAGGCTTTGGACTATGGGCTCCGGGGTGCCAGATCCCTTGGATGGCAGAGCACTCTGATCCAGGGGCTTCAGCGTGCGGTGCCCTTCGGCGACCTGAGGGGTTCGACCCAGTGCGTGTGCCTGCCCGCCGTTCCTGGCTTCGGCAGCAAGACCAAGCATCGGCTTCTCCAATACATAAATTTTCCTCTCCTAACTTGGCAACCAGATGCTTGCTGAGCCAAATCATTTGCGACTGAATTGGCTTCTCTTGACACGTGAGAGATTTTGAAGTCATCGAAAGTGGCAACTATGTCTAGACATTTATCCAAGTAATTATTCAGTAAACCGCTAAAACATTGAGCACTCTTAGCTACTTGTTGCACTACTAACAAAGAATCACCGTATGCGTGAACATGTCTAGCACCTACCGATTCTAGTAATTCAAGACCTAGCAATAAAGCCTCATATTCGGCTTGGTTGTTAGTGGAAGAAAATTCTAATCGGGCCAAAGTTTCAAAGTGCATCCCATTAGGTGATATGAGAACCACTCCAATGCCTTGGCCACTCTTGCAAGCCGAACCATCAAAATAAAGTTTCCATGGTACTACCTCAACTAAAGCAATAGTATCACTCCAGCTAACATCTATGCGATGATCAACTATAAAGTTTGCTACGACTTGGCCTTTCATCGCTCTCAGGGGTTCGTAGGTCAAATCGTACTCAATCAACGCATAAGCCCATTTTCTGATTCTTCCACTTAGAATCGGCTTCTGTAACATGTACTTTATAACATTGGTTTGGCAAACGACAACACATGTAGTGGGGAGAAGATAGTGGTGTAACTTAGTGCACGCGTAATAAAGTGATAAACACAATCGCTCCACAAACGCGTACCTGGTTTCGGCGTCCAGCAGGCGGCGGCTCAAGAATGTGATGATGTACTCCTTCCCCTCTACCTCCTGGGTTAGCACGGCTCCAATCACGCTATCTTCAGTGATGATGTATAACCAAAATAGAATCCCGGCTTTAGGTGCTCTCACCACCGGCGGTGACGACAAGCACTCCTTGATCTTTTCGAAAGCACTTTGTTGGCTTGCCCCCCAAGCAAACTCGGCCTCATTCTTTAGCCGGAGTATGGGGACAAACACATCGATCTTGCTAGAAAAGTTGGATATAAAGCGACGTAAATAATTCATCTTGCCTAGCAATTTTTGTACATCTCTTTTGCATGTCGGCGCCGCAATGTTTCTAATCTTCTCAAGTCTCTTAGGATCAATTTCTATGCCTCTCTCGTGAATCATGAAACCTAAGAACTTACCCGCCGACACACCAAAAGCACACTTGAGTGGGTTCATTTTCAACCCATACTGCCGCATCCTATCGAAAGTAACATTCAAATCGGCTAAATGGTTTCCCATAGCGTCCGATTGGACTACGACATCATCGATGTAAACTTCTAGCATAACTCCTAACAAGTCATGAAAGATTAGGTTCATAGCTCGCTGATATGTGGCGCCGACATTTTTCAAACCAAAAGTCATGACGACCCACTCGAACAAACCAACAAAACCAGGGCATCGAAAGGCAGTCTTGTAGACGTCCTCTTTGGCCATAAAGATTTGATTATAACCAGCATTGCCATCAAGAAAACTTAGTACCTTGTGTCCTGAAGCATCGTTGATTAGCATGTCGGCTATCGGTATTGGATACTCGTCCTTTGGGGTGGCTCTGTTCAGATCCCTGAAGTCAATGCATACCCGTATCTTGCCGCTCCCTTTCTTCTCTACAGGCACAATGTTAGCAACCCATTCCGCGTACCTACACGGCCTAATAAATTCAGCCTTAACTAGTCGCTCCACTTCTTCTTTAACTCGGTCATAGACGACCGAGTTAAAGCGGTGGGGAGGCTGCTTATAAGGCCTAAACCCAGACTTGATGGGCAGTCGATGCTCCATGAGCTCGCGGCTTAGCCCTGGCATCTCGCTATACTCCCATGCGAAACAATCAATATACGACTGAAGTAACTTTATTACTTCAGCCTTTTCATCGGGCTGCAAATGTTGGTTTACAAAAGTCGGCCTTGGGATGCTACCATCACATATGTCGACCTCATCCAAGGGATCGGCCGACGCAAAACCTTGTCCTAATTTTTCTACTTCACTAAAGTCCTCGATGGCTTCAGCAATACCGTCCTTATTAGACCGATACTGCTCCACGCGAGACTTTAGCCAATCTAGATTACTCTTGATAGACATGACTATTAATACAAAAATAGCCGTGCTACTCCAACTGGCTTTACAGACATTGGTACAAACTTTCCTCCGGATACGCTAACAAAACTGTAGTCCGAAAGATCTCTACCTTACAGACACTCTACTTTGTTATGGGCGGCGTCAACCGACACATCAACCAAAGCTACTTGGGCTGAAGTATCCACGGGGATGACCTCCACCTCATCGCCATCCCACTGTATCAAGCACTGGTGTAGAGTAGAGGGAATGCAATAGTTTGCGTGAATCCATTCACGTCCGAGTAATACACTATAGTTACCTTGTACGTCGACGACGAAAAATGCTGTTGGCAAAGTCTTGTTGCCCACCGTCGACTCCATAGAGAGTACTCCCTTGGCCTCGGAGCTCCCACCATTTAAGTCGTTGAGCATCAAGTTGGTCTTCTTTAGGTCATGCTCATCCCTGCCAAGTTTCTTCAACAACGAATAAGGCATTAAGTTAATAGTGGCACCGTCGTCGATGAGCATTCGAGAAATCGGCTTCCCATCGATGTGACCTCTGACATAGAGGGGATTTTGATGGCGAGCCGAGTCCTCGGGCTTCTCGAAGATGGCATTGCACGGGCCGAGGTTCAATTGAGCAACCTCGGCCTCGTCCTGCGGCAGGGTGAACTCGGCATGTAACATGACGATGTTGATATCCATCACCTGGGGTGCGGGCCCTTCGGAGATGGGCGAGTAATCGTCGTCGAGCATGTCGTCGTCGTCGCTCAGACTAGGAGCCGGGTTGTTTATCTCAACAAGCTTCTCCCTCCATACCTGCTTTGTAGCTGGCCGAGGGCGTATTTCCTCGAAGATAGCGTCACGCTCGGCCTCAACTTTCTTCTCGCGTATCTCCTGTGCCCGTAGTCATTGTAGGCGTCTCTTCTGCGATTTGGACATGCCTGGAGGGGCCCAAGATGGCTGAGGTTTAGTGTCGGGTGCTACTGTTCGACTTCCATTAATTCTGGCCGAAGTGGTATTGTGCCCTTCAGCCTTGTGTACCCTGTGTTCGGAGGGTGCTTCGCTGCGAACCCCGTCGGACGGATCGGCCTCGTTCGACCGACCGAACAAAGTTTCGGCGCAGAGCTCGGCCGAAGCATGAGACTTACCTCCGTCAGACCTTGATGACAAAGTCTTCGGGATTGGGACTTCCTGAGACCCAACTCTGATGGTTATGGCGTCGGACTCCCTGACTTCGGCCTCCGCGTGCTCGCACCCTTCGGCTTCGCTCTGCATGGTCCGATTTGGAGGCACCACGGACAGTCTGTGGACGATGCCCTCCTCCGCTGTGTCTGTTTTCCCCTGCCATCCATAGTACTCCGAAGGAAAACAAGGCATATTTTAGATTGCGGAGGATACCTCGGCCCAGATATGTACGGAGCCCACGGGGTCCCTGCCCAGTCATACGGTGGAGGCATCGGTGGCTCCAGTGGCCTCTCCCACTGTGGGCCGAACCCGTTACCTGGGGGGGTTCGGCAGAGTTGATGGCACCTCGGACCACACCAGCGAGGGTCCTGCCAGGCCAAAGGTACGTTCGGCCAGTACGGGCCGAAGCCTCCCACCGGGGAAGTCCAACACGGCACGGGGTTCGACCATTGGGGGCCGAAGTTGTTGTATAGGGGACCCGACCACTGGGGTTCGAAGCTGCTATACGGGGGGTTCGGCCGTTGTGGCTCGGAACCACCGTGAGGAGCATCGGGCCACCTTGTCCCGAAGCCTTCGTGCAGAGGGTTCGCCTGCTTCGGTCCGAAGCCACCCTTCGAGGGTCTTGGACCCTTCGGCTGTCTTAGCTTAGCGTGTGGACCTGCTTCCTTGGCCCTCCTTTGATGATTGTTCAACAACATGTTATATGTTACCTTCGACCTCTTGCGAGCCTTAGCCGAAGGGGTATCAATGTTCTGTTTCCACACTCCTACCTCGGGATTCTTCGACACGAGTGTGCGAGTGCGTGGTTCTCCAACAATTACATCTTTACCTTTAGCCGACTCGGTCTGTTCTGGCCGAGTCAACACCTTCTTTTCACCGAGGTCGACGACGTTGACTGGAAAAGGATCTTTATCCAGCTTCATCTTTGGATCATGGTCTATCTTCAATCGTCCTTCTTCTATGGCCGATTGTATCTACCGTCGAAAAACATTGCAATCATTAGTATTATGCGAATGTGAATCATGCCACTTACAGTATGGATGCTTCTTTAACTCATCGGCAGGTGGAATGACTTGACCCTTAGGCAACCTAAGAAGCTTACTTTTTAAGAGAAAATCAAATATTTTATTACATTTAGTTATATCAAACGAATACTTGACCTCACTAAGTCGATTCTTTGTGGGGGATGGTCGTAACTCGGAGCAGGTGACAGGTTTATTCTTAGCATTCCAAACCCATTCGGCCGCGTACATGTCGGCCAAATCTTCCTCCTCTGACTCCTCCTCATCAGAGCGTTCCATGATGTGGATTTCAGCCCTAGGCTTGCTAAACGTCTTAATAAATTTCATATCTTTGGCTCGGCCTTCCTAGACCAGAGCCTGCTGTAGATCTTGGCTAACTTCTAAAAAGTTTTGGTTATCTAACCTCTCTTTAATTTCGGAACGCAACCCGTTAAAATCTAACTCCGCCAAGTCCCTTTCCGAAATATTAAGACTAAAACATTGGTTTCTAGTATCCCTAAAACGCTTGATGTACTCAGAGGCGTTCTCATTGGATTTCTGCTTAACCGATGTCAAATGCGAAAGCCTAAGTTCTGTCTCACCCGTGTAGAAATAATAATGGAATTTCCGCTCTAAATCATCCCACGTTTGGATGGAGTTCGGCAGGAGCGCCGAAAACCAAGTGAAAGCAGTGCCAGATAGCGAGAGAGAATAATCTGGCCTTTAGAGCATCTATCCTGCTAACTTCCCCACACTGTGCCAAAAATTGACTAACGTGCTCTATTGTGGTCTTGCTACCCTCGCCATCAAACTTAGTGAATTCAGGGATTCTATAGCCGCGGGGGTAGGGCACTGTATCAAGATGGTCGGAGTATGGCTTACGGTAAACCCTAACCCGTCCCTTGGGCACGAAGCCGGCACACTCCCTAAATAGTGCGCGGACCCGCTCCTCTATGTCATCTTGGTATGTTCCTTGTGTGCGCCTCTCATACGGGGGCGCGACACGCGGCGGGATATCAGCGTGTCGGCCATGGGCCTCTTCCCTGTGCACTATTTGTATGGCGTGTTCATGTCCGGGTGCCTGCGCATGCGGTGGGGGCAGCGCGGGTATCGGCGCAGGTGGTGGTGCATGGTATGCAGTGTTAGTATGACCGTAGGTGTAATGATTGGTGTCGGCCATAAGTGGTGAGGCCGGAGACATGATTGCGCTGGTGCTGTCGTTAGTTCTACCGTATACGTGGCTTGCCGGTGGTGCACTAGCAATGGGAACCGGGGGCACAACCTCAATAAAGTCGAACCTCCTAAGAGTTGCTTCTACTTGGGAGCTGACTGCCGAATCTAAGTGGTTGGCTAGCGAAGCGCTAACGGCTTGATCTACTGATGCGACTATTTTCTGCTCAATTTCTAAAGAAGATAAACGAGGCGATACAGGTGTTACCTGGACCTAAGCGAGGTCGGGGGTGACGATGTCGCGCTTGATGAAGCCTACGCGTGTCTTGACGTAGCCCCCAAGCATCATGTCTTGGAGCGCCTTTAACTTTGCCTCGATCTCTACTCGGTCTTCTGTGGGGATATCTTCAAGTGTAGGTGACAATATGTTGTGGTTGTCGATATCCGCGCCTCCTATTGCATCCATCGGCGGTGTAGACATAGTAGTTGATGTAGATGTACCGGTGGCCGATGTAGACGTACTCATCATGTTGGCGTTGCCTTCCCCAGCGGAGTCGCCAAAAAGTGTGTTGACACGGAAATGTGCCCCCGCACTTGGGTCAGTTCGACGATCCAAAAGTGCATGGATACTTAGGGACAAGGCTAAGCGTGACGTGGCACCGACGTCGCATTCCGATTACCCTTAATAGTGATAAGGGGGGTGGAGTCGCCAGGTAACCAAATTACACAAAATAATCCAATTAGCCGAAAGAAATAGATTAAACCGAATAAAATCAGCAAACCAATCGGAGCCCATCTAGTTCGAAGTCTGGTGCGAAGGGGTCACCGAAGTGTACCTTTAGCGTCTGGTGCGAAGTGCTCCGCCGAAGGGTGCTTCAGCGTTCGGACTGATCCGGCCGAAGATGGACTCCGAACGGATCTGGAGGCGATGATCACCTCCGAACAGCGGGGTTCGGCGTGCGATCTCTGATACAGCAAACTACGGAATAGTGATGCGGGGGCCACGTGCGAGCGCAACTTCGTCCGGTGCGGGGAATGATCGTGGCGAAGCCTGTTGCGATGAAGTACGCTGGCGAAGCCTGTTGTCGAAGCCTGCGGTCCCACCGAAGGGTGTCCTAGTGACCTCCGAAACTGATCTCTCGGCTCCGGACTCCTCCGACGAAGTAGCTCCGAACGTAGGAACCTACAACAAAGATGATTCGAAGTACCAATTCGGCCTGAGGACCGAATTTTGCTAAGTGTTGCACTAGTAGCGAAGGTAGCAATCTGTTACGCAGATTAGCGGATACTTCACAGGTGAAGTAACAAGGCGATAGCAATCTATTACGTAGATTAACGGATACTTCACGAGCGAAGTAACAAGGATTACCACTGTTCTGTAGTGGCCGGCGGAGGGCTTCCAGGCAAACCCACGAAGAGGTATAGGAAAATAAAGGTAAAGTAAATACGATCAAAGCATGGGGCTTTGGTTTGGTTTGAGTTGGGGGTTCTCTACGCCGGCCTTGCCTCTCTATTTATAGGGGCTTAACTCCTAATCTAATCTGCTATTAATCGGGCCAGATAGAGATAAAAATTGAGCTGGAAACATATAAAATTCTACCTCTGCCAAAGTGGGCTTCGGCCAGGCCCGTCGAGGCCTGCTCCTCGGGCCGAAGCTTTGGTAGCGTGGGCCTCCGAAGGCTTCCCGGCCGAAGCCCATGGGCTGGCTAGAGGCTTTCAGAGCCCATAGCTTAATGGACTTCGGCCCTATAGGGCTTTGGACAGACCCTGGACATGTGTATTTTCAGCCCAAATCACCAAAATTGATATTTTGACAATCTAGCCATTTTTTGCTATCAACACGAGCGAGGTCGGGGACGTTGCCGTCACGCTTGATGAAGCCTGCGCGTGTCTTGACGTAGCTTCCAAGCATGAGGTCCTGTAGTGCTTTCATATTTGCCTCAATCTCTGCCCAGTCCTCTTCGGGGATGTCTTCAAGGGTAGGCGTCATGATGTTGCGGTTCTCGATATCTACGCCTCCCACGGGATCCATCGACGATGTAGACGTAGTCGTTGTAGACATACTGCGGCCGATGTAGATGTACTCATCATGTTAGCGTAGCCTTCCCCAGTAGAGTCGCCAAAAAGTGTGTTGACACGAAAATGTGCCCCACACTTGGGTCAGTTTGACGATCCAAAAGTGTGAGGATACCTAGGGACAAGCCTAAGCGTAACACAACACTAACGTCGCGTTCCGACTACCCTTAACAGTGGCAAAGGGTGGAGTCGCTAGGTAATCAGATCACACAGAAATAATCCAATTAGCCGAAAATAAATATATAAATAAAATAAACCAGCCAGCTGAACGGAGCCTAACTGATTCGAAGTGTATCGTGTGAAGGGTTCACCGAAGGGGCCTTCGACGTCTAGTGAGAAGGCTTCGCCGAAGGTAGTCTTCGGCGTTCGGATCGATCTGGCCGAAGGCGGGCTCCGAACAGATCTCGATGTGAAATCACCTCCGAACAACAGGGTTCGGTGCGAAGTCTCTGACATGACAAAAATACTCAAACGCAACTCGCTGGCGCGACTTCGTCCAACACGAAGTATAGGCGTGACGAGGCCTAATGCAACGAAGCCTACTGCGGGGCGCTCTGGCGTGCGAGATTTGGTCAGATCGACAACAGCGTGACAGGTCTAGCACGGGTAGTCGAAGCAGGGGTTCCACCGAAGGGTGTTCTGGCAGTCTCCGAAACCACTTTCCTGGCTTCGGACACTTTCGGCGAAGGGTCTCCGAGTGTGAAAACCTGCAACAGAACAGAGATCAAGTGCCAATTTAGCCTGGAGACCGAATCTGCTAAGTGCTATAATAGAGAAACGAAGGTAGCAATCTGTTACGTAGATTAACGGATACTTCACAGGCGAAGTAACAAGGCGATAGTGATTTGTTACGTAGATCAACGGGTACTTCACGAGCGAAGTAACAAGGCTTACCACCGTTTCAAAGTGGCCGACGGAGGGCTTCCAAGCAAACCCATGAAGGTTGTGCAGAAAAGTAAATAAAAGTAAAGTACGGTTCAAAGCAAGGGCTTTGTGGTTGAATTGTGTTGGGGGTCTAATGAACCGGCCTCACCCCTATATTTATAGGGGCTAGTCCTCTTATCTCTAAAGCTAATCTGGTATGATTCCGCCTAATCAAATTTATGGATAAAAATGACAAGAATTAGACTCAAACTCTATCTCCTAAAACAACCCGAAGTCGGCCTTCGACACGGCCTGCCGAAGCCTGCTCCTTGGGCCGAAGCTTCGGCGAGGCAGGCCTCTGGAGGGCCTTTGGGCCGAAGGTAGCACACCGCTAAAAGGCCTCCGAATAACAATGTTCGATGGACCTTTGGCCCTATAAGGCTTCGGCCTGAACCAGGACTTATGTATTTTCGGCCAAAATTACCAAAATTGATATTTTGACAATCTTGACCATTAATGCCATTTTTTGTTATCAACAATTTGTATTGCATTCCACAATTTCATGAGATAGCTATGTGATTGCCGAATACTTTACGAGATGAATTATGGACTTTTTATTTATCTAATATATTTTTCATTTATTTAGTTGCATCAATGTTGTCTGTTTTCTATATATATAATGTTGATTGTTTTCTATTTATTATTATATATATAGAATATTATAATGATGAAAATTATGTCAGTTATAAAAAACAGTCAGCTTACAACAACTTTTTTTACAACTACTTTAACAAATGACTTTTAGCTTTTCTACAACAGACAACTCACAATATTTTTTTCACAGCAGACAACTCACAACGGTTTTTTCACAGCTCACAACAACTTTTTCATAGCAATACATTAGCGTGTATTTTGATGGTTGAATCATGCCTAAATACATGATAAAGGCTCATACAATATAAGTAGTGTACAATGTAAGTATCGTAGCATATTCAGGTATTTGGTTGCTCACACGAGCGTATTCAGGCTGTATTAGTAGATTGATAGATTAAAGAATACGATCTCACCCTATATCCATAGATACACTCAAATCGACCTTCACTTACAACTAGAACAGCAGACTATAGTGTGGGATCCACTTGTCCGTCACACTAAAATCAACATATGTATTCATATAGCATTTGATTCAGCCTTTGATAACAGAAATATCATTACTATTTCACTATTTGTCTCAATACTATTACTATTCATAAATCCATTCTTGCATGTTGTTTTCACTCTCAGCAGCTACGGGCCCACCCATAGGCATCGGCAAATAATGGCGGCATGAAAAAAATTAACCCAATAGAAAATCCGCATACATGTATCCGCTCATATGGTCTCAAATATAACCAACCAAAATACCAAATACCTTTTTTAAAAAAATATAATTCCGCTCATCCAATTTTTCTCATTAACCAAACACACTTATAACGAAATAGCACATCTAGGCTCGTCTCTCGACAAATACAAGGTGCGCAGGATCATCAAATTATAAGGCCTTGTTTGGGACTGCTCTGCTCCACGTTTTATAGCTCTGCTCCATAAACATCTAGACAAACAGGTCCAGATCCCAGTTTTTGGATCCGCGAAAAATGCAGATCCACGACTCCGCTCCACGTTTTTTGTGGAGCACCTCAGGAGGTGCTCTGCGGATTCAGTTTTTAAAACAAAACGTGAAGTTCGAGGTAATTTACCCACCAATATTATTATAAACTTATCGATTCACTTTTTATTTGATATTTATTACTTTTCATTTAGTACTATCTATATTAACTTTTTAAATGTTACTTTTGACTTTTATCACAAATTTTGATTATTTGTCTTATTCAAAAAAAATTGAAATAACATTTATTTTGTTATAATTTGTTTTAATATTGAAGGTACTTCGATTATAACTTATATTTTTGTATATTTACATAATTTTTTTGATAAGATGAATGATCAAAGTTTGTGATAAAAGTCAACGACGTTATTTAAAAGTTAATGGAGGAAGTACTAATTTAATATGTTTTACATAGTGGACATGAAAAATAATATAATTGGAGATTTATGAATAAACTCCGGGGTAAAATAATACATTCCTACCAAATTCTATTATTCTTGAATCTGAATTCCCTTCGCAAGCCAAACAAGTGCAAATACTCCATAGTGGAGCAGCAACTCCACTCTAGATCTGATTCTAAGTAAATTCCGTGGAGTGGAGTAAATTTTAAGAGAATGGAGTAGTCCCAAACAGGCCCTAAGGCTAAATATAATGGTTATATTTTTTTGATTGGTTTCGATTTATAGTAGTTTCGTAGAAAATATATTGAGTTGTTCAATCATACAAAGTTATTTCGTGATCATCGTGATCGATACTATTGTACACCGGGGCTATAAGATGCTATCTCAAATCATGCCTCGCTCTTGTTTAGAGTTTGGCGTAGGATCTCGAAAATTTTCGGAACGGCCATGCTGATAACATGTTAATTTGTTTAAAGCCAATGTACTAAATTGATGTACTAAACTGATGGTTTGATAAATCTGGTTTCCTGGGTATTCAAGAGTCCAAATCTGATGCCGAGACTTGTAATTACATATCGCATGCCTGCCATATAATGCATGAAATAGAAATTTCGGTTTCTTTGATTTGTAAGGAATATTACATATTTGTACGAGGGGAAAGTTTGCTTCACGTCGCATTATGGCAACGTGAGTTGATCCTGGTCATGGTGTACTCATCCACCAGTTTCATAGGACTAGAGATAAATTGCCACAGCCCACAAGGGCACACTGGTACTACACAAAAATATGAATAAGCAGGAGGACGCCATTAGTCTCATAAACACTACAATGGTCGATCGATTACTGGCTCGCTCTGCTATTACTCTATCAACTCACAAGAACGACATAGCTTATTCCTGCCCATCATACAAGTGCTTAGCAGGATGGATCATGGATGGATTGCAGGATGGGGGAAGAGTAGCTATGAATCTGTGATTGATTCATTGATCCTGTCCTATCAGCCATTAAATAAAAATTACAGTCTACTTCTATTCTACACTTGAAAGTATTGGAATATAATAAAGTGAATTTCTTAGCTTTCTTTATTAGATTAAACTGGTTGGTGCGTTACTCATTAAACACTTTTCCTCCACGAGACAAGGACCAATACCTAAATAACCAGATTCCTTCCTAACCGTGCCAAAGCTAGGGATGGATATGGATGTCAGAATATCCGAATTATCCGTATTCGTATTCGAATAACTATAAATATGGATGTCCGTATTCGTATCCGAATTAAATATGGATGACATTCGGAAATATCCGAATTCATTTTACAAATGTGGATATGGAAACAGATATCCGAATTTTGCTGAATATGGATATGAAAATGGATACATCCGTATTCGTTTTACGATTTCACACAGATTAAACTTAGACATAATATATTATCTCTATATTAATGGTTTATTTATTATTTATATAATTATGGAATACTTAAGTTAGTGAATATTAATAAGTTATGGTTTAAAATAAATTGATGGTTAAATATTTGTTTGAACTTGAATTTTTTTATAATCAAAATACAACATATCTCATTTCATATATTTTTTTTGTATTTTTCTAGATACATTTTCTATTTTTAACTCATTAATTGTGTTTCTAGGATTTAAATTGAAATATGTGAAATTTGAAATGCAAGTACCTAAAATAATGCACTAAAATTTATAGAAAAATTGCATTCACTATTTTGTTTCCATTTTTAGTTCTTATCCATGAAATTTAAAGAAATATTAAAAAATTTATGTTACACTTCATTGGTAATGTGGAGCTTAAGGTTTTTTTAATTATAAAAAAACTAATAAAGTCTGAAAAATAAAAGACTTATCATGGTGTTATAATATTATACGTAGATACCATGATAAAATTTTGAAAATATTTTGAGAAATTTATCATATAGAATGTTAAGAAATCTGAGATTTACTTGAGAGGAAATAGAGTTTTGAGAAGGAATAGACTATGGTTTAAAGTAAATTGATGGTTAAATGTTTGTTTGAACTTGATTTTTTTATATAATTAAAATACAACATATCTCATACCATATAAATTTTTTGTATTTTTCTAGATCTATTTGCTATTTTTAACTCATTAATTGTGTTTCTAGTATTTAAATTGGAATATGTGAAATTTAAACTGCAAGTACCTAAAATAATACACTAAAATTTATAGAAAAATCACATTCACTATTTTGTTTATATTTTTAGTTCTTATCCACTAAATTTAAAGAAATGTTGAAAAAATTATGTTACAACACTTCATTGGTAATGTAGAGCTTAAGAGTTTTTTAATTATAAAAAAATCAAATAAAGTCTGAAAAATACGAGACTTAATATAGGATGTTAAGAAATCTGATATTTACTCGAGAGGAAATGGAGTTTTGAGAATGAATAGGCTATGGTTTAAAGTAAATTGATGGTTAAATTTTTGTTTGAACTTGAATTTTTTATATAATTAAAATACAACATATCGAATACCATATAAATTGATTGTATTTTTCTATATTTATTTGATATTTTTAACTCATTAATTGTGTTTCTAGTATTTAAATTGGAATATGTGAAATTTGGACTGCAAGTACCTAAAATAATTCACTAAAATTTATAGAAAAATCACATTCAATATTTTGTGTCCATTTTATTTCTTATCCACTAAATTTAAAGAAATTTTAAAAAATTTATGTTACGACACTTCATTGGTAATGTGCAACTTAAGGGTTTTTTAATTATAAAAAAATCAAATAAAGTTTGAAAAATATGAGACTTGTCACAGTGTTATAATATTATACGTAGATATCATGATAAAAATTTTAAAATGTTTTGAAAATTTTCTCATTTAAGATGTTAAGAAATCTGAGATTCTCTTGAGAGAAAATAGAGTTTTGAGAAGGAATAGACTATGGTTTAAAGTAAATTGATGGTTAAATATTTGTTTGAACTTGAATTTTTTTATATAATTAAAATACAATGTATCTCATACCATATAAATATTTTGTATTTTTATAGATCTATTTTCTATTTTTAACTCATTAATTGTATTTCTAGTATTTAAATTGGAATATGTGAAATTTGAACTGCAAGTACCTAAAATAATGCACTAAAATTTATAGAAAAATCACATTCACTATTTTGTATCCATTTTTAGTTCTTATAGACTAAATTTAAAGAAATGTTAAAAAATTTATGTTACGACACTTCATGAGTAATGTGGAGCTTAAGGGTTTTTTAATTATAAAAAAATCAAATAAAGCCTGAAAAATACGAGACTTGTCACAGTGTTATAATATTATGCGTAGATATCATGATAAAATTTTTAAAATGTTTCGAAAAATTTATCATTTAAGATGTTAAGAAATCTGAGATTCTCTTTAGAGGAAATAGAGTTTTGAGAAGAAATAGGCTATGATTTAAAGTAAATTGATGGTTAAATGTTTGCTTGAACTTGAATTTTTTTATATAATTAAAATACAACATATATCATACCATATAATTTTTTTTGTATATTTCTAGATCTATTTGCTATTTTAACTCATTAATTGTGTTTCTAGTATTTAAATTGGAATATGTGAAATTTGAACCGCAAGTACCTAAAATAATGCACTAAAATTTATAGTAAAATCACATTCACTATTTTGTGTCCATTTTTAGTTCTTATCCACTAAATTTAAAGAAATGTTAAAAAATTTATGTTACGACACTTCATTAGTAATGTGGAGCTTAAGGGTTTTTTAATTATAAAAAAATCAAATTAAGTCTGAAAAATACGAGACTTGTCACAGTGTTATAATATTATACTTAGATATCATAATAAATCTTTTAAAATGTTTCAAAAATTTTATTTTATAGGATGTTAAGAAATCTGAGATTCTCTTGAGAGGAAATAGAGTTTTGAGAAGGAATAGACTATGGTTTAAAGTAAATTGATGGTTAAATGTTTTTTAAATTGAATTTTTTTATATAATTAAAATACAACATATCTCATACCATATAATTTTTTTGTATTTTTATAGATCTATTTGCTATTTTTTAACTCATTAATTGTGTTTCTAGTATTTAAATTGGAATATGTGAAATTTGAACTGCAAGTACCTAAAATAATGCACTAAAATTTATAGAAAAATAACATTAACTATTTTGTGTCCATTTTTAGTTCTTATCAACTAAATTTAAAGAAATGTTAAAAAATTTATGTTACGACACTTCATCAGTAATGTGGAGCTTAAGGGTTTTTTAATTATAAAAAATCAAATAAAGTCTGAAAAATATAAGACTTGTCACAGTGTTATAATATTATACTTAGATACCATGATAAAATTTTGAAAATGTTTCGATAAATTTATCATATAGGATGTTAATAAGTTTTTGAAAATGTTTAATTTTTAAAAACAATAAAATTCAGCCAATTCTTTCCAAATCGCCGTCTGTTTTTTCTGCATTTGCGTGCTTGGACTCAATTTGTGTGTTCTTGTTGGTTGAAATGTATGATGAATTTCGGTTTAAGACTTTATGTAGTTCTTGTTGGTTGTTGTGTATGATTAATTTTAGCTAATGTTGTTTAAAAATTTAGTTTGTGCATGGTTTATTGTGTATCATTGTTTCTTATTAATTCTTATTCTAATTTGGTATATTGGACCCTTTGGATTTTTAAAAATTTTGTGAAACAACGAACATTTGGAGTTAAACCGAGTAAACATCCGAATACATATTCGTATTCGAAACATCCGTTTTGTATTCGTATTCGAGAACATCCGAATCCGTATTCGTATTCGAATTAAAATGTGGTAAATAGTGCTATCCAGATTCGTTTCCATCCGTATCCGATCCGAATTCATCCCTATCCAAAGCTATGGAGTGATTTGGAAAGTAACATACACTGTTCTCTATCCTACAATATGCAGAGACAATAGTCAAATCTTTCAGTTAGGGGGCAGAGCCAAAAATTATCTAGAGCTAATCCAACTATTCCTATTTAAAAATTTTCATACAATTTCACGGTAATAAGGAGACCCATGTCTCCACTCCTGCTAAGTCCAAGGTAATACATATTGCTGGGAGAAGATGAATAAACTAAAGTTTAGTTAGTGTCACCTAAGATACGATTTGGATATCAATTTAAAGGATTAAATGTGAACTAATTATAAAAATAATTATATAATAGGAGGATTATTCGCGAGACGAATTTATTAAGCCTAATTAATTCATGATTAGCAAATGTTTACGGTAGCATCACATTGTCAAATCATGGCGTAATTAGTCCCATTAAATTCGTCTCATGAATAATCCACCGATTATGAATGAGTTTTATAAATAGTTTATATTTAATACTCTAAAATAACATCTAAACATCCGATGTGATAGAGTTTAACAAACGGGTACTCAAACTTGCATCTTTTACGTATGCCACCGGCTGACAAGACTGCTCTGCGAGTTGTAACATTTGAATAACTCTTAGACCATCCATTTACATCCAATACTTCCCAAACGATCTTAATCAGAACTCCGTGATAATTAAATAATGAACATGTAACCCACGTTATGATAGATCGAAGCCGTCCTCTTGGTAGGAGATTTTTATTCTTTGCACAAATTATGGATGCTTCACACAGCAAACAATTTAGTCAACATCCTCCAATTTATGGAAGCAACATAGGAAACTGATGAAAAAGAATGATTCTTATTGGACTATTAGGAAATTGTACAATTATTTTTAAAATAGATAAATCATGCCATCTACATAAACTAGTAGAACAAATTTATCATACTAGTGAATAGCAACAAGGCAATCATTATTTTACAAAAGATGATTAATAACCCTACAAAAATGTAACATACATACTGTATGGTTGCCGAAGACTAATCCATGGTCGGTGCAGGGGTGCTCCTATTGGTGTAGGATCGCAGTTCCCGATAGTGACCATCGGTAGACGTAGAAGGAAGGCGCGCTGTGATGATGAACTTGATCAGTCGTGTAGAACGCTTCCTAAAAATCATATTCGCTCTCTCCTAGTGCAGGATCACAAGGACGAGAGGTTTCGAAGACCTACTCTTCCATTATCGGTGCACGTCAATGAATGGAATAGAGTAGACTATGGCCGCAACACAGCAGAGAGAAGAGACAATCAAAGACCCTGGCTCGGTTCTTTGTTCTGATCTATGTTATCTCTCTTCTTGTAAGGAATCAACTAGATATACATGTATTTATATGGTAGCAACCAGATCTCATGTCGCGGTCATGATCTCCATCAAGTTTGTTACCATATAACCATATCTTGTGAACTTTGCCAAGTTCCCAAAGAATTAGAACAATAAAAGATAAGACCGAGTCCCTGCCACACAAGGAGTTGGATTTCAGGAACACATGGTCGGACTCACTAGGCCGACCCCTGACCTCGAGTCCTAGCTCGGGTCAAGCACTCAGCAGTACTGACCCCAACCCCTAAGTCTTTGGCTCATAACCAGCACTCGGGAGTACTTCTGATTCTGACTTCCAACTGCTCATTATTCCTTTTCACGACATAGGCCTTTGAGATTTATTTAGGAATTTCTGAAATATTCAAAGAAACCAAGTTGAGATGTGCTTTTGTTTTGTTTGTGATAAGTGATTGACAATGGGCTCCTTGTTCGGAGTTGTCCGATGGAGTGGTCTCAAATGGGTTTACCGAAGAAGTCAGTATTTGTGGAGTGCACCGAAGTGTGCAACGAAGGATTTACTCCAAAGGGCTTATGAGGAGCCATGCTGAATAGCGTGGGCCTCATGGCTCCAAAAGTGATGAGTCATTGTCAACGATAGTCAAAGAGGACAGAAGAAGAAGAGATCTGCTGTTTCATGGGCCACGTGTGACTCAGGTACACGAGCAGCGAGCGACTGTCGGGCAGAGGAGGCGGCGAAGTCGGGCTGGCCCAATCCGGGTGCATGGGCCAGAAGCAGTAGAAGACCCACTGGGTTGTTGACCAGGGTTGACTCAGGTACACGGGCGGTGAGTGATTGCCGGGCTGAGAGAGCTGCGGAGTCGGGCTGGCCCAATCCGGGTACCTGGTGCAAAGTCGGTGGAGGCTTTGTCAGTTTCGGCGCAAAACTGACAACCGTCGATCTTGTATCCGACTGTCCAGAAGAGAAGCCGTAGTCGCTACGAAAGCTTAGCTTCCGGATAAGTCATCTGTAACTCTAGGCCCACAGTCAGTCAGTCGTGTCTGTAAAAATACCTAAGGGCAGTAGAGTCTTTTCCTTTATTCTTGCGTCTGTAAAAACCCTAAGGGGCTGGTAGAATATTCCTAGTGTTGGGCAGCCTATAAATAGGGCCCCAATCCCTAGGGTTTGGACTACCCTTCTAGAAATCACTTTTTGAATCATTCATTGGGTCATCTCTTTGTTTCCTGTGCTTGTCTCTCTCTGCTGTGTGCGCCGCCAGGCTAATAGCTGCAGTTCCTCTATGTTTGTCTCTGTTTTGTTGGATGTTTTTATTCCTTATGCCTTGTGATGTTTCTCATTTAATGGATCTGCAGCATTTAATTCATTCTCACTGAATTTATTCCCGGTTGTGAAGGCTTCGGATGGCTTCTGTTGCTTGTGTTCTACACGCAAGTAGTACTAGTTCTTGCTGTTGCAAGTAGTACTACTACACTGTAGCTACAGTACTCACTGCCAGCTTTTTACCTTCTATTGCGCAGCTTTTTGATCGAAGTTGGCAGGCTCTAGCAACTTTTCTGGCGAAGCCCCCTCTCTGTTCGAAGCCCCTCAGCTCCGTGAGGCAGGCTTCGATCTAACACCTTCGAAGGCTTCGTTCAAACTTCGAACCTTGTTTTGTGTCCTGTGTTGCTAGCTTCGAAGTATTTTCTGAACGGACAGCATCGCATACTTCGAGCGACATTGCGAAGGTACTCCGGCCCTAGCTGTTCGAAGTCCATACTTCATTAGGTTTCGAAGTTGGCTTCGAAGCTTGTCGTTCTGCTAGGCTTCGCACTGTTTTCTTTGTGGCGTGTCAGCCTTCGCTTCTCTTTTCGAAGCTTTCTCTTTTCGAAGGTAGAGTGTAGGCTTCGAGTTTGGTCTCTCTGTCGTGTGACAGGCTTCGCTTCTGTGATCGAAGGTTGTTCATCTGTTTGTTGAGTTCGAAGTTCTGTGTTCGAAGGTTTGACTTCGAAGCTGTCGGTTCGAAGCTGTGTTCGAAGTTTTGTCTTCGAAGTACACACTTCGAAGCAGGCTCCGACGTTTGTCATACTTTGCTTCGAAGCATACTTCGCTTCTTGCCACTTCGAACTAGACTAGACCCAAACACCTTCGGCATCTTCGATATGCTTCGCAACTGACCTCTGAAGCAGGCTTCGACCAGCGAAGCAGTCTTCGACAAACATCTCCGAAGCAGACCTCGACGGGCGAAGCAGGCTTCGCCAAGTTCCGAACAGGAGACAAATTTGGACAGTAACTTCTCATTTCACCTTACATATATTTAGATCATTTCATTGGGAAGTTTAGGCCTGTTACATAGTGTTCATCTGCCTAGTTGCACTTCTTTAATAGTTCTCTGTTTGACATCAGTTGCTTCTAGGTTAGATACCCTTAGACTTAGGCCTTCTATTTATTTTCTGCTGCTTAGTCTTTTGAGGTGCGTTGGGTATTGGGAACAGGCCATTGATTCGAAAGAATTTTTAAGGCACCCATTCACCCCCCTCTGGTCGCTACTTTCGGTCCTACAAGTGGTATCAGAGCCTGGTTAGGGTTTTTCCATAGGAAAAATTACTCACATGCCATTATAATTTTTAGAAATTGCCTACATGCCACTGTCAGTGACTGTGGCGGCCCCCGTCTGGCAGTGACACAATGATGGCATTTTGGCAAACCGTAAAAATCGTAATGGCACAGAAAAAATTAACCCTTTTCCATACCTTAACCGGTTCTAAACCCCGGTAGTGACCATGACGTCTCCTGGCAAGGTCCCGTCCTTGGAAGCCTATGGCTATAACTATTGGAAGACTCGCATGCGAGCCTATCTCATGAGCCAGGGTTCGGATATTTAGGACATTTGCGTTCACACCATGTTTGTCATATTGCCAGTCACTAAGCAGGGTACTGCTGGTATCATTGCTCAGCATCTGAGCAACAGTAAGGCTGTGAACATTGTTTTCTCTGGTTTAGGTCCCACTGAGTTTGAGCGTGTGAGCCATCTCTCCACTGCGAGAGAGATCTGGGCTACCCTCAAGGCACACCATGAGGGAACAGCACAGGTCAAGGCTCGGCTCTATCAGACCTACCGGCGTGAATATGAGAATTTCACACAGAAGCCGGGTGAATCTGTTGAGGCTTTGTTTGGTCGTTTTCAGTCGATCATAAACAAGCTTCGGGACAACAAGGCTGAGGGTGCTCAGTTAGTCTCAGATCATGAGCAGGCGCTCAAGGTTCTCTATACCTTGGACCCAAAGATCTGGGAGATCAAGGTATCCTCTATCGTTGAGAGCACTTCTTACGATACCTTGACCATTTCTGAGTTGTTTAGCAAGCTGAAGGCCACTGAGGTAGATATCCAGCTGAGATCAAATCTCACTGGTTCTGGATCAAAATCCCTGGCCCTTGCTACACCTTCTGTTGATCCCTCTTCTGTGAGTTGTGCTGGGTTCTCTTTGATGTCTATCACTGAGGACCAGCTAGAGTTATTGGGAGATGATGATTTGTGTCTTTTTAACAACCGGGTGCGTCGTGTCTATGATAAGAGAATGTTCAAAAGACACGGCACAAAATCCAGATGCTTTGAGTGTGGTGATCCAGGACACTTCATCGCCGACTGCCCCAAGCGCAATGGATACAAGAAGGGCACCGGTGGCAGCTTCCATGACTCCGGCAAGCACGAGAGCCCATCCTTCAACAAGGGCAAGCCGAAGACTCGTTTCTTCAAGAAGGCCATGAAGGACTACCGGCGAGAGAATAAGAAGCGCGACAAGGCCTTCTTCGCCGAGATGGAGAAGAGCTACTCCAAGCGGTCCACGTCTTCTTCCTCTTCATCGAGCTCAAGCGATGAGGAGATCGCCATCAGGAAGGGGAAGGACAAGGACGATCCGGCGGGCCTCTGCTTCATGGCCTTCGGAGACAAGCCGAAGAGCCGCTCACACCAGCGCCGAAGATCCCGCAAGATCTTCTGCTCAATGGCTCTTGGGGATAAGGAAGAAAAGAGCTCCTCCGACGACTCCGACGACGACGACAACAAGGTATCATCCTACGAGCGCGAAATAGTTGATTTACTTGAGAGCAATCGTCAGGAGTTGAGATATCGGGAAAAACTGCTTAGGGGGGCTAAGAAGAGGATAGATGAGTTAGAGAGTGAGCTTGCCGTGGCCAACGGCAGAATCGAGAGTCTATCTTCTTCTCCTTGCTTGGGTGATAGCAGTGAGTGTCCGAAGTGTGAGGTGCTTCTGTGTGACCTGTCGACTCTGAAGTCCAGGTACATAGAAAGGGTTGATGAGAGGGATGCTTTGGCCACTGAGCTTGAAAGCGCTCAGCTGGAGCTGAAAGATGCTCAAGCCACTGTCGTCACACCCTGTGTTCATTGCCCAACTCATCTAGCTGTCTTAGCTGAGCTGAAATCCAAGGGCGATGAGCATTTGGGTGATTTGGAGAGGTTGAGAGCTGAGCTTGCCCAGACTAGGCTAGAGCTTGAGACACTGTTAGTTCCACCCACTGTCTGTGAGAACTGCCTGTCTCTTAGAATGGAGTTGATTAAGCTGAAAGCCGAAAAGTCTGTCCAAGTAGAAAGTGAGTGTGAGACCTGCTTGTCTCAGGTGGAGGTTCTAGCTTCCTTGAGAGAGGAGCTAGCAGATTCTCAGAATGAGAACTTTTACCTCCGTTCTATCCTGAGTTGGATCAGTGCCAGAGAGCCACAGCTTGGCATGATGATCCAGCAGTTCAAGAGGCAGGATGGGTTTGGGGTAGGTTACACCTACACCAAGGCTGACTTCGAGAGTGCCATTAGCCGGGCAGTGGAGTGGAGTAAAATGACTCCAGAGCAGAGGTATCCCAAGACTCACTCCACTGAGGCTTCCCAGGCTTGTCAGCCCAAGGATGGAGTGATCCATGAACCACCTAAAGCTCCACCCAAGAAACCTATCTGGGTTCCAAAACCCAAAAATCTCCACACTTCTCTTGACTCTCTTCCTGGACCTTCTCAACCCAAGAAGACTACACCCAACACCACCAAGCCCAAACATCCCAAGCCTCAACCACATCCCAAGAAGCCCACCTATCATTGTGAGTACTATCAGAGAGACGGGCATCTTGCGGAGTTCTGCTTCAGGAGGAAGCGGGTTGAGAGAGCAGAGAGGGCTCGTAGTGATCAGGAGCAGTTCTACCAGCAGGGTGGTAGACTGCGTGTTCCTCGGCGCGGGGAGAGGCTGGAGGCCAGGCCACGTCGTGTAGGTGGTGGTAGAGGAGACGGCTTTCTTGCCCGTGCTCCAGTTGGTGGTGTCCGTTCCGGCAGAGCTCCAGACCGTGCTGGCTACGGTCCTGGACCTCGTGGCCGCAGGGTTAGGCAGAACCGAGGACCGCGTTTTGAGCCGCGTTTTGGTCCAAACTCTTTTGATGGTTTTCACTTTCCATCTTTTGAGCAGATGGCTCGACACTGGTTTAGCTCTTTTGCTAAACCTGGTGCCGGACCATTTGCTCCCACTTACAGCCACTGATTGTGCAGGATCGGGGACTGGAGGATGTTTGGATCATGGACTCAGGATGCTCTCGCCACATGACGGGACATCGCAGATGGTTCTCCAGTCTCACTCCCCCGAGCTCCAAAGAATACATCACGTTCGGGAACAGCGGTCAAGGGAAAGTAAGTGGCATAGGCTCAATTCGCATTTCAGATCATTTCTCTTTGAAGAATGTTGCTTTGGTTAAAAATTTGAACTTCAACTTGATTTCTGTTTCGCAACTTCTTGAGGATGGTTTGGAAGTGCGTTTTAAGAAGGGAAATTCTTCTATGGTTGATTCTAGAGGGTCTTTGATTTGCCAGATTTTACCTTTCGGTAAAGTTTTTCGAATTGACTTCTCTAATTCTTTTGGCCCTTCTCGCTGTTTGATTGCTGGATCTTCTTCTGAGCTCTGGAAGTTGCATAGGAGGTTAGGTCACTTGAGTTTTGATCTGCTAGTCAGGTTAAGCTCTATGGACCTCATCCGAGGATTGCCCAAGCTTAAGATGGAGAAGGATCTAGTTTGTCATCCCTGTCGTCATGGAAAAATGGTTGCCGCTTCTCACTCACCTGTGACTCAGGTGATGACTTCGTATCCGAGCGAGCTTTTACACTTGGACACTGTTGGTCCAGCTCGGGTACGTTCAGTCGGTGGGAAGTGGTATGCACTTGTGATTGTTGACGAATTTTCTCGATTCTTGTGGGTTTTCTTTTTGGAGTCTAAGGATGAAACTTTTCAATTTGTTCATGACCTGATTTTGAAGCTGAAGAATGCGAACAATGGTCGGATGCGAGCAATTCGCTCCGACAACGGCTCTGAGTTCAAGAACTCTCAGTTCATCAGCTTCTGTAGTGATCAGGGTCTGGACCATCAGTTTTCCTCTCCTTACACTCCCCCACAGAACGGCGTTGTGGAACGAAAGAACCGCACGCTAGTCGAGATGGCCAGGACGATGCTCGATGAGCACAGGTCTCCTAGGCATTTTTGGGCTGAAGCTATGAACACGGCTTGCTATCTGGCCAACTGCATTTTTCTTAGAGCTTACCTTGGTAAGACATCATATGAATTGCGGTTCGGCAGACAGCCCAAGATAGCCACTTGCGGGCGTTTGGCTGCAAGTGCTTTGTGCTCAAGAAGGGAGGGCACTTGGACAAGTTTGAGTCTCGTTGCTGGGATGGTGTTTTTCTTGGTTATGCTTTGCATTCTCGAGGTTTTCGTGTTTGGAACCTCGAATCCCAGCTGCTTGTCGAGACTTGTGAAGTTTCATTTGTTGAGTCCTTGCCTTCTTTGACTCCTTCTTTTGAGCTTTCTGGTGATGATGAGCTTGGAGAGTCCATCTTTGAGGAAGATGAGGATACTCCAGCTGCTGATGAGGGTGGGCCTTCTGCATCCCCCGCAGAGCCCACACCTTCTGAGACTTCGACTGATGATGAGGGCGGACCTCTGATCACTTCTTCCACTACGATCGAGCCCCCTCAGTCAAGTCCAGAGGTGCCAGCTGCTGACTCTGGTGAGGTGACTTCGGATCACCAGGGAACCCGAGCAGTTCAGCGTGATCACCCCTCAGAGCTCATCATTGGTGATTTGACTGAGAGAACTTTACGTTCTTCTGCCTCTCTTGCTGTGTTTGCCGAATCTGCGTTTGTTGCATCTTTTGAGCCCAAAGACGTTTCTCATGCTCTTTCTGATTCTAATTGGATTAATGCTATGCAAGAAGAGCTTGAGAATTTTGTCCGCAATCGGGTTTGGACACTAGTTGAGCCGCCACCAGGATGCAACCCCATAGGCACCAAATGGGTGTTCAAGAACAAACAAGGTGAAGATGGGGTTGTGGTGCGCAACAAGGCTCGACTAGTTGCCCAGGGTTATTGCCAGAAGGAAGGTATTGACTTTGAAGAAACCTTCGCTCCTGTTGCCCATCTTGAGTCCATTCGTATTCTTCTAGCTTTTACCGTTTCGAAGGGTTTTAAGCTTTTTCAAATGGATGTTAAGAGTGCTTTTCTGAACGGGTACATAGAAGAGGAGGTTTATGTTAGGCAACCCCCCAGTTTTGAGAACCCTAAGTTTCCTCGACATGTTTTTAAATTGCAAAAGGCTTTATACGGGTTAAAGCAAGCCCCCAGGGCTTGGTATGACCGGTTGAAGCAGTTTTTGTTGGGGAAGGGCTTTGTGATGGGTTCTGTGGACAAAACTCTCTTTTTGCTCAGAGTTGCTTCAGACTTCTTAGTTGCTCAGATTTACGTGGATGATATTATTTTTGGCGGTACTACTAATGATCTTGTGTCCAAGTTTTCTGAGCAGATGCACAGTGAGTTTGAGATGAGCCTCATGGGTGAGCTCAAGTACTTCTTAGGGCTCCAGATCAAGCAGACCAAGGACGACACTTTCATCCACCAAGGTAAGTACACTCGTGATATGCTTAAGAAATTTGACTTTGGTGGTGAATTGAAGCCGCAGATGACCCCGATGGGCACTTCTGGGGGTCTGGACAAGGATGAGAGCGGTGTCAAGGTCAATGAAAGGGAATTTCGAGGGATGATCGGCTCGCTGCTATACTTAACGGTGACAAGACCAGACATTCAGTTTGCCGTGGGACTGTGCGCGCGCTTCCAGTCTTCACCTCGCGCGTCTCATCGACAGGCTGTCAAGCGCATTTTCAGGTATCTTACTTATGCGCCTGATCTTGGTCTTTTCTATTCAGCATCATCTTCTCTCGATTTATATGGATTTTCGGATGCCGACTTTGGTGGGTGCCGGTTGGATCGCAAGTCGACTTCCGGTACTTGCCAGTTTCTTGGTTCTTCTCTTGTCTCTTGGTCTTCTCGAAAGCAATCTGGAGTTGCTCTTTCGACCACAAAGGCTGAGTATGTAGCTGCTGCTAGCTGCTGCTCACAGTTGGTTTGGATGATTTCCACTCTGCGAGATTTTGGGTTGTTCTTTCCTACAAAAATTCCTTTGTTTTGCGACAGCACCAGTGCTATTAGTGTAGGGAAAAACCCATGTCTCCATTCAAAAACCAAACATATTGATGTGCGCTTTCACTTCTTGCGGGATCAATATGAGAAAGGTGTCATTGACCTTGTTCATGTTGATACCCATCATCAGTTGGCTGATATTTTCACCAAACCCCTAGATCAGTCTACATTCGAGCGTTTACGAGGGGATTTGGGTGCTGTGTATCCTTTTTAGGATACTTTGCGTCAGTTTTCCTTCTTCTTTACTCTTTTCTTGAGTCTTTCTGTGTGTGTTCATATCTTGCATATTCACATATCACACTTTTAAGCTTGCTTCTGTTATATGATTGAACTGCTTTACTTATTCTAGCTGGTACATGCTTTTGACTACTTGTCGATTATCATGCTTTGCTTCAGTTCAAATGATATGTCTGATATCTGTCATATGCATGGCTTTTATGCTTTAAAATTGAAAAATAATCACCATTGCTTCTGGTAACTAGCATGCGTAGGCTGAATATTCTTGCTATCTGTTACATGCCTTGTAGCTAGTTTCTGACTTAGTTGCAAATATGCAACTTGGACATCTGTATGCTTTAAACATGGAAATGTGCTATAAAAATAATGAAAATTCGAGAAAAATGAAAATTCCATGCCTTTTTGTGCATAACTTGAAAAAGATCCAGGTGGGTTTGCTTTGTCGCATTACATTTGTTCTGGACTGCATACCATAGCACTTTGGTATGAACTAGGACAGTGTAGTGTATGCCAAGACCAATGTCTTAAGCTTCTGATGGTCCAAATCTGGCCTAGGCTTGACTTGGTCGGTCAGCATAAGGTTTGACATGCAAATAACCCCTGGCAAAAATGAAAAAGGAAAGAGAAAAAGCTTGAAAATTGAAATGATAACAAGTTTGCTGAAGCACTTTGTTTTTGAACAAAGCTTATCTTGGTAGATATCAGTTAGCTTTTGCATCTCATGTTTTACCTTGCTTGTTTTACTGGAAAATGTGGTGATGCTTTTTGTTTGCGAAAACTGAAAAATGTGTGCTAATGACTTTCTTTAGATATCATCTGTTGCACTGATCATGCCATGTGTCTTAGACAGTATCTCTTTTGCTATACTTGTTAGATGCTGTAACTGCAGTCAATCATATTTGAGAAGCATGCTTTCTACACTCCTTATGCACTCCAGTTGAAATCACTGCATCTTTTGAAGGGGAGTTGCATTTCAGGGGGAGTTGCATTTCAGGGGGAGTCTGTGTCTCTATTGAGTGCTTGATGAGTTCACTTGTCAACAAGGGGGAGAAAATTTGGGATCAGAGTTTAAGGGGGAGTTCTTACTCTGTTGATATCCTTGTTATTATGATATCGCACTCATTTTGAGCTTTTACGTTTTGGTTAACCATAATGACCGCTTCTTGCTTTTGTTCGGCTTTTGGTCATTAGGGTTAAATTTTTTACCTTATTTTTTTCTTCTTCTTTGTTTTCTTGTGTTTTTTTTCGTGTTTCCACATTTGCTCGCAGGTGCTGAAGAGCTGAAGAAGAGGAGTGTTGACAATGCACTCATCAAGGGGGAGATTGAGGAGCCATGCTGAATAGCGTGGGCCTCATGGCTCCAGAACTGATGAGTCATTGTCAACGATAGTCAAAGAGGACAGAATAAGAAGAGATCTGCTGTTTCATGAGCCGCGTGTGACTCAGGTACACGGGCAGCGAGCGACTGTCAGGCAGAGGAGGCTGCGAAGTCGGGCTAGCCCAATCCAGGTGCATGGGCCAGAAGCAGTAGAAGACCAACTGGGCTATTGACCAGGGTTGACTCAGGTACACGGGCGGTGAGTGATTGCCGGGCTGAGAGAGCTGCGGAGTCGGGCCGGCCCAATCCGGGTACCTGGTGCAAAGTCGGTGAAGGCTTTGTCAGTTTCGGCGCAAAACTGACAACCGTCGATCTTGTATCCGACTGTCCAGAAGAGAAGCCGTAGTCGCTACGAAAGCTTAGCTTCCGGATAAGTCATCTGTAACTCTAGGCCCACAGTCAGTCAGTCGTGTCTGTAAAAATACCTAAGGGCAGTAGAGTCTTTTACTTTATTCTTGCGTCTGTAAAAACCCTAAGGGGCTGGTAGAATATTCCTAGTGTTGGGCAGCCTATAAATAGGGCCCCAATCCCTAGGGTTTGGACTACCCTTCTAGAAATCACTTTTTGAATCATTCATTGGGTCATCTCTTTGTTTCTTGTGCTTGTCTCTCTCTGCTGTGTGCGCCGCCAGGCTAATAGCTGCAGTTCCTCTATGTTTGTCTCTGTTTTGTTGGATGTTTTTATTCCTTATGCCTTGTGATGTTTCTCATTTAATGGATCTGCAGCATTTAATTCATTCTCACTGAATTTATTCCCGGTTGTGAAGGCTTCGGATGGCTTCTGTTGCTTGTGTTCTACACGCAAGTAGTACTAGTTCTTGCTGTTGCAAGTAGTACTGCTACACTGTAGCTACAGTACTCACTGCCAGCTTTTTACCTTCTATTGCGTAGCTTTTTGATCGAAGTTGGCAGGCTCTATCAACTTTTCTGGCTGTTTTATGGCGAAGCCCCCTCTCTGTTCGAAGCCCCTCAGCTCCGTGAGGCAGGCTTCGATCGAACACCTTCGAAGGCTTCGTTCAAACTTCGAACCTTGTTTTGTGTCCTGTGTTGCTAGCTTCGAGGTATTTTCTGAACGGACAGCATCGCATACTTCGAGCGACGTTGCGAAGGTACTCCGGCCCTAGCTGTTCGAAGTCCATACTTCGTTAGGTTTCGAAGTTGGCTTCGAAGCTTGTCGTTCTGCTAGGCTTCGCACTGTTTTCTTTGTGGCGTGTCAGCCTTCGCTTCTCTTTTCGAAGCTTTCTCTTTTCGAAGGTAGAGTGTAGGCTTCGAGTTTGGTCTCTCTGTCGTGTGACAGGCTTCGCTTCTGTGATCGAAGGTTGTTCGTCTATTTGTTGAGTTCGAAGTTCTGTGTTCGAAGGTTTGACTTCGAAGCTGTCGGTTCGAAGCTGTGTTCGAAGTTTTGTCTTCGAAGTACACACTTCGAAGCAGGCTCCGACGTTTGTCATACTTCGCTTCGAAGCATACTTCGCTTCTTGCCACTTCGAACTAAACTAGACCCAAACACCTTCGGCATCTTCGACATGCTTCGCAACTGACCTCCGAAGCAGGCTTCGACCAGCGAAGCAGTCTTCGACAAACATCTCCGAAGCAGACCTCGACGGGCGAAGCAGGCTTCGCCAAGTTCCGAACAGGAGACAAATTTGGACAGTAACTTCTCATTTCACCTTACATATATTTAGATCATTTCATTGGGAAGTTTAGGCCTGTTACACAGTGTTCATCTGCCTAGTTGCACTTCTTTAATAGTTCTCTGTTTGACATCAGTTGCTTCTAGGTTAGATACCCTTAGACTTAGGCCTTCTATTTATTTTCTGCTGCTTAGTCTTTTTAGGTGCGTTGGGTATTGGGAACAGGCCATTGATTCGAAAGAATTTTTAAGGCGCCCATTCACCCCCCTCTGGTCGCTACTTTCGGTCCTACAACTTACCGAAGGGTTCAATATTTGCGGTGTGTGCACTGAAGAGTTCAACCCGAAGGGTTCACCGAAGGTTGTTGCAAAACTTGTTTGCTTATCTCGTGATGTGCAAGAAGGTGGACGCAACTTGATTGTCAACAACGAGGGATCAGGACTAGGTGGGAAGTCTGGTACCAGAGGATCAAGGAATCTAGGTGAAGTAAAGTGTGGTCCGAGGGGTGTTCAGAGGCTCTCTAGATGGACGGTCTAAGGCACAAGTGTGGTCCAAAGGTTGACCGTTTCTAGTCTCCACATTAATTCAATGATAACTCTCTATTCTGGTAGAATTATTGGATGAGGCCAGATCCGTTGGAAATTTCCAAGCTGTGGTCGAACACATTTATTGTATTTAAGATGCAGTTTCTATGAACATTTTATTCCCTACTGATCACTTGAATCCGAAATGACCTTCATTGCATTCATTGCTTGATTGATGTCTATTGATGAAGTGTTGCTCCTTTGGCCACTCTTCAACGTTGTAATACCTAAGAACAATTAAATTATGGACATTAGGTAGCAACTGATTTTCATGTGTAATGCTATTCTTATTTAGGAGCGAGTCCACCTATTGATTTATTTGCTTTGCACAAGCGCGAGTTATTGCTCCTTCAAAATGATTTGAAATATCTTGATCATTAGGGGAAGGAAATGTTGTTGATGCTAGGATCCATACCATCCTCCCCTTCTTGAGAAGGAGTTGTCCTCGACTCTATTTGTTTTGGTCCAAAGAACGATGATAAATCAACAACATCAAAAGTAGTACTCACATTGTAGTTATCTCCAGGAAGCTCAATCTTATATGCATTGTCATTTATCTTCTCTAACACTTTGAACAAACCATCAACACGTGGCATAAGTTTGGACTTGCACTTCTCTAGAAAACGCTCTTTGCGTAAATGCACCCAAACTAGATCTCCCGATTTGAAAAGCATCTTCTTTCTTTCTTTGTTTGCCTTTTGAGCGAAATAGCGCGCCTTCTTCTCTATAACTTAGTCTTCAGATGCATAGCTTTCACAAACTCTGTGCGCTTTGTTGCCTCCATGTTTGCTCTCTCTTGAAAAGGAAGTGGAAGCAAATCAAGTGGCGTGATTAGCTTAAAACAATACACCGCTTCAAACGGGCACAATTGTGTTGTTGAGTGAACAACTCTATTGTATGCAAATTCAACATGTGGAAGTCAGTCCTCCCATTCCTTCAAGTTCTTCTTGATCATTGTTTGCAACAACATGGAGAGTGTACGGTTTACCACCTCTGTTTGACCATCAATTTGTAGGTTATAAGTTATTGAAAACAAAAATTTTATCCCAAGCTTGGCCCACAATGTCTTTCAAAAGTAACTCATAAACTTTACATCATGTTCTGAAACAATGGTTCTAGGAATCCCATGCAATCTCAAAATTTCCCTAAAAAACAAATCAGTAATATGTGAAGCATCGTCGATCTTGTGACAAGGAATAAAGTGTGTCATTTTAGAAAACCTATCCACAGTTACAAATATGGAATCTCTCCCCGTCTTTGTCCTAGGCAATCCCACAATAAAGTCCATGCTAATATCTTTCCAAGGTGCACTAGGAATAGGAAGTGGAGTATATAAACCATATGAGTTAAGTTTGGACTTAGTTTTATGGCATGTGGCACAACACTACAAATTGTTCAACATATCTCCGCATCTTTGGCCAATAAAAATTATTGAATAGCATGGCCAAAGCCTTTTCTCTCCCAAAATGTCCCATTAAACCACCGCCATGTGATTCCTGCAACAACAACAAACGTACAAATGAATCTGGATCACATAGCTTGTTAGCATGGAACAAGAACCCGTTATGAACATGAAAATTTTTCCAGCCTTTCCCATCATTACATTTAGTACACCGTTCAACAAATTCTTTATTTATAACATACAAATCTTTCAAACTTTCTAAACCTGGAACGTTGATATCAAGTTTAGATAAAAGAACAATCCTACGAGACAATTCATCAGCAACCACATTTTCTTTACCGTTCTTGTATTTCACAATGTATGGGAAAGATTCAATAAATTCAACCCATTTAGCATATCTACGATTCAGTTTAGCTTGCCCTCTCAAATATTTTAGTGCTTCATGATCATAATGTATGATAAATTGTTTGGGCAATAGATAATGTTGCTAAGTGTCTACAACACGGACCAAAGCATATAACTCTTTGTCATAAACAGGATAATTTAATTGAGCGCCACAAAATTTCTTGTTAAAGTATGTTACTAGTTTTCCTTCTTATATCAAAACACCACCAACACCCAAACCACTAGCATCACATTCAATTTCGAATGGTTTGTCAAAATTAGGCAAAACAAGAAAAGGTGCTTCAGTGAGGCATTTGTTAAGTTCTTGAAATGCTTTTTCTTGTGACTTACCCTAAATAAATTCAACACCTTTCTTAGTGAGCTCATTTAAAGGCACAATGATGGTGCTGAAATTCTTCACAAAACGTCGATAGAACCCATCAAGACCATGAAAGCTTCACACTTGACTGACATTGACTGATGTTGACCAATTCTTGATTGCTTCAACTTTAGATTCGTCCACTTCTTCTCCCTGTGCAGAAACAACAAAACCCAAAAAGACAACCTTATTTGTGCAAAATGTGCACTTCTCCTTGTTAGCATACAATTTTTCAGATCGAAGTACTTGCAACACTTGTACAATATGGTCAACTTGCATTTCTTTGCTACGACTATATATCAAAATGTCATCAAAATAAACCACCACAAATTTTCCAATGAACGCTCTCAAAACATGATTCATTAGTATCATGAATGTACTAGGTGCGTTAGTTAAACCGAAAGGCATAACTAGCCACTCATACAAACCAAATTTTGTTTTGAATGTAGTTTTCCACTCGTTGCTCTCTTTCATTCTAATTTGATGATAGCAACTAGACAAATCGATTTTTGAGAAAATACCAGCACCACTTAATTCATCAAGCATATCGTATAACCTAGGAATAGGATTTCAATATCTAATTGTGATGTTGTTAATCGCTATAGAATCTACACACATGCGCCATGTACCGTCTTTCTTAGGAACTAGAATAACAAGAATTGCACAAGGACTAAGGCTTTCACGAACATACCATTTTTCAACAAGTGCTTGTACCTGTCGCTGTATTTCTTTCGTGTCCTCTGGATTGGCTCGGTACGAAGGTATATTTGGAAGAGAGGCTCCTAGTATAAGGTCGATTTAATGTTCAATACCTTGAAGTGGGCGAAGACCAGCTGGTATTTCTTCTGGAAAAACATCACAAAACTCCTGCAAAACATTTGTGATAGCACTTAGAAGAAATGAGATATCATTAGTAGAAAACAATACATCTTTGTATACTAGCACAAAATGCACACAATTTGAGTTTTTATTTACTCTCTTAGTTCTGATTTAGTGGCTAACATAACTAAATTGTGTTTCTCACCCATTTTATTCCCATTCTCTTGCTCCTTAATACTTCCAACATTTACCTCATTCTCTTGCATTGTATTAACATAAATTTGAGTAAGAGACATTGGTCGAAGGACAAATTCTTTGTTGTTCCACTGAAGTGAATACTAATTATGCGACCATCATGTTGAATGCCACAATAAAATTGTTGATACTAAAATGTGCCAAACACACGGACGCCGATCCGCCGATCCAAAAGCATGCAGATACTTAGGAGTAAACCCCTAAACGTAACACAACGTCGATGTCGCATTCCGACGACCCTTAAACAATGGTAAAGGAATAGCGGACTTGCTAGGCAATCAAATAATAGTTGTTAGAATTACCCAATTAACTGATGTGTGGTAAAAAGAAATTAAACCAAACCATCAAGAATATGGCCGATTCAACTGAAGGTCCTAGCAGTCAGATTGGCCAAGGTATGACGGTTAGACCAAAGCATTACCGCCGGTCGGACTGGCGGTGCGGAGAGAAGGCTGAAGGAGCACTTTGGCGTGTAGTGCGAAGGGTGGCCGAAGGGGTCTCTATGGCCTTTGGTCGGTCAGACCGAGGGTATAACCCCAGTCAGACTGAAGGGTCTTAGAGGGTTCGGGACACGACATAAAGACGGGCTCCGATGTGAAAATACTCCCGGTGCGAAGATACCCTTAGTGCGAAGAGGGTCGGTCGGACTGTGGGTTCAACCCCGATGAGACCAAGGGCTTCGGTGTGCAGTGTACCCAGTGTGAGGCTTTAGTGTGCACGATCGGTCAGACCGGCTTGGGGGCATCGGTCAAACTGAGGCGTGCTGGCACGCCTGATGAAGGCACGAAGATGGACATTAAAACTAAACCTAGGTCAAAAAGGTAGATTGAAAAGTAAAAGTATGATTCAAGGAAATAATAGATTTGATCTATTAGGGTTTTGGGGGATCTCCTTGAATCGACCTTGCCTCTATTTATAGTGGTTGTACATGAATTCCTAGGGTCTAATATGAGTTATACACAAGTTCCAAATCGTTAAAATCTAATTAGGAATAAAAATACCTCAAAACACTTAATCTGTCTCAGACTCGGTTTTGGGCTGGTCTGACCGAGCCCATATGGTCGGTCTGACCAGGCCTACATGGACGGTCTAACTAGGCCTGCATGGCCGGTTGGACCGACCTTTGCCTGGTCTTGGCATATTTTCGACCCAAATTACCAAAAGGTGGTATCTTGACAATTTTGAGCATTAATGCTATTTTCTGCTATCAACACATGCCCCCCTACATTATGGCAAACTTTAGTGGGCCAAAAGCACAACGAGAGAAGGGCGATATGCTTCATATTAGCCTTTCGACACTTCAAGCGTTTTGCCACACACTTGGGAAGTACTTTTTCAAATATCTACCATTTAAAGATGTGCGAAATCGCTCTCCTTGTAGAGACTCTAGCAAATATGCAACGATTTCAACAACTCTAAAAGGACCTTCCCAACTAGGCGCCCATTTACTAAACTTTGGGGTTTTAGTGCCTAAAGGCAAAATCGTCTTCCAAACCAAGTAACCAACTTGAAACGATTTTGATATTACCTTCTTGTTATAAGCTCTAGCCACTCTTCTTTTGTCTCTTTCTATTGCCTCTAGAACTCTTAACCTCTTATCGGTCACGTCTTCCAAATTATCCTTCAAAAGAGTTTCATACTCATCGACCGATAAGCCATCTTGCTTAAGTAACCTTAAAGAGCCAAGATTCACCTCTACGTGTAAAACGACTTCTTGTCCATACAACAACTCATATGGACTTACCTTGGTGGAACCATGCTTCGCAACTCTACATGCCCACAATGCCTTAGAAAGCACTTCATGCCACCTTCTAGGAAACTCTTCAATCTTTTTCTTGATGAGCTTAATCACAGTTTTATTACTAGACTCGACCTAACCATTGGACTAGGCGTAGTATGGTGAAGAGTTTATCAACTTTATACCATAAGATTATGCAAAATCACATACTTCTTTAGAAAAAAATGAAGCACATTGATCAGTAGTAAGAGTTTGAGGAATACTCAATCTATGTATAATGTGCTTAAAGATAAAATCAATTACCTTGTTCTACGCCATGTTCTTGAGAGGAACAACCTCGGTCCACTTGGTGAAGTAATTTGTGGCCATCAACACGAACCGATGCCCTTTTGAAGGGGAAGGATAAATTTGGTCGATGAAGTCCACGACCCAACCTCGGAACAACCATGGTTTGATAATAGGATTAAGTAAAGACGTAGGAGCAAGATGAATATTACAAAACCTTTGACAAGCTTCACATCCTCTATAGTACTTAAAAGAGTCTTCAGTCATAGTCGGCCAGTAAAAACCCACTCTTTTGAGCATCCAACTCATTTTCTGGTCCGACTGATGAGTGCCACAAAGACCTTCATGTACTTCACCCACAACAAGTCTAGATTGATCAACATTCAAACATCTCAAAAGTACTTCATCAACAGTTCGGCGATACAACTCATTGTCGAGTAACACAAACTTAAACGCTTGTCGTCAAACTTTCCGATCAACTCGCTTGCTAGGATCTATCAAATACTGAGTAATTGGAGTTCTCCAATCATCCTCATGATTACCTAAAGTACTCACCAAATCCTCGCTCGAATTGGCATTCAAATCATAAATTTCAAGTTGCCCCCGTTTCCTAAAACCTCCTGACACGGGGAAGTCAGACCAGACAGACACCTGCGGTCAGACCAACCATGTCAGGCCGGTCAGATCGATGTGTTCTGACTCGGTATAGAAATAAATTCAAGCATCTATTTTTCTTGTGCGAAAAATTTACCTTTTTTTATTTGGTATCCAGATGCTTGCTGAGCCAAATCATTTGCTACTGAGTTGGCCTCTCGAGACACATGTGAAATCATGAAATCATCAAACATAGCAATTATGTTTAGACATTTATCCAAGTAGCTATTTAGCAAACCATTAAAACATTGAACATCTTTAGCTACTTGCTAAACCACTAATAGTGAATCACCATATGCATGAACATGTTGAACTCCCATGGAAGCTAGCAATTCAAGTCCTAGTAATAAAGCTTCATATTCGGCTTGGTTATTAGTACAATGGAATTCTAAATGGGTCGAGGTCTCGAAACTCATACCACTAGGTGATATGAGCACAACTCCAACACCTTGGCCATTACTTCAACTAAAGCAGTATCACTACTCCAATTGACATCTACATGATTATCAACTATAAAATTTGCGATGATTTGGCCTTTCATACCTTTTAGGGGTTCATAAGACAAATCGTACTCAACCAAAGCATAAGCCCACTTTTCGATTCTCCCACTTAGAATCGAACATGTGTTGACACTAAAGTGCGCCAACCACACGGACGTCGATCTAGCGATCCAAAGCGTACAGATACTTAGGAGTAAACCCCTAAGCGCAATGCGGACGCCACGTTCCAACGATCCTTAAACAGTTGTAAGGAAATAACAAAGTCTCCAGTCAATCAAATAATATTAATATATAATTATTCAATTAACCGATCTATGAGAAAATAACTAAAAATAATTAAACCGGCCAGAACAAGGCTGGTTCAACCGAGGGTCCCGGCAATCGGACCGGCCAAGCGAAGCCGGTCGGACTAGAGATATGCCGCCTGTCAGACCGGTGGTGCGGAGAACGGGCTGAAGTGATCTTTGGCATGCAGTGCGGTGTGTCGGCTGAAGGGCTTCGGCCCTTGGTCGGTACAACCAGAGGGTATACCCCGGTCCAACCAACGATGTGCGAAGGGTGCCACCGAAGGGTTTCAGCATCTAGGTGTGAAGTGTACCGTCGAAGGGCCCTAGGCGGTCAGACTAATGGGCGTCTAGTCAGACCGGCAGTGGGTCTCGGTCAAACCGAGGGTACATCACCGAAGGGGGTCCGGTGCGAAGGGGTACCCCGGCACGATACTTCAGCGCGAAGGCTTTGATGTTCACAGGGTTAGTCGGACATGCCTCGGGGCACCAGTCAGATGGAGTCATGCTGGTGTGCCTGACGACGGCACGACACAAGACGATCAAACTGGAGGGGCGCCGTCGGTCGGACCGACAGCCTCCGGGAAAGCGGCCTCCGGACCCCGGCGACCAACTTGATGGTGAGGGAAGGGTCCAGAACTTCTTGGCGATGAAGATGAATAAGAACACATTGCAAAACACTAAAACTCAAAGGCAATTTGGCCAAGAGACCGAATCACCAGTAAAAACCGATAAAATGATAGAAATCCGTTACATGGATGAAACAGACGATTCACAAGCGAACCGATAAGGACTTACCATGATTATGACGCGACAGATAGAGGGCTTACATCACAACCCCATGAAGATGGACATACTGAATTGAATCTAGGGCAAGAAAGTAAATTGAATGTAAAGGTACGATTCAAGGAATAATAGATTGGATCTATTAGGATTTTTGGGGGGGTGGTGGGAGGCTTCCTTGAATCGGCCTTGCCTCAATTTATAGAGGTTGGTCATGAGTGTCTAGGTCTAATTTGAGTTAGATATGAGTTCCAAATCATCCAAAATTAATTAGGGATAAAAATACCCCGAAATCAGCCATTTGGAGTCGGACTCGGGTTGGGCTGGTCTAACCGGACCCATATGGCAGGTCTGACCGGGCCTACATGGGCAGTTGGACTAGACCTTGACAAGTCTTGGCATATTTTCAGCCCAAATTACCAAAAATGATATTTTGATAATTTTGACCATTAATGCTATTTTTTGCTATCAACACATGCCCCATGCGTTTTGGAAAACTTTAGTGAGCCAAAAGCAAAATGAGCTAAGGGTGATATGCTCCATATCGGCTTTTCGACACTTCAAGTGTTTTGCCACACTTGGGAAGTACTTTTTCAAATACCTACCATTCAAAGCTCCACAAAATCGCTCTCCTTGAAGAGACTCTAGCAAATATGCATTACTTGGAGCGATTTCAACAACTCTAAAAGGACCTTCCCAACTAGGTGACCATTTACCAAATTTTGGGCTCTTAGTGCCTAAAGGCAAAATCGTCTTCCAAACCAAGTCATCAGCTTGAAACGATTTCGCTCTCACCTTCCTGTTATAAGCTCTAGCCACTCTTCTTTTGTCTCTTTCTATTGCCTCTAGAGCTTTCAACCTCTTATTGGTCACCTCTTCCAAATTATCCTTCAAAAGAGTTTCATACTCATCGACCAATAAGCCATCTTGCTTAAGTAACCTTAAAGAGCCAAGATTCGCCTCTATGGGTAAAACGACTTCTTGTCAATATACTAACTCATATGGACTTACTTTGGTGGCACCATGCTTTGCAACTCTATATGCCCATAATGCCTCAAAAAGTACTTTATGCCACCTTTTAGGGAATTCTTCAATATTTTTCTTAATGAGCTTAATCACAGTTTTATTACTAGACTCGGCCTGACCATTGGCCTGAGCATAGTATGGTGAAGAGTTTACCAACTTTATACCATGAGATTCGACAAAATCACATACTTCTTTAGAAACAAATGAAGCACCGTGATCTGTAGTAAGAGCTTGTGGAATACCGAATCTATGTATAATGTGCATCAAGATGAAATCAATTACCTCGTTCTGCATCATGTTCTTGAGAGGCACGGCCTTGGTCCACTTGGTGAAGTAATCTATAGCCATCAACATGAATCGATGCCCTTTTGAAGAGGAAGGATAAATTTGGCCGATGAAGTCTAAGGCCCAACCTCCACACAGCCATGGTTTGATAATAGGATTAAGTAAAGATGCACGAGCAAGCTGAATATTACCAATCCTTTGACAAGCTTCACATCCTCTATAGTACTTGAAACAATCCTCAGTCATAGTCGGCCAATAAAAACCCGCTCTTTTGAGCATCCAACTCATTTTCTGGGCCGACGGATGAGTACCACAAAGACCTTCATGTACTTCACCCACAGCATGTCTAGACTAATCGGCATTCAAACATCTCAAAAGTACTCCATCAACATCTCGGCGATACAACTCATCGTCGAGTAATACAAATTTAAATGCTTGCCGCCAAACATTCCGATCAACCCGCTTACTAGTATCCCTCAAATATTGAATAATTGGAGTTCTTCAATCATCCTTGTGATTTCCTGATGTACTCGCCAAATCCCCATTTGAATTGCCGTTCGACTCATAAATTTGGTTGCCCCCATGCTCCGAAGGCTCCTGACACAAGGCGTTTAGACTGGCCATAGAGGGCCGGTGACACTGGCCGTTGCCGGACGACTAGCACAGGGCGGTCAGACCGGCCTGGCATGGCCGGTCAGACCGACCAGACACCTACAGTCGGACCGGCCATGTTAGGCCAGTCAGACCGATGTGTTCTGACTCGGGCACTGAAATAAAGTCAAGCATCGATTTTTCTTTTGCGAAAAATTTACCTCTTTTAATTTGGTAACCAGATGCTTGTTGAGCCAAGTATTTTTCTACTGAATTGGCTTCTCTAGACACATGTTGTCGCGCCCCGATTTAATAAATCAGGACTTTATTGAAATTCCATAGAAAATCAATAAAACAATACGTTCATCATGCGACCACGTACAATACGGGCAATCATTCACGGTTCGTAGACCGCATTAATACAAAAGTGAATAAAGGTGAAGAGAAACTAATAAAATAAGGGTCCTAGATGAACGCCTCCTTCCAGTCTCGCCTTGACTGGGTCGCTACTCCAGACCTTCATCCTCCTCGTAGTAGACGGGCTCTGATGGTGTAAGTCAACGGGGTGAGTACAGAGGTACTCAGCAAGCCACCGAATGCAAATATAATGCAAGGTAATAACAAGGGAGATAGGGGCTAGTTTTGCGGAAGCATCATATTTGTAAAGCATTAAATGTGAGCAATTTATTAGTACGGAAAAGTAAACATGTGAATGCATCATCATCTTCTAACTCGAGGAGTACGTTTTACCTCCCCGCACAACAGTCCTTATATGCCATGAATAACTCATCCATTCAAACAATTGTAAACTAACTGCGAGTAGTCACACAACCCGCCCTTGACCGTGGGCTCGACTTTTCGAAAAGATTGAATTACTCTGATCAGAGATGTACCACTGTACCCACAAGGCACGCACTCATCACTTACACCAAAGTGTAACGAGATGACCCATTTCACGGGAACTCGTGCCAAAACCTTCCATATGGTCTTCCCCGACTCAACAGCACCCTCTTATAGGTTTCGTACCGTGTCTCGCCATGTCGAGTTTCCACAATACCCCCTCTTGAGCCATCGTCGGTACAAGGCGCCCTGAGGGCTAGCCCCTTGCCCCCTCCACTATGGTGTCGTGAGACGGATTGTTCCACACTTCCAGTTAGGACTTACCCATTAGACTTGTGGTTGGTACGGAAGTGCTTTGCAACAGATCCCGCAGACCGGTCCTTATAGTGCCCCGGGTGCGACATACCAAAACCCGAGCTTGCACCCGGAACCCACCATACTTATAACATACCTAACTCCAACAGAGTCGAGAGACAAGAGTAACGGGGTATTTCATATACCAGAATCCATCTAACTACGACTCATTCTTTATATCCTATAGCAGTTGTGCCGGTACATTGGGCACTAGCTAATATAATATTTGTAGAGTGACAAGGAGTTAAGGCTCAATAAGCATGGCTTGGGTTTGCACACAAGGACAGGGATCTAATAAATATAAGTGTAAGGCTTGATCTTTGACTAATGCAATATTAACCTATGAGTTATAGCGATAATTTATTAAATCATGGGCTCAATAATGATCAACTGTTTCCACAGAGGTGGTCGATGACTTGCCTTGATCAGCAAAGGGGGATGGAGGAACCTCGGGGTAGAACTCCTGCTCCTCGACAAACTCGTAGTCTTCTCGATACGGAAAAGTAAACAATACATTCAATAAACAGATAAAAATCCACCAAATAATAAACATACATATTTGTGGGTGTTTTTATGTGAAGTAATATTTTGATATTCTAAAGTTTGGTATAAAACAGTAAAACTTAACTTTTTAGGATTTTTCCTAATTTATTTTTTGTATTTCTAATTTTAACCCTAAGGGGTTTTTATTCTTTTATTTGTTAAAAACGTTTTGGGTAACAGTAACATACTGTTTTTATGGCATTAATGTGTAGAGAATTTTATTCTGGATTTAACAAAATTTGAATGGTGAAATTTGGAGTTAAATTGAGCAAGATATGAATTTTTGAAGTTTAAACTATTTTCTGGAATTTTATTTAAACTGAAAAAGGGTTCTGGTCCACGGTGAGCCAGGCTCACGGTGGACCCTGGTACTGTGCGCGTGGACCGGCTGATCCAGAGCCGTTGGATCTGGATCTGGCGGCCAGGCGCGAGGCGAGAGGGGTTAAGTGAAATCGGACGGTCCAAATTAAAACATAGCGAACGGGTACGCGTGGACGCACGAGATTGATCCTGGGGTTTAAGTAACGATCGATGGTTGTGATTGCTCCGTACCCCTTTGACCAGATCTAAGGCTGAGATTAAATCCCGAAGGGATTTAATCTGTGCGCTCCGATCGCGATCGTGCGGCCAGGATTTAATCCGGCACGGCACGTGCGTAAGGGGGCCTCGCACCCTTCGTCTCCGGCGATGGCGGGGCTCGGTTGAGGTGGCGACGGCGACGGCGAGGGGGCTAAGTCCTAGCTACCAGCAAAAATGGAATGAGGGGGTTACGGCGGTTCCAACCATACCTGCGGCGGCGAGGGTAGTCGAAGGATGGTGGCCGGCGGCGAGGGTAGACGGCGAGGGTCGTTCGGGTGGTCGTCGGCGACGTAGATCCGGTGGTCTTCACGACCGATGGAGGCGTGGCCGAGGACGGGTGGACGACGGCGGACCTGATGGGGGCGGTGGCTAGGGTGGAGGAGGCCGGGATCGACGGCGAGCGGCGGCCGGAGTTGAAACCGAACCAAAGCTCGAAAGAAGGGCGACGACGCTCTGCTTTCGCTCGAGGATGGCTCTGCTGGTGTGGGGTGAGTGCGGTGAGGGGAGGGGCTTAAATAGGGGTCACCGGCGGCGAGGATGGAAGGTTAAACCGGGGAAACCCGAAGGTTTATTTCCATCTCCGGCGAGGTTCCCTTTTTTCCTCGGATAGGCTTCCATATACTCGATTGCGTGTGAACCAAGGCTGGAAGGGGGTCGCGGTGGTCGGGGAAAGGGATCCTAGGGCGGATCGGGCGAGATCGAGGCGGCTGGCGGTGAAACAGGGAAGGGGATCGCCGTCGGGAAGGAAGGGGGATCCCCTTCCAACGACGAAGACGATCCCGACAGGTGGCCCCCACCTGTCGGTGTGCGAGTGCGGGGAGGAGGGCGCCGACATGCGGGACCAAGTGATCAGCGGGTGAATGCGGCGCATGTGAGACTGACGGGCGGGCCAGGCGGAGCGCGGGTGCGGGGAGGAGAGAGGGGGAACGCGCCGACAGGCGGGCCCCACCTGTTAGTGGCTCATGGCTTGGACTGGGCTGGGCTCGGTCACTTTGAAGGTTGCGGCCCGTTAAGGATTTAAAATTGTTTTCTGATTTAAAACAATTCCGGTAATTCATTTATTTGATTAAGGGTTGAATCACTATCGATAAAAATTTGTAAAAATTCCTAAAATTATATCTTGGGCTTTAGTTCAGCTCATAAAATTTTCAGGTCCAAATTTTGAGTATTTCTCCTTGTTTGGCTTTATTTGGGTTCTTTTATGAATTTTCCTTTAATAATAAATCCAGAAATGATTTAAATAATATTTTTCTTTTATTTTATTTGTTTTTATTTCTTGAGGTGTTACAATCCTATCCCCCTTACAGAGAATCTCGTCCTCAAGATTCAGATCAATCCTCGAATAGCTCAGGATGCTGTGCCTTGAGTTCATCTTCTTTTTCCCATGTAGCTTCCTCTACCGGATGATTGCTCCACTGCACTTTGCAGAAGCGGATGACCCGACTCCTGGTGATCCTTTCTTTGTCTTCCAATATCTTGATCGGCTTTTCCACGTAGGTCAAATCTTCTTGAACCTCCAACTGCTGAAGATCCACTTGCTCTGTAGGGACGCGGAGACACTTCTTGAGTTGAGATACGTGAAATACGTCATGCACTCCAGCCAATGAGGGTGGTAGTTCCAACTGATAAGCAACCTCACCTTGGCGTCGGATAATGGGGAATGGTCCAACATATCGAGGGGCCAACTTTCCTCTCATGTTAAACCGTTGAGTACCACGGAGAGGCGTAACTCGAAGGTAGACATGATCTCCCTCTTCAAAGGCTAGGTCTCGGCGTCGATTGTCTGCGTAGCTCTTTTGTCGTGATTGGGCTGTCTTGAGTCGGTCTCTGATGATCCGTACCTTCTCTTCAGCTTCACGATGAATGTCTGTTCCGAATACTTGGGATTCACCAGTTTGGTCCCAAAGTAGAGGCGTTCTGCACTTACGTCCATATAGGGCTTCAAAAGGAGACATCTGAAGGCTGGCTTGATAGCTGTTGTTGTACGAAAACTCAGCGTACGGCAAGCTCTTGTCCCAAGTGGCTCCAAAATCCAAGACACATGCTCGAAGCATATCCTCCAATATCTGATTCACCCTCTCTGTTTGTCCATCTGTCTGAGGGTGGTAGGCGGTACTGAAATTCAATCTCGTGCCCATATCCTCTTGAAGGTTCTTCCAGAAACAAGAGGTAAACTGACTTCCTCTGTCCGACACTATCTTCTTGGGCACTCCATGAAGACATACGATCCAGGCCATGTATAGTTCTGCCAGCTTAGGACCACTGAAGGTCGTCTTGACGGCTATGAAATGTGCTACTTTCGTAAGCCGATCGATGATCACCCAAATAGAATCATACCCAAGTTGAGTCTTTGGTAATCCGGTGATGAAATCCATACCGATCTCTTCCCACTTCCATTCAGGCACCTTAAGTGGTTGTAACAATCTTGCAGGTCTCTGATGTTCAGCCTTTACTCTTCTGCAGGTGTCACACTCGGCGACGAACTGGGCAATCTCTCTTTTCATGCTGACCCACCAATAATGTTCCTTCAGGTCCTGGTACACCTTGGTACTGCCGGGATGAATGGAGTACAATGTCTCATGGGCTTCTCTCAGGATAAGGGTCTTTATCTCTGGCTTATCCGGTACACATATCCGGGTTCCAAACCATATGGTGTCGTTCTCATCCTCTGAAAATCCTGGGGCTTTTCCTCGCCTCATGTTTTTCCTAATGGCAGCTATATCTGGGTCTTCCAATTGAGCTTCGCGGATTTGTTCGAACAAGATGGGTTGAGTCTCCAAGGTGGCTAGATATGCCCTAGTGGTTAATCCAAGATTCGACTTTTCCATCTCTCTACATAACAGGGGTGCGTGTTCTTGAATCATCATGGCTGTGCAATATCCCTTGCGACTTAATGCGTCAGCTACCACATTAGCTTTTCCAGGGTGGTAGTGAATACCTAAGTCATAGTCCTTTATTATTTCCAGCCATCGCCTTTTCCTTAAGTTAAGGTCCGGCTGTGTGAAGATGTACTTCAAGCTCTTGTGATCTGTAAAAATCTCACAGCGATTTCCGACCAAATAATGTCTCCATATCTTAAGGGCGTGCACAACTGCGGCAAGTTCCAAATCGTGGGTTGGGTAGTTCAACTCGTGGGGTCTCAACTGACGAGAGGCATAAGAGATAACTTTTCCATCTTGCATAAGAACACATCCCAATCCTTGGTGAGATGTGTCGCAATAGACATGGAAGTCTTTCCGGATATCGGGTAGGGTCAGTATGGGTGCAGATACCAAACGGGTCTTGAGAGTGCGGAAACTTTCCTCGCATTCAGGAGTCCATTCAAACTTCTCTCCTTTCTGCAACAACTTGGTCATTGGCTTGGCTATCTTAGAAAAATTCTCAATGAATCTCCGATAATATCCGGCCAAACCCAGAAAACTTCGTATCTCAGATACGTTCGTGGGTGGCAGCCAATCCGTAACTGCTTCTACGGTGGCAGGGTCTACTGCGATTCCTTGCGCAGAGATGACGTGTCCAAGGAACTTTACTTCTGCCGTCTAGAATTTACACTTGCTGTACTTGGCATATAACTGGTGTTCCCTTAGCTTGCCTAAGGTTAACCGAAGGTGAGTCTCGTGCTCTTTCTGGTCCTTGGAATAGATGAGGATGTCATCTATGAAGACTACGATGAATTTATCCAAATATTCCATGAACACCTTATTCATCATGTTCATGAAGAATGCAGGGGCGTTGGTCAATCCAAAGGACATAACTGTACACTCATACAATCCATAACGGGTGGTGAAGGCCGTCTTGGGTATATCTTCTTCTCGAATCCTTAACTGATGATAACCAGAACGCAAGTCGATCTTCGAGAATACTGTAGCTCCTTTTAGCTGGTCGAAGAGATCGTCGATCCGAGGCAACGGGTACTTATTCTTGATGGTTACTTCATTCAAAGCGCGGTAATCCACACACATACGCTTTGCCTTGTCTTTTTTTTTCTCGTCGAAGATGACGGGGGCACCCCATGGCGATGTACTCGGTCTGATGTAGCCTTTCCTTTCGAGATCCTCTAACTGCTGCTTCATCTCAGCTAGCTCGTTGGCGGCCATCCGGTATGGTCGTTTGTAAATAGGAGTGGTTCCAGGCACCAAATCAATCCGGAATTCGATGTCCCTCCTGGGTGGCATCCCTGGTAAATCCTCTGGAAACACGTCCGGGTACTCATAGACTATCGGTATTTCTTCCAAGGTATTCTGATGCAATCTTGGTCTTCTGATCTTTAGGCTTGGCATCTGAAATGTGACGGTAGCTCCTTCTTCACTGGTCACAGTTACTTTTCTTTGGGCACATTCTATTACTCCTTGGTGTTTATTTAACCAATCCATCCCTAGAATGAGATCCAAACCTTGGCATTCTATTAGAATGGGGTCGGCCCAAAATACGGTGTCGTGGATATCTATCCATACCTTTGGGCTATAGGTTAGGGCTAGAGTTTGTTTTCCCAGGGTGACTATTTGTATGGCTCTGGATAGTTCTTCTGTGTTTAGATTGTTCTTTTCCACAAAATCAGTTGATATGAAGGAGTGCGTAGCTCCAGTGTCAAATAAAACCACGGCAAGTGCTGAATGTACCAAGAACTTACCCATCACTATCTCTGGTGCGGCCTGAGCTTCTTCAGCGGTGACGTGATTGACTCGGGCGCGGATGGCGGGGTTCGCGGCAACTCCTTGGACGCGCTTGGGGTGAGGGCACGCATTGGAGTAATGCCCTTCCTGGCAGCAGTTGAAGCATACCACGGGCTTGCCGTGCTTGTCGCGCAGGATTTCCGCCTTCTTTGCCGGTGCGGTTGGTGCAGTTGGGGCGGCGGGAGCGGGGCGAGGCTGTCCGGTTCCGGCGTTGGCGGCGGGTGGCGCCAGACGATACACTGGTCGGGGGTGGTATTGTGGCGCCGGTGGAGGAGGTGTGAATCGGGGCCTTTGAGCCATGCCCTGGTTTTGCCTAAAGGCAATCATCCTCTTCTTTTTCAGGTCGACCTTGTTCTGCTGGGTCTCCTGAATGATAGCTTTATTCACCAACTTTTGAAAGTTGGCAAACTCTCCGGAGATAAGCTGTAGGGACAACTCATCCTTCAATCCCCGGAGGAACTTAGCCTGCCTGGCCACATCGGTACGGACCTCCTCAGGTGCATATCGGGCCAGACGGTTGAACTCGTGCAGGTACTCGGTTACGGACCTGCTCCCCTGCTGCAGGTCCCTGAACTCCTGTTGTTTTTGTGCGATAACACCGTCGGGGATGTGGGCGGCACGGAAAGCGGCTGAAAACTCTGCCCAAGTATGAGCGTGGCCCTCGGGCAGAGTCTCGCGATGATTGTCCCACCACTCTGCGGCGGGACCATGAAGCTGGAGGGTGGCGAAGGCCACCCTCTCCTGCTCGGTGCAGGTAAAGAGGTCGAGCTTCTTCTCGATAGCTCGCAACCAATCCCCAGCCTCCATGGGGTTAGTGGTGCTTGAGAAGGTCGGTGGGTGGACTCGGAGGAACTCCGAGAGCTGAGATGCGGGAGCGGGAGCTGGTGTGGCGGGTCGGGGCAGCTCAGGCTGTTGGTGGAGGCAGAAGAAATGAGCCTGCTGCTCCTGCATCTGCTGCTGCTATTGTTGCATTTGATTCAATAGGGCAGCAACCAACTGGTTCTGAGTGGCCATCATCTCAGCCAGTGTGGGGTGGTTGGCGACTGGGGCTTGCCGTTGCCCGGTCGCTCCCCATTGTGGCAAGTTGCCACTCTCTCCTCCATTCTAGGGAGCGTCGGAACCCTGAGTGTTGGTCATCCTGGAGTTTTCAAAGTAGACAACATTTATTTTAGCGAACTCTTTATATTTTATTTCAAAAGGTACCGTTCTTGCGGTTACATTTATTTATTTCGTCATTCATGCCTTATGTTTTGACATGAATGGTAATACAAGCAAGCAAAAATGAAAAACAATCAACCGTAAAACTACGTCTATGGTAGCTCGGGGGACGGCTCAATCTCGGGCTCGTGGGAGACGGTCGGGGTCGAAGAGCTGGATGGTCTGGCGGGTGGTTCACTGCGGGAGATCCTCTTGGGCCTCACGGTAGGGATCCGAAGGGGTCTCTTCTTGCGAGGCGGAAGAGATGCGATCTCCTCAATGTCCTTCTTTAATTCCTTGAGCTGATGGCGAAGCTGGGTGTTGACCATGGCGCCTTGGCGTAGAAGTTCGTTCTGACGCCTCAATTCCTCCACCTCGAGGGTCAACTGGGGGTTCTGTTGAAGCCGTCGACGGAGCTCGGCATTCTCACGGGTCAGGTTCTCCGAAGTGTGGCGGTAGAAGTCGATGGTGTCGTGCTGGCTGTCTGCGTCAAGGACGGCCTCCGTGTGGAGGTTGTCCATGGCCTCCAAGAGTCTCATCGTGCGGGTGATGGCGGAGTTGCTCTGCGTGAGGGGGCTGATGTAGATGCTGCGGTGACTCCCGGGTGTGCGCATGGGCATGAAGCGGTAGACGGTGTCGCGGAGGTGGCAGTCGTATACCAGTCAAAGCTCGGCGAGGGACTGAAGAGCGGCTCGCTGGCTAGCCACCACGAATGAAGGTCCTCCAATGCCATGGGTGTAAAAGGGTGGTTGTGTGGAGGAGGGGCGGATCACAACCGTGACCTCGCAGTAGCTCTCGTTCGCATCGGGAAAGATCCCGTGGAACGCGGGCTCATGGGGAAACCCCAAGAAGTCGACGAGCACGCGAAGTTCGCGGATGAATCCGGCCTCATCACGAAGAGTCCCGCTCATGGTGTGGACCGGCATCTACAAAAGAGAGAAAATTTTTGTGAAAATCTTGGAAGATGAGAAAGTAAGTAGTGTTTGTAAGAAAATATAGTAAGTATAAGTCCTAAGGTCAGGTCTGTTTGGCTTCCTACAGTCAAGTCGGCTCTGATACCACCTTGTCGCGCCCCGATTTAATAAATCAGGACTTTATTGAAATTCCATAGAAAATCAATAAAACAATACGTTCATCATGCGACCACGTACAATACAGGCAATCATTCACGGTTCGTAGACCACATTAATACAAAAGTGAATAAAGGTGAAGAGAAACTAATAAAATAAGGGTCCTAGATGAACGCCTCCTTCCAGTCTCGCCTTGACTGGGTCGCTACTCCAGACCTTCATCCTCCTCGTAGTAGACGGGCTCTGATGGTGTAAGTCAATGGGGTGAGTACAGAGGTACTCAACAAGCCACCGAATGCAAATATAATGCAAGGTAATAACAAGGGAGATAGGGGCTAGTTTTGCGGAAGCATCATATTTGTAAAGCATTAAATGTGAGCAATTTATTAGTACGGAAAAGTAAACATGTGAATGCATCATCATCTTCTAACTCGAGGAGTACGTTTTACCTCCCCGCACAACAGTCCTTATATGCCATGAATAACTCATCCATTCAAACAATTGTAAACTAACTGCGAGTAGTCACACAACCCGCCCTTGACCGTGGGCTCGACTTTTCGAAAAGATTGAATTACTCTGATCAGAGATGTACCACTGTACCCACAAGGCACGCACTCATCACTTACACCAAAGTGTAACGAGATGACCCATTTCACGGGAACTCGTGCCAAAACCTTCCATATGGTCTTCCCCGACTCAACAGCACCCTCTTATAGGTTTCGTACCGTGTCTCGCCATGTCGAGTTTCCACAATACCCCCTCTTGAGCCATCGTCGGTACAAGGCGCCCTGAGGGCTAGCCCCTTGCCCCCTCCACTATGGTGTCGTGAGACGGATTGTTCCACACTTCCAGTTAGGACTTACCCATTAGACTTGTGGTTGGTACGGAAGTGCTTTGCAACAGATCCCGCAGACCGGTCCTTATAGTGCCCCGGGTGCGACATACCAAAACCCGAGCTTGCACCCGGAACCCACCATACTTATAACATACCTAACTCCAACAGAGTCGAGAGACAAGAGTAACGGGGTATTTCATATACCAGAATCCATCTAACTACGACTCATTCTTTATATCCTATAGCAGTTGTGCCGGTACATTGGGCACTAGCTAATATAATATTTGTAGAGTGACAAGGAGTTAAGGCTCAATAAGCATGGCTTGGGTTTGCACACAAGGACGGGGATCTAATAAATATAAGTGTAAGGCTTGATCTTTGACTAATGCAATATTAACCTATGAGTTATAGCGATAATTTATTAAATCATGGGCTCAATAATGATCAACTGTTTCCACAGAGGTGGTCGATGACTTGCCTTGATCAGCAAAGGGGGATGGAGGAACCTCGGGGTAGAACTCCTGCTCCTCGACAAACTCGTAGTCTTCTCGATACGGAAAAGTAAACAATACATTCAATAAACAGATAAAAATCCACCAAATAATAAACATACATATTTGTGGGTGTTTTTATGTGAAGTAATATTTTGATATTCTAAAGTTTGGTATAAAACAGTAAAACTTAACTTTTTAGGATTTTTCCTAATTTATTTTCTGTATTTCTAATTTTAACCCTAAGGGGTTTTATTCTTTTATTTGTTAAAAACGTTTTGGGTAACAGTAACATACTGTTTTTATGGCATTAATGTGTAGAGAATTTTATTCTGGATTTAACAAAATTTGAATGGTGAAATTTGGAGTTAAATTGAGCAAGATATGAATTTTTGAAGTTTAAACTATTTTCTGGAATTTTATTTAAACTGAAAAAGGGTTCTGGTCCACGGTGAGCCAGGCTCACGGTGGACCCTGGTACTGTGCGCGTGGACCGGCTGATCCAGAGCCGTTGGATCTGGATCTGGCGGCCAGGCGCGAGGCGGGAGGGGTTAAGTGAAATCGGACGGTCCAGATTAAAACATAGCGAACGGGTACGCGTGGACGCACGAGATTGATCCTGGGGTTTAAGTAACGATCGACGGTTGCGATTGCTCCATACCCCTTTGACCAGATCTAAGGCTGAGATTAAATCCCGAAGGGATTTAATCTGTGCGCTCCGATCGCGATCGTGCGGCCAGGATTTAATCCGGCATGGCACGTGCGTAAGGGGGCCTCGCACCCTTCGTCTCCGGCGACGGCGGGGCTCGGTTGAGGTGGCGATGGCGACGGCGAGGGGGCTAAGTCCTAGCTACTAGCAAAAATGGAATGAGGGGGTTACGACGGTTCCAACCATACCTGCGGCGGCGAGGGTAGTCGAAGGATGGTGGCCGGCGGCGAGGGTAGACGGCGAGGGTCGTTCGGGTGGTCGGCGGCGACGTAGATCCGGTGGTCTTCACGACCGATGGAGGCGTGGCCGAGGACGGGTGGACGACGGCGGACCTAATGGGGGCGGTGGCTAGGGCGGAGGAGGCCGGGATCGACGGTGAGCGGCGGCCGAAGTTGAAACCGAACCAAAGCTCGAAAGAAGGGCGACGGCGCTCTTCTTTCGCTCGAGGATGGCTCTGCTGGTGTGGGGTGAGTGCGGTGAGGGGAGGGGCTTAAATAGGGGTCACCGGCGGCGAGGATGGAAGGTTAAACCGGGGAAACTCGAAGGTTTATTTCCATCTCCGGCGAGGTTCCCTTTTTTCCTCGGATAGGCTTCCATATACTCGATTGCGTGTGAACCAAGGCTAGAAGGGGGTCGCGGTGGTCGGGGAAAGGGATCCCAGGGCGGATCGGGCGAGATCGAGGCGGCTGGCGGCGAAACAGGGAAGGGGATCGCCGGCGGGAAGGAAGGGGGATCCCCTTCCAACGAGGAAGACGATCCCAACAGGTGGCCCCCACCTGTCGGTGTGCGAGTGCGGGGAGGAGGGCGCCGACATGCGGGACCAAGCAATCAGCGGGTGAATGCGGCGCATGTGAGACTGACGGGCGGGCCAGGCAGAGCACGGGTGCGGGGAGGAGAGAGGGGGAACGCGCCGACAGGCGGGCCCCACCTGTCAGTGGCTCATGGCTTGGACTGGGCTGGGCTCGGCCACTTTGAAGGTTGCGGCCCGTTAAGGATTTAAAATTGTTTTCTGATTTAAAATAATTCCAGTAATTCATTTATTTGATTAAGGGTTGAATCACTGTTGATAAAAATTTGTAAAAATTCCTAAAATTATATCTTGGGCTTTAGTTCAGCTCATAAAATTTTCAGGTCCAAATTTTGAGTATTTCTCCCTGTTTGGCTTTATTTGGTTTCTTTTATGAATTTTCCTTTAATAATAAATCCAGAAATGATTTAAATAATATTTTTCTTTTATTTTATTTGTTTTTATTTCTTGAGGTGTTACACATGTGAAATCTCAAAATTATCAAGAGTAGCAATTATATCTAGACATTTATCCAAGTAGCTATTTAGCAATCCATTGAAACATTGAACGTCTTTAGCTACTTGTTGAACTACTAATAGTGAATCACCATATGCATGAACATATTTAATACCCATGGAGCTTAGAAATTCAAGTCCTAGCAACAAAGCTCCATACTCAGCTTGATTATTAGTATAATGAAACTCTAACCAGGCCAAGGTTTCAAAACTCATACCACTAGGTCATATGAGCACCACTCCAACACCTTGGCCATTCTTGAAAGCCAAACCATCAAAATAAAGTTTTCATGGTATTACCTTAATCAAAGTAATATCACTACTCCAATTGACATCTACATGGTGATCAACTATAAAATTTGCGAGGACTTGGCCTTTCATAGCTTTCATAGGTTCATAAGCCAAATCATACACAATCAAAGCATAAGCCCACTTTCTGATTCTCCCACTTAGAATCGGCTTTTGCAACATGTACTTTATAACATCAATTTGATAAGTAACAATACATGTGGCAGATAGAAGAGAGTGGTGGAGTTTGGTACATGCATAGTAAAGTGACAAACACAAACGCTCTAAAAACGCGTACCTCATCTCGACATCCAGTAGGCGACGACTCAAGAATGTGATGATGTACTCATTTCCCTCCACTTCCCGAGTTAGCACGGCTCCTATCACACAATCTTCTGCATCCACGTATAGCTGAAACGGAATCCTGACTTTTGGTGCTCTTACCATAGGCGATGATGACAAGCACTCATTAATCTTCTCAAAAGTGTGTTGCTGACTTGCCCCCCCCAAGTGAATTCGGCTTCGTTCTTTATCTGAAGTATGGGAACAAAAGCATCAATCTTGACGGACAAGTTAGATATAAAGCGGCGCAAATAATTCACCTTGCCTAGCAACTTTTGCACATCTCTCTTACATGTCGGCGCTTCAATGTTCTTAATCTTCTCAAGCCTCTTAGGGTCGATCTCAATACCTCTTCCGTGAATCATGAATCCTAAGAACTTGCCCACCGACATGCCAAAAGCACACTTAAGCTGGTTCATCTTTAAGCCATACTAACACATCCTATCGAAAGCAACTGTCAAATCGGCTAAATGGTTTCCCATAGCATCAGATTTGACTACAACATCATCTATATAGACCTCTAGCATAACTCCTAGAAAGTCATGAAATATCAAGTTCATAGCACGTTGATATGTAGCGCTAGCATTCTTTAAACCAAAAGTCATAACAACCGACTCAAACAAGCCGACAAAACTAGGGCATCGAAAGGCTGTCTTATAGACATCCTCTTCGGCCATAAAGATTTGATTATAACCAGCGTTGACATCAAGAAAACTTAGTACCTTATGTCCTAAAGCATTGTTGATCAACATGTCGTCTATCAGCATGGGATACTCGTCCTTTGGAGTGGCTTTGTTCAAGTCCCTAAAATCAATACACACACGAATCTTGCCACTTCCTTTCTTTTCTACAGGCACAATGTTAGCAACCTATTCAGCATACCTGCATAACCTAATAAACTTAGCCTTGAGTAATCGTTCTATCTCTTCTTAAACTCGGTCATACACGGCCAAATTAAAGCGACGAGGGGGATATTTATAAGGTCTAAACCCGGGTTTGATGGGTAGCCGATGCTCCACAAGCTCATGGCTTAGTCTGGGCATCTCACTGTAATCCCATGCAAAACAATTGACATACGACCGAAGCAACTTTATTACTTCGGCCATTTCATCAGCCTGTAAATTTTTGTTTACAAAAGTCGGCCTTGGAATACTACCATCACCTATATCGACCTCTTCTAGAGGATCAACCGACACAAAACCTTGACCTAACTTTTCTACTTCGCTAAAATATTCAATGGCTTCGGCAATACCATCTTTAGAAGAGCGATATTGCTCCACACAAGACTTTAGCCAATCAAGATTACTCTTACTAGACATGACTACTAGTTTAGAGATAGTCGTGCTACACTAGACGACTTTATAGACACGGGAACAAAACATCCCTCAGACAGGGTAGTCTGAGAGATCTCTACCCGACAAGCATTCTACCTTATCATGAACGACATCAATAGACACATTGGCCAAAGCAACATGGGCTGAAGTGTCAGCTGGTACGATCTCCACATCATCGTTGTCCCACTGAATCAGGCACTGGTGCAAAGTAAACGGAATGCAGCAATTTGCGTGAATCCAATCACGCCCAAGTAGCACGCTGCAGTTACCTTGCACACCAACGATGAATTTTTTCTTATAGCAAATATTAAGTCATTGAGTTACTCGTATCCATTCTATTATTGTGCAAATACATCTTTATAAGACTCGTAACTAAAATATTATTTCAACTCATATATAGTTGTTACCAAAAATAATCAAAGTCAAGATGAAATGTAAAGTTTTTGAACCATGTTTTTAACCACCTTTCCAAGATCACTTAATCGACAGAAAATATTTCTTCTAACATTGAGAATGAAGTTTTAAAATTGATTTATTAACAACAAGCAATCAGCTACTAGCTACTCTGAAATCTTTTTTATAAATTTTAGCAATTCTCATGGTGAGTGAGCAGTGCTTTTCTTATATATACGAAAACCTATTTCACCATGCTATTGCAAATTCATTCATATTTTTTACTATTCACTTTGAGTAATTTATTCATGTTATATTTGTCCAAATAATAAATACGATGTAGCATATAAACATGTGTCATAAGACATTATAATTGTCATGAATAGTGTAATATCAACTGCACTTCTAGCCAACAAGAGCAAAATGGTTATTTATATAGGTCAATTGAGGTTTGACCGATGGAATGAGTATCCAAGATCCGAATAAAAACTAAGTCAAGCAAGGCATGTCCAGAACTTCGTTATATGAAACTGCAAATGAATATCTAATTAATAAGAATTTTAAAAAGATGGTATTTTCAATTTCTGAATTCTATATTAATTCTAAATTTATAGCTAGATATTCATGTGAGTATTAAGATCTCTAAGGAGAGGGAGACCAAGAAAATTTCGGTTGGATCGGAAGTTCTTGTTTGTAATCAAAAGTTCCGATTATTTTTTGAATTGGAATAAGAGAGCTCAAATCGGAAGTTCTGATATGGTATCGGAAGTTCCGATAATTTATGGTTTACGAAACCAATAGCACAAATCGGAAGTTCCGATATGGGACTGGAAATTCTAATAATTTCTAATTAGAGACAGAGAGTTGAAACCGTACGTTCCGATTTGAAATTGGGAAAATTGTACTGATCGGAAGTTCCGATAGGTATATCGGATCTACCGAAGTGGGTGAAAACAGATTGGATTTGTTACGATAATGTGCTAGATTGAGACCGAAAATACCCGATCGGAAGTTTTGACGTGGGTAAAATAGATTGGATCTATTAGAGCACAAATCGGTTGTAACCGATTTGTTGGTTTCAAGATGCTGGTGACCAGGGGCTCTCATCCCTATGTAAAGAGAGGAGGAGGAGGTCTTGGAGGACAAGCAATTGCAAGTTTGGACCTAGCCACCAAGAACTCCTCTCCTCCCTTTCTTGATCTCAAAAGTTGAGATTGAGGATCTCCCATTTTCTCACGAGCGGTGCTAGCACGCCGACGTGGGAAGGATTCCATCCCTGGACGTGTGGATACCATGGAGGCGTTTCTCCAATAACGATGCTCGTGGACTTCATCACGTGAACAACTACGTCGTCTTCACCGATTGGATTGGCGAGGAATGGCTGGGACGAAGAGAGGATAGGCAAGGATTTTCTTCCTCAACATCTTCTTCGGCTGCACCTAACACGTCTTGTGCTAGAAGGTACCAAACTATAACCTCACATGCACATGCTTCTTGGGCTTCGGGGCAAATTTTTGAAATTTCCAGCTAGCGTAGCTTCCCCTTTCCCCAATAGTGGTATTAGAGCCTACGTGTGTAGTGTTTGATCTAGATCCCTCATGTATGGATATACATGGTGGAAAAACAGATTAGATCTGTTTCTATCCGTGGCAAATCGAAAGTTCTGATACTAATCGAAAGTTTCAATGGCGGATCAGAAGTTCCGATGGAGGATCGGAAGTTCCGATACTGATCGGACATTTCGATGTCAAATAATTATTTGATACAGTGATCAATTGTTGCTACCAGAAATTCAGATATTTATCAGAAGTTCTGGTGGATCAGAAGTTCCGATACCAGATCAGAAGTTCCGACCCACACGATTTTTAAATTCCGAGCCAGTTGAGCTAGGATTTTCAGATCCAGATTTCAGTCCTTGTAGATTCTTTGTCTAACTTTGTTTTACAAAGAATGTTTTGACTGGTATGGTCTTGAATAAATGTGATGTATTAGATGCATGCAATGAATGTAAATTAAATATGGCATGTGTGTCATGGTTATTTATAGCCCAAGGCTGATGTAAATTAAATACGACTTGCATGTCATTTTCGCGGTGCTTCGACCCATGTAACTAGTATAGGCTATGCAATATGGACTAGTACACTTCATGGAGGCCGGGAGCACGCACTCAATAATGGGAGCCATGGAGATGGAGATCGTCATGTGAAGAAGGACATGCTATGTCATAGTTAATATGATTGTCTGTGATGCTTTCTTATGTTCCTGTTATACTATTCTTGTATGTTTTGTATGCTCTAGGGATGTTACTGTGCTAGAATAATTTTCCCTTAGAAAATTATGTATTGATGATCTTTCCAATAGTTGCACCCACCGAGGATCTCAATCATCGATAGTGGGTCTGCCAAAGCAGGGTGCTATCTTTTATCTTGACCAGTTGGGGTGGAAGTCGGACTTCTACACGCATAGTATTAGTTTTCTTAACGAGGCTATCAAAACGTTTTTGGGCCTTGGATCATAGAGTTGGCGTAGAGCATAGGATGCTTCTCCAATGACAAGAGTCACATACGATGTGATTAGTGAAACATTGCTTACCTATGTCACCTAGTTTCTAGCAGTGATGCCAAAGCTCACTAGGAGTTAGAATGAATATGGATCTTGTGCCACTATTGGTCATTAGAGAGGAAGTGACTATTTTAAAATAGTGGAACATCTTTATTGGATAGAAGATAAACATTGCATAGTGTTGAACCTTGCATTTAATCTTTTATCAATCATGGCACCTACTACTCTTTCTGTTAAGAGCACTCCAGTTTTTAATTTGCGATCTATTCTTGAACGTGAGAAATTATCTGGAACAAACTTTATGGATTGGTACCGAAATTTGAGAATTGTTCTTAAAAAGAGAAAAAGGATTACATTCTAGAGGAACCCGACCCCAATGAGCTAGGAGAGGATGCTTCTACAGTACACAAGTGTGCTTATGAGAAGCATGTTAGTGATTCCCTAGATGTCAGCTTTCTGATGCTTCCCTGCATGTCCTCTGAGTTTTAGAAATAATATGAGGAACATGATGCTTATGATATGATCGTAGGTCTTAAGTGCATGTTTCAAAACCAGGCAAGTGCTGAGAGATACAATGTGTTTAAAGCCTTGTTTGGAAGTAGGCTAGCTGAAGGGAGCCTAGTGAGTCCTCATGTAATCAAGATGATTGGTTACATTGAGACTCTGGAGATACTGGGTTCTCCACTGGATCCATACTTAGCTATTGATGTCATTCTCCAGTCGCTCCCACTGAGCTTTGAGCTGTTCATCATGAATTACAACATGGTTAGACTGGAGAAGACACTAGCTGAGTTGCATGGGATGCTTAAAACTGCTAAGGAGAGTATCAGGAAATCTCCAAATCATGTGATGATGGTTCAGAAGGAGAGCAAAAAGAGAAATAGGAAGGGCAAGGCTAAGATTATAGATTCGATCTCTAGTGCAAAGTCCAAACCGACTGGAAAGTCCAAGTCAGGTCCTACTGGCTCTGATGTGTGCCACCATTGCCACAAGCTAGGGCATTGGAAGCGCAATTGCAAGGTGTACCTGGAAGAGCAGAAGAACAAGAAGGGAAGTGTGACTTCCACTTCTAGTATTAATGTTATTGAAATTAATCCTGCTACTCGTCCAAATGATTCAAGGATAGTTGATACCAGATCAATGATTCATACTTGCAAGTCGTTGCAGGGGCTGAGTAGAGTAAGAAAGTGTGCAAGTGGCGAGTTGGATGTCCGCGTCGGGAATGGTGCAAAAGTTGCAGTGTTGATCGTCGACGTTTATTCACTGTCACTACCTTCAAGACTAGTTTTGGAGTTGAATAATTGTTATTTCATTCTCTCCTTAGGCAGGAACATTATCTCTTCTTCATGTTTAGAGGAAGATAGTTTTGAATTCGTAATAAAGAACAAGTGTTGTTCAATATTTTCGAATGGCATGCTCTATGGTGTTTGTCCATTAGTGAATGGATTATATATTATAAGTCTTGAAGATGCACACGTTTATAACGTTAGTACTAAGAAATAACGACTCAATGATTTGAATCCTACCTATATCTGGCATTGTCGTTTGGGTCATATAAATGAGAAGCACATGTAGAAGCTACATAGTGATGGACTTTTGGAGACATTTGATTTTGAATCATATGATACATGCGAGTCTTGCTTACTTAGCAAAATGACTAAGACGTCTTTCACTGGACAGAGTGAGAGGGCGAGTGAGTTATTATCCATAGTACATACTGATGTGTGTGGTCCAATGAGTCACACAGCTAGGAATGGTTTTCAGTATTTTATCACTTTTACCGATGACTTTAGTAAATATGGTTATGTCTACTTGATGAGGCACAAGTGGGAGTCCTTTGAAAAGTTCAAGGAGTTCCAAAATGAAGTACAAAATCATACGGGCAAGACAATTAAATTTCTATGATCTGATCGTGGAGGTGAATATTTGAGCCATGAGTTTAGCGATCATCTGAAGGAGTGTGGAATTGTTCCATAGCTGAATCCACCTGTTACGCTCCAGTGGAATAGAGTGTCCGAGCGGAGGAACCATACCTTGTTAGACATGGTTCACTCTAGAAACCGTCGCTTTCACGATAAATAGACAAGCTCACTCCTAAGTCTAACAAGTGCTTCTTTGTGGGGGTATCGTAGGGAAACCAAAGGATATTATTTCTATAATAGAGAAGAGGGAAAATTGTTTGTCGCTCGAAATGGTGTATTCCTTGAGAAATAGTTTCTCTCAAAAGGAGTTAGTGGAAGAAAAGTGCATCTCAAAGAGGTTCGAGAGCCATTGGAAGGTGTTCCAGATCCCACTGAACAATAACAGGATGCACAAAGTGTTACAAAGCCTACTATAGAGATGTCAGCCCCATGAAGGTCTAGGAGGGTGAGTCACGCACTAGAGCGATACATGTTTTTGACCACTAGGCAGCACGACGTGTTGTTGTTGGACAACGATGAGCCCAAGACCTATGCGGAAGCAGTGATGGGACCAGACTCTTAGAAATGGATTGGAGCCATTGGATCCGAGTTGGAGTCCATGCGAGAAAACCAAATTTGGAACTTGGTTGATCCACCCGATGGTGTAAAAACTATTGAGTGTAAATGGATCCTCAAGAAAAAGATAGACGTTGATGGAAATGTTCACATCTATAAGGCACGATTGGTGGTGAAAGGTTTCAAACAGATTCAAGGTGTTGATTATGATGAAACGTTTTTGCCCATCGCTATGCTTAAGTCTATTCGGATCATCCTAGCAATTGCCGCATTTTATGATTATGAGATATGACAAATGGATGTCAAGATGACTTTCCTGAATGGAAACCTAAGTGAGGATGTGTACATGACACAACCTGAAGGTCTTGACGATCTGGAAAATGTTGGGAAATTTTGTAAGTTGCAAAAGTCCATTTATGGACTAAAGCAAGCTTCTCGGAGTTGGAATCTTCACTTTGATGAGGTAGTCAAAGGGTTTGGCTTCATCAAGAACGAAGAAGAGCCTTGCGTTTACAAGAAGGCTAGTGGGAGCTCACTTGTGTTTCTGGTCTTGTATGTGGATGACATATTATTGAGCGGAAATGACATTCTTTTATTGAATGTTGTCAAGATTTCACTGAAAAATAGTTTTTCTATGAAAGATCTTGGAGAGGCAGCATACATTTTGGGCATAAATATCTATAGAGATAGATCAAAACGGCTAATTGGATTAAGCCAAAGCATGTACATTGACAAGGTTTTGAAACAGTTCAAAATACAGAATTCTAAGAAGGGTTTTCTACCAATGTCACATGGTATTTCTCTTAGTAAGACTCAGTATGCTATGACACCTGATGAGCTAGAGAAGATGAGTGTGATCCCGTATGCCTCCTGTATGCCATGTTATGTACTCGCCTAGATGTGTCATATACTCTAAGTGTTACGAGCAGGTACCAATCGAACCTGGGTGAAAGTCACTGGGCTATAGTAAAAAGTATCCTCAAGTACTTGAGAAGGACTGTGTACGGTGGTGAAGAGGAGCTTGTTGTAAGTGGTTACACCAATGCTAGCTTTCAGACAAATTAAGATGATTCTCGATCATAATCTAGTTTTGTGTTCTGCCTCAATGGAGGTGTAGTGAATTGGAAAAGTTCCAAGCAAGAGATGGGGGTGATTCTACAACAGAAGATGAGTATATTTGCGCTTCAGAAACTGCGAAGGAGGTCGTTTGGATCAGAAAGTTTGTTTTTGAGCTGGGTATTATTCTTAGTGCGTCTAGTCTAGTGGATTTCTATTGTGATAATAGTGGTGCCATTGCGCAAGCTAAGGAGCCTATATCACACCAGAATTCCAAAAATATACTTCAGTGATATCACATGATCCACGAGATCATTGAGAGAGGTGATGTGAAGATTTGCAAGGTGCACACGGATTTGAACATAGCGGATCTATTGATGAAACCTCTTCCACAGCCTAAGCATATGACACACCTGAGCTCCATGGGTATTAAATACTTGCGTGAGTGAGTCATGTGTATGTGAAAGTTGCTAGTAGAGTCTATGCTAATGTGTGAGGATAATTGTTATTTTGTTCCTTGAATAAATGCCATTTACATTTGATTAATAATTTGATGACTTGTTATGTGAAACTATTTGTGTTATAACGATTTTGTTCAAAAAGGATCCATGATCTTTTCATCATGTGGGATAGTGATGACACATAGATTAGAATATCTGACTTATTGATGATTATGTTCCACAGATCATAGTGATAGAGATGTCAAATCAGTGATGTGGACACATGTTGGTTAACATGGTGTTGGATAGACCCACTTGAGATACTGCTGGGATTGTTATTGTAATGTGCCATAAGTTGTCATCTCAAATGGTGTACCTATAGAGTCCTTGTGCCTTAGATCGTCATTTGATTCCAGAATGCATACCGACACACTTAGATGCTTCCTAACGCTATTCGGTAATAGGGTAGTAATAAGGGTTGTTTGCAGGTGTGTTATGAAACATGTCTTAGGATGTGAGCGGTCAAGATAGAATTTGAGAAACCAAGATGAAATGTGCCTTGGTTTCGAGTCTGTGATGAGTGATTGACAAGTTCTCTTTTGGGCGAAGGGGTTCCTTTGAAGGAGATCAGAGGTGTTTACCGAAAGGTTTGGTGGTTACTGGCTGTAGTTGTGCAGAGGAGTGTGTCTGTCGGAGGGGTCCGGCAGAACACGATGACATGGTGTTACCGAAGGGCTTGGTACTTTGGGAGGTACACCGGAGTGTGTACCAAAAGTTGTTTACCGTAGAGGTCTCAGGGTACTGGAAAATCTTGTCTGCTTGTCGATGGTGCGTAGGTGGCTTCGGAGGCGACGGACGGTTCACAACGAGTGAACTTGGGTCAAGCGGGAGGCTTGGTGCCAGGTGAGCGGGGAGCTCGGTCATGAAGGTTGTGTGAGGTGTGAGCGAAGTTTTCTTGACTTCGGACTTTTGCTCTTAGCGAAGCCTAGGTTCGGAGCTGTAAAATACCTCCGAACCAAACCTCTGAAGGGTGTGCTCGAAGCCTGTTCCGCAAGAGATAGTGTTAAAACAGAAGGCTAGTTTTAGACTGAAATCTTAAAAGCTCCCATTCACCCCCCTATGGTCGCCCTTTTCGGTCCAACATTTGGTATCAGAGCAGGTTAAGATCACCAGTTGACCTTAACCGGTTTTGTGATCTTTTGGCGACATGTTCAGAGTTAGTAAAATACCTTTGTTCAATGGGACTGACTTTGCATACTAGAAGGTGTGCATAGAGGCTTACTTGCTTATCCAAGGAAATGTAATTTGGGATATTGTGGACTAACAATACTCCATCCTTGAAACCCACACCACTCAGACAGAAAAAGATCAGTATAATTCTAACTCCAAAGCTATAAATATATTGTTCATTAGCTTGAGCAGGAGTGAGTTTGATAGGGTTCAGCACCTAAGGACAGCTAGGAAGATTTGGACTACACTCACTATTTTTCATGAGGGCTCTACACAGATTAAGGCTAGACGCTAGAGCACATACAATCAACAGTATCAGTTGTTTGTGCAAGCACTTGGGCAATCTATAGATGCCATGTTTTCTAGTTTTGATGCAATAGTGAGTAACTTGCGGTCCAATGGGACACTTGCTTACAATGACCATGATAGTGCTATCAAGATTCTCTGTGCTCTTGATCGTAGCATATGGGAAGTGAAGATATCCAGCATTGAGGAGTCCTCAGGTTATGACACATTGACCTGTGATGAGCTCTTCTGCAAGATGAAGTCCATAGAGATTGCCAAGGCATCTCTTGCAGTGCATAGAAACTTTTTGCCACAACCATTGGCACTAGTTTCTGGCTCTAGCCGTGGCACCACTTCAGAACCAAGCACATCTAGCACTTGTGTTCTTGCAGGTGATTTTGCTTTGTCCTCCCTGGTCTCTGTCACTAAGGAGTAGGTGGATACTCTGGATGATGAAGAGCTTGCTCTCATTGCCGGAAGGTTCACCCGTTTTCACAATGAGAGATGGGATTAGAGGAGAAGTGGTTTTAGTGGCTGTTTTGAGTGTGGTGACACTTCTTACATCAAGGCCAATTGTCCTAAGCTCAAGAGGAGAGATGAGAGTGAGCGCTCCAAACACCACAAAAAGGAGAGGAAACCCTATGTGAAGGGTAAGCGCGACAAGATGGCTAAGAGGGTAACCAAGGCTGCTTCCAGAGAATTTGTCGCGGCACTCAGTGACATTGACACTTCCTCAACTGAGGAGTCGAGCTCTAATGAGGAGGAAAAGTCTCAAAGGAAGGAGGAGGAGAAGGAGAAGAAGGCAAGGGATTTCATCGGCCTTTGCTTCATGGCCGACAGCACTCACAACGGAGATGAGCTTGACTCATCTGAGGTACCTCTATCCTATGACCAGCTTTAAATTAAAGTAGATTAACTGAATGAAGTAGTTCTTGGTCAGGATAGATTACTTGTTCAGGCTACTAAGGATAGAAAAGACCTTAGGCTTAAGCTAGAATCTGTTTCTACTGATTATGCCATGCTTAAGTCTAAAATTGATGATGCTGAATGTGAATCCTGCACTGTTCTGTACATGCTCAAATTGTTGATAAGCTTGAGACTGCACAGAAGCAGCTTTTGGTGGTGGAGTCCAGACCTATTTATTCTAATGCTTGTTCAAACTGTCCTTTATTGATTGATAGTATTAATTTGAGAGAAAAGAATGTTAAGGAATTAGAGGCTAGATTGGAGAGTGTTGAGTGTTCTAAGGATGTGCAGCCTGTTTGTCTCACCTGCATCATCCTTAAAGACCAACTCAGTTTTGCTAGAGGGCAAGCTGAAAACCTTATGACTGAAAATGAATACCTTCTTTCTGTGGTTAACAAATGCACTGAGGGAAAGAGTAGGATGGATTTGCTCTTGGCCAAGACCAAGATGTGTGCTGACAGGGCAGGGTTAGCTCTAGGTTTGGGTTTTGAGAGAATTCCTTCAGACAGTGAGAACAAAACTGTTTTTACCTCACCCACCACCTTAGAGAAAGAAAGAGCCCAGTTAGACACACCTCAGAAGGCCAAGAAACCTACCCAGCCTCCAAAGAAAATTCCACCACCTCCACTCAAGAAAAACCCTCAACAGAAACACAAGGAGTCTGTGAGAATTGCTCCTATGACCTAGGTAAGTGCCTCTAGGAAAGTGTTTCATTGTTCTTACTACCAGCGGGTAGGTCATTTGGTTGGGTTTTGCTATCATCACATCAAGGATGAGCGGCGTTCTCAGGCGTTGAGATTCCAGGACATGTATTACCCATCCATGCATGAGTCTGAGTGTTACTCACGTCCTGTTTATGAGGCTTCCCGATCTGATCTTCTCGAAGAGGCTTTACCCCTCATGGTGTTCACCATGTTTCATATGGTGCTAGACCTCGTGTTAGTGTCTTTGTGCCTCGACAGGTTGGGAGATCTCGTCATGCGTCTGAGTTACATCATGTTGGTAGACCTCGCACTTTGCATTACTCTATTTTACCTGTGCGAAGACAGTCTACTTTTACTGTGCCTACTGCTCGTATCTCTCGGTGCTGGATGCCTCGTCATGTTTTCACTCACCCCAGCACTGAGCGATCAAGGTTCTCTCGTTTTGTGTAGGCATCAGATCGAGGTTTGGAGGGCATGTGGATCATGGACTCCGTTTGTTCGCGTCATATGACCGGAAATGCAACATGGTTCTCCAGCCTCACCACAACCAAGCAAAAGGAGCAAATCACCTTCGGCAATAACCGAAGAAGTAGAGTGAAAGGTAAATGTGTGGTAAGAATCAACTCGAATTTCACTCTCAAAGATGTTGCTTTGGTTGAAAATTTGGGATACAATTTGCTTTCTGTATCCCAGTTTCTTAATGAGGGCTTCGAAGTGCGATTTCATCGCAATACTTTGCAAGTACTCAATTCTGATGGCGCTGTGATCTGTAATATATTTATATTTGGGAGAGTCTTTGGAGCTAATTTTTCTGAGTTATCTGGTTCTTCTCATTGCCTTGTGGCACATTCGACTTCTGAGCTTTAGAAGTGGCATAGGAGACTAGGGCATATGAGCTTTGAGTTGCTCGCTCGTTTGAGTACCCTAGGTCTGATCTAAGGATTGCCCAAGCTCAAATTTTAGAAGAATTTAGTTTGTGCTCCTTGTCGACATGGGAAAATGATTGTCGTTTCGCACTCGCCAGTCACTATGGTGATGACTGAACAACCTGGAGAACTTCTCCATATGGACACTGTAGGTCCTTCTCGAGTTAGTTCTTTGGGCGGCAAGTAGTATGTACTTGTTATTGTCGATGACTTCTCTCATTACTCTTGGGTCTTCTTTATAGCCAGCAAGGATGAAGTGTTTTCTCACTTTTAGAGCTTGGTTTTGAGACTTTTTACTAAACTCCCTGGTACATTGAAATTCATTCGAAGTGATAATGGCATTGAGTTCAAAAATAGTCTCTTTGATGACTTTTGCTTGGAGCATGGCATAGAACATAAATTCTCTGCTCCGCGGGTTCCTCAACAAAATGGTGTTGTTGAGAGAAAGAACCACACTTTGGTTGAGATGGCTAGGACGATGCTCGATGTGCATAGGACTCCTAGAAAATTCTGGGCTGAGGCTATGAACACTGCTTGTTATATCTCAAACTGAATTTTCTTGCGTTCAATTTTGAAATTGACATCTTATGAGCTGCATTTTGGGAGACAGCCCAAAGTTACTCATCCTCAAGTATTTGGCTGTCGATGCTTTATCCTAAAACGTGGAAATTTAGAAAAATTTGAGTCGCGTTCTTCTGACGGGATCTTTTTGGGTTATACTACTCATGGTCACTCATATCGTGTTTTTAATTTGGAAACCAACACTGTCATCGAGTCATGTGATGTGACTTTTGATGAATCAACTCTCTATGTTAGCTCATCCTTTGAATAGGAAAATGAACACGATATGGAGTAGACCATCTTCGAAGACGAATATCCTAGAGATTTTGAGGACGAACCCCCACTACCCTCGACATCGACCCCCGAAGCCGACCCTACTTCGATCACTTCGGCAAGAGGCCCCGAAGCTACAACCTCGACATCGGTCATCTTCGACCATTCACCAGCACAAGTTGAGGGGGAGACTGCATCCAGCCGTGAGGCCCCTCATCATATCCAAAGGATGCACCCTCCCGAGTAGATTATTGGTGAGCTTGATCAAAGGATAACACGTTCTCATGCTCATTTCATTGATTCTGCTTTTGTTGCTTCTTTTGAGCCCTTAGATGTGAGTCATGCACTTTCTAATTCTAGTTAGATCAATGCCATGCATGAAGAACTTGAAAATTTTGAGAGAAACTAAGTCTGGACACTAGATCCTCCACCTAATGTTCATTTTATTGGAACTAAATGGATTTTCAAAAACAAACAAGGGGAGGATGGGTCTGTAGTTAGAAACAAAGCTAGACTTGTGGCTCAGGGTTTTTCTCAGTTAGAAGGGATTGATTTTACTGAAACGTTTTGCACCTGTTGCTCGTCTTGAGGCCATTAGAATTCTACTTGCATTTGCGGCATCCTGGAGTTTCAAACTTTATCAAATGGATGTTAAAAGTGCTTTTCTTAATGGCTTCATAGGCGAAGACGTTTATGTAAAACAACCCCTAGTTTTGAAAACCCCAAATATCCACATAAAGTCCTTAAACTTCATAAGGCTCTTTATGGACTCAAGCAGGCCCCTCGGGCATGGTATGACAGACTTAAGTCTTTTCTGCTTGAGCGAGGGTATTTGATGGGATCTTTAGATAAAACCCTGTTCACTCTCAAGCATGGCAAATATTTCCTTCTAGTTCAGATTTACGTTGACGACATCATCTTTGGTGGCTCTTCTCATGCTTTGGTTGTCGAGTTTGCAGATGCCATGAGCAGGGAGTTCGAGATGTCCATGATGGACGAACTCACGTTTTTCCTTGGTTTGCAAATCAAGCAAAGCAAACAAGGTACCTTCGTCTACCAGACGCAGTACACCAAGGACCTGCTCAAAAAATTCTACATGGCTGATGCGAAGCCCCTCGCCACTCCAATGGCTACATCTATAGCATTGGACCCTTACGAGAATGGAGAAGCTGTAGATCAGAAGGAGTTCCGAAGAATGACCGGCTCTCTCCTATACTTGACTGCTACGAGGCTAGACATACACTTCGTGGTATGTCTGTGCGCTCATTTTTAGGCTTCGCCACGTACTTCGCACCATCAAGCGGTAAAGCGCATTCTCAGGTATCTCAAGCATACTCTTGAATTTGGCATTTGGTATTCTGCATCTTCCTCTTTGTGTCTTCGTGGTTATTCAGATGCGGATTTTGCTGGTGTAGAATTGATAGGAAGAGTACCTCTGGTACTTGTCATTTTCTAGGTACTTCTCTTGTCTGCTGGTCTTCTCACAAACAGTCTAGTGTTGCACAATCTACGACTAAAGCCGAATATGTTGCTGCAGCTAGCTGTTGCTCACAGATATTGTGGATGGTTTCCACTTTGCGGGATTTCAGGTTAGATTATAAGGGTGTTCCACTGTTTTGTGATAACACTAGCGCTATTTGCATTGCAAACAACCCAGTTCAACATTCCAGAACCAAACACATTGATGTAGATATCATTTTTTCAGAGATCACAATGAGAAGGGTGATATTGAGCTTCAATATGTTGATACCTAGAACCAGCTTGCCGATATTTTTACCAAACCACTTGATGCATCTCAATTTGCTTACTTGCGTGGGAAACTTGGTATTTATCATCCTTACGACATTCTGTGAGGGGGAGCATTGTTTAATTATTTTGCATTGGCTTCCTTATGATGATTTGTTGATGATCTTAGTTGCTTCTATACGCCTTTGCATAATTTTCATGTTCATGATGCCTTCAGCTCTGATTAATATATTTAACTTCATAATGAGCATGATTTTAATTTACAAAATTTAAAAATTAATCACTGCTTAGTCTGGTGTTTAGCATGTGTTGTGCAAAACTGCTTTAGCTATCTTTTATCTGCCTGATAGCTAGAATCCTTTACCTTGGATGTAAAATTGCAACTTGAAAATTATACTGCTATTCATGGAATCATACAACAAATGTTCCACAAAAAAATCAATATCCGTGATTTATGTGTTAAAAATGAAAAGATTCAGGCGGGTTTGCTTGTCGCACTTCTTTATTCTAGACTGCTTACCATTGCACTTTGGTATGAACTGGGATAACTTAGTGTCTTCCAAAATCACAGCCTTAAGATTCTAATGGTCTTTCTTGACCTCGGCTTGGCTTGGTTGGAAAGCATAAGGTAGACGAGCAAATAACCCTTGGCACTATAAAAGAATTGCAAAGTCTGAATCACTTGCTAATCAAGCTTACTAAATGCACCATGAATATTGGACTTGCTCTCCTGGGTAGAAATTGTTTAGCTTTTGTAGTTCCTGTTTTCACTTGTCTAGATGACTAGTCTAAAGCGGTGATACTTTTCTTTTCACAAAATTGAAAATTTCATGCATCCAACATTGAATCTGGAATATATTAACTCGAGCTGAGCATCTGAGCCTGACATTCTAATTTGGCATATTTTTGCACTATATGTCGTCATACTTTTCATCATTAGAAACCTTGCATTTTTATTGCTCCTTGATTCTTGCATTGCCAAAGGGGGAGAACATGCTTGGTTTGCCTACCTAAGGGGGAGAACAAGTGATGAAGTTGAAAGGGGGAGAAAAACTTTTCATTAATTAAGTGACATGTTTTGGCTTTTTCAGAGTTTTTATGGTCACTTGTGTGCCGAAAATTTTCAAATTTTCTTGAACTTGAATTTGGTTGTCAATGCACTCATCAAGGGGGAGATTGAGAAACCAAGTTGAAATGTTCCTTGGTTTCGAGTCTATGATGAGTGATTGACAAGTTCTCTTCTGGCGAAGGGGTTCCTCCAAAGAAGCTCGAAGGTGTTTACTGAAGGGTTCAGTGGTTACTGGCTGCAGTTGTGTAGTGGAGTGTATCTGTCGTAGGGGTCCAGTAGAACACGATGACATGGTGTTACCGAAGGGCTCGGTACTTTAGGCGGTACACCGAAGTGTGTACCGAAGGTTGTTTACCAGAGAGGTCTCCGGGGTACTAGAAAATCTTGTCTGCTTGTCGATGGTGCGCAGGTGGCTTCGGAGGCGACAGATGGTTCACAGCGAGTGAACCTGGGTAAAGTGAGAGGCTTGATGCCAGGCGAGCGAGGAGCTCGGTCACGAAGGCTGTGTGAGGTCGAGGTTGGTCCTCGGGTCAAGGTGTGCCAAGCGAAGGCAGAAAGTGCGGAGGGTGGCTTCGGCTGAAGGTACCCCAAGGCAAAGTCCTCGGAGTCGAGGCACTTTGAAGGGTTCTCCAGAAGGAGTAACTTCAGAATATGGTGATCAAAGTCCTCAGCATTGAGGCAAGGTGTGCTCTAGATGGAGGCACTCGAAGGGACACCTGACAAAGGTCTCGGAAGTCAAGGTGCATCGAAGGCATGGTCTGGATAAGGACCTTCGTGGAGTGTGCTCAAGGCTGAGACACTGCGAAGGGGTGCTTATGGATATGCTTCATGCGGAGGCCTTGGACGGAGAGACTTTAGAAGGTGGTGAAGGTACTCTGAAGGTGGGGCTTCGGAGTGTGGTTGACTTGAGGTACTTCGGCCATGCATGGTTTCGGTATACGGATTGACGAAGATCGAGCTGGGAGTAGCTGTGAAGCCATGGAGGTCCACTCCGGAGGTGATGGTGCGAAGGCTCAAGAGCTTTGATGACTTCGTCTCAAAACCGTCACGGTATCAAAGGCTGACTTCGGTGAAGTGAAGGCCATCTGGTTCAAAGCTTATCACCGAAGCTACTGCACACTTCATGTGCGAAGAGGGCTTCAGAAGATTTCAATTGTGCAAAGTCTAATCGTGTCTGCTCTGTAAAAGATGATGATGTCTCCTCTACGAAGCTGACAAAAGAAGCCTCCAAAAATGTAGACTACCATCTGTACCCCCTTGTCTGGCTGAGACAAAAACAGTGTAAATCCTAGGGGTAGAGTAGTCTATTCAGAGGGCTGAATAGTGCCTTTAAATAGTGAAGGCTGACTAGGTCTAGGCAAGACTTTGAGCTACCATATTTAGAACTCCAGAGCTAGTTGTCACTTCCATGTATTCAGTACTATGAGTTTTTGTGTTCCTTGTTCATGCAATGAATATTTCATTATGTTCTTTGCCTATTGCTTGAACTTGTATTCCTGTTTTACACTGGATGTGTTGATTTCTCTGTGCCATTCTTTGATCGGTTCTAGCCAGAGTTTTTGCTCTATTTTCCTTTTGCGCGAAGTGTGATGATGTGCTGAGTGTAGTGTTGTGAAGTCTCTTCAGTGTGTGTTCTCTCTGTGTAAACTAGAGAAAATTCCTCTCTGATTACTAGCGAAGCACTAAATGAAGTTGGGCTCAAAGCCGGTTTTCTTTTCTCTATCGAGGTGCACAGCAAAGTCAGTTCTATCCACTTTTATGCCTTCGGTATACGAAGCCTAGTACTAGTTGCTAGTGTGGAGTATCTGTTCGAAGCCCTCAAAGGGAAACTTACTCCTACGAAGTGTGTAGTGTGAAGCCTGCTCAAAGGGACCTTGTGTGCGGAGTCAGTACTTTCCTTGTAGAGTTGTGGTTTTGGGTTAGTGGGTGTGAGCAAAGTATTCTTGACTTCGGACTTTTGCTCTTGGCGAAGCCTGGGTTCGTAGCTGTAAAATACCTTCGAACCATACCTCCAAAGGGTGTGTTCGAAGCCTGTTCCGTAGGAGACAGTGTTAAAACAGAAGGCTAGTTTTAGCCTGAAATCTTAAAAGCTCCCATTCACCCCCCTCTGGTCGCCTTTTTCAGTCCAACAAAATTTTCCCCTCCTAATAACGGGAGAGACATCTCTGAGCCCCTCGAGGTATTAGATTGGAAAAATGCATGGCCATGCCACTATGACTAAAGAGTTAGTCATGATTTAAATCCAATACTTGTTCGAGTGAAAATGTCAAGTTATCCAATAAGGGTGGCACGAATCTCGCCTTGAGCTTGACTGATGTCATGTGGTAAAGGGACCGGTGCTTGTGTATATCAAAGGTTCAGTGAGAATTTATTTTGTACACTTCCGGGGGTCAACATGTACTACTAGGTACCGCTATTGATCAGTGAGTCAGAAAAAGTTTTCGGTGAACAGTCGTTGGAGTATGAATCTATCAGGTCACACACTTAAAGGAATGGATTGAGAAACGTGCAAAGAATTGGTTCTTGTGCAAGTGGGAGATTGAAGGAATTATGCCCAAGAAAATTCCGGTTGGATCGGAAGTTCTGATTATTTTCTGAATTTGAAATAGAGTGCTCAAATCAAAAGTTCTGATAATTTATGGTTTACGAAACCGAGAGCTTAAATCGGAAGTTTCGATAATTTCTAATTTGAGATAGAGAGTTCAAACTAGAAGTTCTGATTTGGAATCGGGGAAATTGTACTGATCGGAAGTTCCGATAGGTGTATTAGAAGTTCCGAAGTGGGTGAAAAAAGATTGGATCTGTTACGATAACGTGCTGGATTGAGACCGAAAATACCCGATCAGAAGTTCCGATCCAAGATCGGAAGTTCCAACGTGGGTAAAATAGATTGGATTCGTTAGAGCACAAATCGGTTACAACCGATTTGTTGGTTTCGAGATGTTGTTGACCAGGGGCTCTCATCCCTATATAAAGAGATGAGGAGGTCTTGTAGGTCAAGCAATTGCAAGTTTGGACCTAGCCACCAAGAACTCCTCTCTTCCCTTTCTTGATCTCAAAAGTTGAGATTGAGGATCTTCTGTTTTCTCACGAGCGGTGCTAGCACGACGACGTTGGAAGGATTCCATCTCTAGACGTGTGGATACCGTGGAGGCGTTGCTCCAATAGCGACGCTCATGGACTTCATCACGTCAACAACTACGTCGTCTTCACCAATTGGATTGGCGAGAAACGTCCGGGATGAAACGAGAATAGGCAGGGACGCGCTTCCTCAACATCTTCATCCGTTGTACCTAGCGCATCTTTTGCTAAAAGGTATTGTTGGTGTAAAAGTTACACCAACAGGTTCTTAGTAGTTAAGAACAAACAAACAAGAGGTTTGTTTCTTTAGGACAAACTTGAGCCTCCGTAAGGATAACAACTCAAGAGGTCCGAATGTATGTGTTTGAACCACTGGTTCTGGATCCTTCTTACAAGGTACAAAGGGGGGTATTTATAGGGAGAAAAGCTAAAGGAATAGACCCATTTATCCTTATATTACAAATGACCCTCAGTATTATAAACGAGGTTATACGTGGTAAAGTGCTGCAGGGTAGATGGATAAGCAGGGCATCCAATCAGTCACGTCGTCCTGCTTCGAAGCTTCCTTTCTCCTTTCGAAGGGTCCTCCGTAACTTCGCATCGTGGCACCCTTCGACCACGCTGACGTATCTTCGAGCATTAGTCGACCATCTTCGGGACTTCCTTAGAGCCTTCGGAGGGTCAACCTTTAAGTCGCGGAAATGAAGTAATTTCCCCCAACAGTAGCCCCTCGAATACGCCTTTCTGTAGATAACCTATTTTTTAGAAAGAAGGCAGTATACGAAAGGAACATTTTTAGTTTCTGACTTGAAGAGAATGCGAAGATACTATGATTTAGCTCGGAATATTAAGTCCAATATTTTAAAGCGTTCATCTCCGAATTTTGGCATAGTGAGGAAAACTCCCTGGAGCAGCCTGGCTTCGGAGCATGAGTGCTACGAGAGCAGTTACGGAGCGTGAACGTTGTACGGGCGGTTACGAAGTGTGGACGTCGTGGGGTGCCGTCAATATGACCGTTACAACGCAAATAGCCGTTACCCTCTGTAAAAAAGAAGTAACGGTCGATTTCTTCGATAGTTGCACGCCGTTTCACTTTCCAACCCCACCTGTCAGCGTCGGAAGCCGAACCTGCAGTGTGAAACTTCTCGAAGAGCAGTATAGATTGTGCGGTTATAAAAGGGGGAGAAAGGGATTACTGGAAATTTTTTACCGCATTCACCGTTCTTGCAATTCACCTTTCCCCTCAACCTTCTGCCCCTTCGAGCACCTGAGCGTAATGGCGAGAACCAGCCACTCCACTCCTTTGGCGGCCAGCACTATGGCGCAACGGCAGGCATGGGCGGCATCAGCAGCCACGATAATGGCGGGGGGCCCGGGCGGCGGTTGGCCCAAGAACCCTCGGGCGCTCCGTCCGCCCTCCAAGAAGAAGATGGCCCAGAGCTTCGTTATTGGGCAATCAATGAGCACAGCGGAGTCCATCGAAGAGGCAGTAGATGGGAAGTTGGGAGCTGGAATGAGGACTCGTGTTCCTGGGACAGAGTCGACTCCCCGGCCTCGGCGCGGAGAGGTGGTAGTCTTCGAGGCATTCTTCGAAGCTGGCCTGGGGCTACCAGCTGTGGATTTCCTAGCAGAGGTACTAGACATGTTTCACATTACTCTGCCCCAGTTGTCTCCCAACGCCATCGTCCGCCTTGCTATCTTTGAATGGGCTCTTCGGGCGGAAGGGTGTGAAGGGCGCTCCGAAATCTTCGCAGCAACCCACGAAGCTATCTGCCAGCCGAAGCCTCAAGATGGGCCTGGAGACTCGAAGGTGACTGTGGCTTTCGGTAGTGTCAATTTTCAGCTACGGCGGGAGCACGCTCTTCATTTCCCTGCGAAGGCCATAAACGATCGATGGTATACCAATTGGATACTTCGGTGGTTTTACGCCGAAGTAGGAGAAGACTCCCCCCTTTCGGGCCCTCTTCAAGAAATTTGGTTTCGGAAGGAAGCAGATATCTCTCCGAACCCTAGCCTGCTCTCGACGAGGCTAGGGCTGCTGGTTTCTGTGGCCCGTCGAATGAGCATGAGAGACCTGGCCGAAGAGTTCGTAGGCCTTCGGATCTCACCCCTCGGGGCTAGTTGGCCAATCTCCATCCCGCGAGCCTCGGAGGGGGACCTCCGAAACATAGGTACGTCCTTCTCCTGCTGCATCATTTTATATGAACACATTAATTATACTTATGCTTCTTATACCTTTTCCTTTTCAGCGGCGCCTCTGGCCTTATCTCCGGACGACATAGTCCGGGCTACCGAGCGAATTCTCGGAGCCCCTTCGGTAGCCGAGAGGCAGAAGAGGCTGGAACTGGTAGGGAGTTGGGAGCGCTCGAACAGGGTGTGGAGAGCCCTCGGCATGGAGCCCCCGCCGCTTCCCGACTTCGCCCCGGCTGGAGCGGCGGCTCGCAAAAGGAAAGCAGCGGCCGAGCCCTCTAAAAAGGCCGGCAAGCAACCCGCTCAGAAGAAGGCGGTGAAGCAGCCTTCTCACTTGACGCCTGCTTCGTCCTCTTCATCGCCGGACGAGCGGAGCCCCACGCCCGAAGAGACAGAAGACTCTGGAGGTGCCACAGCAAAGGCCTTCGAAGATTACCTCTTGATCGACGAAGATATGGGGGAGGTCCCCACAAACCTCCCCAACCAAGAGGATGCTGACGACACCCTACTGGCTCCTCCTGCGCCTGTCAACGTGCAAGTAGAGTCAAACTCTCCCCCTGACTTGCCTGCACCAGAGAGGGTTTTAGCGGAGGTTGTGGCCCCGACGGACGAGACCGAGGCCAGGACTTCGGGGGATGATTTTGACAACATCCTCCGGATGTACGAAGTCCTGGAGGATCCAGCGATCCTTCCCCAAGCGGCTCTTGGAGGTATTTTCCCAGAGCTCTTTTCTTTTTTCATCGGCCTTCGCTTGCTATCTGCAAAATATGTTAATTAACCTTGATAACTGAAACAGGTACCTCTTCAGGAATCGAGGCCTCGTTGGTGCCCGACGTCCCTACTTCCTCGGAGACAGTCACCCGGGCGGACCCTCCGGCTCCTCCGGGGGCTCCGAGCCCGGTGACGGAGAACGTATCCTTCGGAGCAGACGATGTGCTCCCTGGGACGGAACTGGCTCCGGCCGTGGCAACCTCGACTACTGACGGCGCCTCCGACAACGTGGCTCCAGCTGGAGGTGTGGCGACCGAAGGTCAAGATGTTCTTGCCTCTCCCCCTTTCGTGCCGGGGAGGGGTAAGAGTATTTCCAGCTTGGGCCTTCGGGTTGATCAAGCAGCGCCCTCCGTTGGTAACTCAGAGGACGAGGCCGCCGAGGACGACGCCCGGGCCTTATCTTGGCTCCCTCTTCTGGCTCCTTTCTTGGAGCATCGGAGCGGCCTTCGAAGGCTACTGGAGCCCCTGGCTGAGAAAAGCCAGGATATTGCCAATTCGGAGTTGATCTCCGCTTTAAGCGAAGTCAGGGCTTCGAATCTCAACACGGCCCTCGAAAGGGCTGCCCTACAGGTATGAAAAAGACACCGCAGTTGTTGTATTTTAACGATCGAAGCTTCTTTAGCACTTACTTTGTTTTCCTTGCAGCAATTCGCCCTTGCTAGAGCGGCAGCGACTTCCAGTGAGGTCGAAATTAACCGACTCAACCGGAAGGTTACAGCTCTTCAAACAGCCCTCGACGAGTCTACCGGGAGGTCTCTTCGGCTGAATGAGGAACTCTTGGAAGAGCGGAAGGCCAAAGCCGCGTCTGACGAAGCCTCTGAAGCCCTCCGCTCTCATGCCGAAGAAGTCGAAGCTGAACAAGTGGTTCTCCGTGCGGAGGTCGAGAGGCTTTGCCAAGAAGCGGCTGCTTCGAACGGCCGTATGGTTGAACTTCAAGGGGCTCTTAGCCAGGTAATGGCTCAGAAGAGTTCCTTGATGCTCCGGGTGGCCGCGTTGGACGCAACGGTTGCAAGCCTGGAAGCAGCAGATAAAAAGAATTCTAGTACTGCTGATCGTACCTTGGAAGCTCTTCAGGGTACGTTAGAGTACTTTGGCACCATGTGCCCTTCGACTTCTGCTGCAACCTTCGAGCCGCTCGACCGGAAGCTGACGAGGATCCAGGTAGCTTCGTCGCTGATGAAGAATTCCGGGGTACGGTACGGAGAGATCTCCGGACAGTGCGCCGGCATCGGGGTTCTTCGCCACCTCGAAACTCTTCGGGTTCCCCTTGCTCCGGTTGGTGGTTCGTCTCCTGGAGGCTTCGCGGATGATGACCTGCTGCGGCCGTCTCCGGAGGTGGCTTCGGCGTGGGAAGCTTTCCGATCAGTATGGAAGGCGGACCACAAGGTTGCTGCTAAGGCTTGGATCGACGAGGCCCGCCGGCAGAAGCAGGCTCAGGCGAAGCCACCACTCCCGACTTCGCCAGCGCCTTCGGTCCCAGCTCCGCCAACCGACCCGCAGGTCTAGCTGCTTAGGGCTGTTGTGTACCTGTGGTCTTGTAAACTTTGTTTAATTAATGAGAAAGTTATAAACAGTACTTGTCTTGGGTGTTCTTCTCTTTTTTAGGTTCTGTCATGCCCTTCGAGCCCTGACTTCGTACTTTTGGAAACTACTGCCGAGCTTCGAACGGAGTGGGCAGTTCTTGAGAGTTTGAGGCCTTATCGCCGCTCTCGCTTTTCTGTTCCTCGCGGAGACGGGGGGGAAGTTACCCTTGAAGTACGAAGGGATGTTTTGTCTTACATTAAAGAAGAAGAACAGGAAGGGGGGTCTTCGTCCTCCGAGCCTGTTGACTGGTCCGATTCGGAGTACCAAGCTGGAAATCTTGCCGAGGCTGGCTCCGAAAGGCTCTTGACGTGGGCCGAACTTCAAGAGGAGCAGAAGAAGCTGCGAGCCTCGAAGAAAAAGAGAAGTTCCCGGGCTAAAAAGACTTCAAGCTCCGAAGGGCAAAGTAGCCGCAGGGGTCGAAAGGGCCTCCGTTTTTATTTGGGTCTAGATAGCAATTTTTCCTGATGTATGAATATAATATTTTAATGTGGAATGCTTCGACAGCATGCTGTGTGACTCCTATCCTCCTACCCCTCTTGTGGGTGGCGGAGCTTTTATCTTATATAATGGTTCGGTAGGCACAATGATTGCTTGAGCACCTGTATGCTTCGAATTTTGCACATGTCACCCTCGATAAGTTAGACAAAAAATTTAAAGTCCTTAGACTCTTCTACGATCCTAACAAGCCGGAGCCTGGAATTCGTAGGTTGGCCACCTATGGCTCTTTTACAGATACTTCGCACCCGGAGGCTTGAAATTCTGTTTTGTTTAAAGTCCTTAGACTCTTCTACGGATCCTAACAAGCCTTAGCCTGGAATCCGTAGGTTGGCCACCTACGGCTCTTTTACAGATACTTCGCACCCGGAGGCTTGAAATTCTGTTTTGTTTAAAGTCCTTAGACTCTTCTACGGATCCTAACAAGCCGGAGCCTGGAATCCGTAGGTTGGCCACCTACGGCTCTTTTACAGATACTTCGCACCCGGAGGCTTGAAATTCTGTTTTGTTTAAAGTCCTTAGACTCTTCTACGGATCCTAACAAGCCGGAGCCTGGAATCCGTAGGTTGGCCACCTACGGCTCTTTTACAGATACTTCGCACCCGGAGGCTTGAAATTCTGTTTTGTTTAAAGTCCTTAGACTCTTCTACGGATCCTAACAAGCCGGAGCCTGGAATCCGTAGGTTGGCCACCTACGGCTCTTTTACAGATACTTCGCACCCGGAGGCTTGAAATTCTGTTTTGTTTAAAGTCCTTAGACTCTTCTACGGATCCTAACAAGCCGGAGCCTGGAATCCGTAGGTTGGCCACCTACGGCTCTTTTACAGATACTTCGCACCCGGAGGCTTGAAATTCTGTTTTGTTTAAAGTCCTTAGACTCTTCTACGGATCCTAACAAGCCGGAGCCTGGAATCCGTAGGTTGGCGGAGCCACTGAACCAATGGTTCGTAGCAAGCCCCTTGGGTTTTTCCGAGAAATGCTTGGCTCTTGCTAGCATCACCGACCTCCGAATGCGTCCATCCGGAGGGTTTGATGTTCGAAAGGCAAAACAAATCTCAACCCCTTAGCTTTATTTATAAAAGGAGTGTTACAAGTGATTACAAGGAAGCCTTAAGCATAATATCTCTTAAGGTGCTCCGCATGCCACGCGTGTTTCAACTCTTCTCCTTCTAAATTAGCTAATTTAAACGAGTCGGGGCGACCTGAGCGTAAGATAACATATGGTCCTTCCCATTTGTTTCCTAGCTTCCCCGGAGCTATTACATTTCGTAATACTAGATGACCTGGTTTTAACTCAGTTAATTTGACTTTTGGGTCGTACCATGTCTTTGTGTGCTCTTGGTACTTCGTCAGGTTGGCGACAGCTCGAAGCCTTGTTTCTTCCGACAAGTCTATTGAAGCACCTCGATCACCTTCGTCTTCGTATTGAATTACGCGAAGTGACTCCCCTTTGAGCTCCGTAGGGGTCATGGCTTCGTCTCCGAAGAGCAACCTGAATGGCGTGAAGCCGGTTGATCTAGTTTGCGTGGTTCGGATAGACCATAGAATTTTGGGTAGCTCTTCGACCCATAGGCCTTTGGCTAATCCGACGATTCGGCGATTTAACCCGGAGAGAATATTCCCGTTGGCTCGCTCGACGGCTCCGTTGGATTGCGGATGTCGTACTGCTGCGAAGCATAGCTTAATGCCCAGTTCCTCACAGAATGTTTGGAAGGCATCAGCTTCGAACTGGGTCCCATTATCCACTGTTAATTCTCTGGGGACTCCGAACCTGCATATAATATTCTGCCAGAAGAACCTTTGCACATTCTTTGATGTGATGGCTGTTAACGGCTCTGCTTCCACCCATTTTGAGAAGTATTCTATTGCTACGACCGCAAATTTCAATCCGCCTTTTGCTGGTGGGAAAGGGCCTATGAGGTCCATGCCCCATCTAGCCATCGGCCATACTGGGGCAATAACTTGGAGTTGAGCTGGCGGGCGATGGTTTCTTCGGCCCATCCATTGGCAGCCTTGGCACGTCCGAACTAGGTCTTCGGCGTCTCTGACGATCGTTGGCCAATAAAAACCTTGCCGAAGCGTCTTGCCTGCTAGTGCTCTGGGAGCTAGATGAATTCCACACAGCCCCTCGTGGATGCCTCGAAGTATGTCTTGTCCTTCAGGTTGAGAGATGCATCGAAGTAGTGGTGAGCATACCCCGGCTTTATATAGTACTTCTCCAATAAGTTTGTAATTGCGAGCTCTTGTTTGCACTCTTCGAGCTTCTTGGCCTTCCGGAGGGTCGTTGTTGCCCTGCAACATAGTTATTATTGGAGTTCGCCAATCCGCAGCTTCAATACACATTACTTCTGACGAGGGTACTTGGTCAGCTGCTGGCTGCTCTAATTCTTCATAGAAAGCGCCCTCCGGGAGGTCTACTGCTCCTGCCGCGGCCTTCGCAAGAATATCTGCAAGTTGGTTTTCTGCTCGCGGTATGCTTCGAACTGTAAACCCTTTGAATGCTGATTCTGCCTTGCGGATTTCTTGAAGGTATTGCGCGAGATGTGGGTTTTTCGCTTGGAAGCTTTTATCAATGTGTCCCGCGACGACTTGGGAATCTGTCTTGATCATTATCCTTGTAGCTCCGAGTGCTTTAGCCTTTCGGAGGCCTAGCAAGATTCCTTCATACTCGGCGACGTTATTAGTGGTTCGAAAGTTAAGCCTTGCAGAGTACATTGCCTTTTGTCCTGACGGTGAAAAGATTACTGCCCCTGCTCCGGCACCTGATGCTTGATAGGCCCCGTCGGAGAATATTGTCCAGAAACCGTCGGAGGGTTCTTCCGGAGTCCATACTGCAGATGGAGTCCACTCTGCTACGAAATCTGCTATAATTTGAGATTTAACGGCCGTCCTTGCTGTGAAGGAGATTTCGAATGGTGATAACTCGACTGCCCACTTTCCAACCCTGCCTGTGGAATCTTTGTTTCGAAGCATATCTCCAAGGGGATACGATGTGGGGACAATAAGGTTATGCGCCAAGAAATAATGCCTTAGCTTTCGTGAGGCCATTACCAAAGCATAAGCAAACTTTTCAAGCTCGGAGTATCTGATCTTGGCTCCTGATAATGCTTCCGAGACAAAATAAACTGGGTTTTGTACCAGCTTGTCCTTGAGCTCGACTTCTCGGACTAGTACTGCGCTTACTGCTGACCCTGTCGCTGCAAGGTATAAAAGCAATGTTTCCCCTGGAAGAGGAACAGTTAAGGTTGATAATGTTCCAAGGTAGGCTTTTATCTCTTCGAAGCTCTTTTGGCACTCCGGCGTCCAGCTGAAGCTTTCGGAGCCTTTGAGTGCCTTGAAAATTGGGAGGCTTCGCTCTGCCGATCTGGACAGGAACCTGCTGAGTGCTGCTAGCCTTCCTGCTAGCTTCTGTACTTGCTTCAAATTTTCAGGTGGGGCCATTCTTTGCAGTGCACTTATTTGCGTTGGACTGGCTTCGATTCCCCTGCTCGAAACTAAGTACCCTAGCAGCTTCCCTGCTTGTGCCCCGAATATACATTTTTCGGGATTGAGGCGTACTCCACATGTTCGGAGGCTCTCAAAAGTTTCATCTAAGTCTATGCTATGCTGATGCTTTTGAGTACTTTTTATTACAATATCGTCCATGTAGGCTTCGACATTGCGGCCTATCTGATGGCCTAAAGTTTTAGCTATTAAGCGAGAAAAAGTGGCTCCGGCATTCCGTAAACCAAACGGCATTCTTACATAGCAGAATACTCCTGAAGGAGTTATGAAACTTGTCTTGGCCTCGTCTTCTTTCTTCAGCCATACTTGATGGTACCCGGAGTATGCATCGAGGAAGCTTAATAGTTCGGAGCCGGCTGTGGAATCTATTAATTGATCTATTCGGGGCATTGGGTAGGGGTCTCGCGGGCATGCTTTATTTAGTGATGTGAAGTCAATACACATGCGCCATTTGCTGGAATCCTTCTTCCTTACAAAGACAGGGTTGGCCAACCACTCGGTATGGGCCACTTCCCTGATAATGCCAGCTTTTAACAATTTTTCCACTTCGGCCTTGGCTAAACTTGCTCTTTCTGTTGATAGCTTCCGGAGCCCCTGGCGCACTGGCTTGGCCTTCGGGTTGACGAGCAGACTGTGCTCGATGATGCTTCGGTCGACCCCCGTGATATCTTCGTCGGTCCAAGCAAACATGTCTAAATTCTTCTTGACGACTTCTTCTAATGAGGCTGTTATCTCCGGAGATAGCCCCTTGCCGAATTTTATTGGGTATTCTTTGTCGTCTTTTGAAATTATTCTTGTCTCGACATCACCCTCCGGGCTTGGTTTGAGCGAGGATCCCTTCGGGGGGCTCAAGGCTTCTGGTACTTCTTCGGCGCTCTCCGCCACATTGTGCACTTGTCGAGGGTCCAATGGCTGCCCGTGGCCATATTCTGTCCTTCTGGCTATAGCTTGGTCTCCTGAAATAGTGAGCACTCCACCTTGCGTGGGCATTTTGAGACAAAGGTAGTTGTGATGAGCTATGGCCCCGAATTGGTTTAACATCCCTCGTCCGAAGATAGCATTGTAGGCGTAGGGGGCATCCACCACGTCGAAAATCACCTCCTCTACTCGGGCCAGCGGCCCCTCTCCGAAGGCAACCTCGAGGCCTATTTGGCCGAGGGCATCGAGAGGCGGTCCTGAGAACCCTTGAAGTGGCCGGGCTGCAGGGAGTAGATGCTTCCGGGGTATGCACATCTGGTCGAAGGCTTGAACGAAGAGTATATCTGCGGAGCTCCCACCGTCCACCAGGATCCTCCGAACATCAGCCCCTGCTATATCAGCAGAGATGACTAATGGGTCAGCATGGGGAAACTTCACCCCTACTGCATCGCTGGTTGTGAATGAGATGGGTACACGGGACCATTCTGGCATCCCTTCAGCGGAACTTGAAGTCCCAATGTGCCCAACTTCTCGGACGTACTCACGGCGCTGTCTCTTGGACATGCTGCCGAGGGTCCCCCCTCCGGAGATGGGTAGGACCACTCTTTTGCCGCGGTCTTGCGGATCTTCGTGCCTTGGTGGTGGCATAATACTGGCCACCGGTAGCCGTATAGGGGCTTCGAGGGCACCGGCTCGGGCCACAGTTTGGACAGGCTCCGATCGTGCCGCAGGTGGAACCCGGTCCGAAGTACCCCTCCTGGTATTTCGGTCAATGTATTCACCCCGAAGGGTTAATATCGTCTTGCAGTCCTTCGTGTCATGGCTTCTATTATCGCCATGCACGCAGCAAAAATGACTCTGGCGCCTTCCAGGCACCCTTTCTTGAGGTACTGACGGCCCAGCCTTAAAATTTTTTACCTGCTGGAAACTGGCCGGTGCCTTCGAAGCTGAAGGTGCAATATTTAGCACTTCCGAACGGAAATGCTTTTTTCCTCGCCTATACTCGCTAGGGCGGCTGTCTTGTGGAGGTTGTGGCGGAGCGGTAGCCTCTGGCTCTCTTTTGACTTCCCGGAGGGTGGGTAGTGCTGCCTCAGCTCGCCGAAGGCATCCTTCTTCTGCCTTGGCATATTGTTCGAAGTATGCCATGAGCTGTGCTACGGATGTTACCGGCTTCCGATGGAGTTTGCTGAGGAGGTCGGGGTTCAGCACCCCTTCTCGGGCAGCATCAACTACCGAAGAGGTAGTAAGGCCCTTGATCTGTGACTTGGTGTGGGCGAAACGTGTAAAGTATTCTCGGAGGGTTTCTCCTTCCCGCTGCTTTACTTGGAACAAACTTCCCGTGGACATCGGGGCCACGAAAGTGCCTTGGAAGTTGCTCACGAACTTCTTTTTGAGTAGTTCCCATGACTTGATCGATCCTGGTTTTAGGGACCAGAACCACCGGAGTGCCACACCTTCGAGAGCAAGTGGGAAGCATTTTGCCATGGTGCTTCGTACCCCTCCGCTTGCTTCTATAGCTAGGGCGTACGAGCGGGCGAACTCCCCGGGGTCCGACCCCCCGGAGTACTTGTGCAGCTTCGAGGCCTTGAACTTGGGGTCGAAAGGCACTCTCTGTAGATCAGGGTGCAGTGGAGATTCATTGTCGAAGGATGCATTCTCGGCCTCTTCCTGAACTTGTATAACTTCTGGGGGGTTGTGGCCTCCATCGTCTGGAGGCCCTCTTGGAGTTTCAGTGGAGGCTTGAGTGCGGAGTCTGTCGGCGGCTTCCTGCCTCCATCTGGATACCTCCTCCTGAAGCCTGGCTAGCTGCGTAGCCTCGGTCTCGGGAGGGCCTTCGTCTTCGTCGGAGGGAACTTCAGGGTCTCGGCTTGCTGCGTAGTCGGTTTGAAGCATTGTAGGGGGGGGTAGAGGGCCCCGGGGCGCTCGACGCCCATCGGTTCCGGCAGGAGCCGTCGGATTAGCTGAGGGTCCGGCTCCGTTGGTCCGAGGGGACCTTCGAAGGGGACCTGCAGCCTGACCACGCTTCGGAGGCATGGTTAGTCGATGAGGTGTCTTGGAGATGGAAGGTTTCGAACGACTCGGGGGGGTCGAGGGAAGGCCTTCGGGCTGCACTAAGAAGCCCTTAACTGAAGGGTGCGCGGAATCTCAGGATTCCGAGGCTCCCCCCGTAAGTTTTCTTCAGAGTGCAGTTAGCAGTAGAGAACAAGCTTTTAGAACTTGGATCCCCACGGACGGCGCCAACTGTTGGTGTAAAAGTTACACCAACAGGTTCTTAGTAGTTAAGAACAAACAAACAAGAGGTTTGTTTCTTTAGGACAAACTTGAGCCTCCGTAAGGATAACAACTCAAGAGGTCCGAATGTATGTGTTTGAACCACTGGTTCTGGATCCTTCTTACAAGGTACAAAGGGGGGTATTTATAGGGAGAAAAGCTAAAGGAATAGACCCATTTATCCTTATATTACAAATGACCCTCAGTATTATAAACGAGGTTATACGTGGTAAAGTGCTGCAGGGTAGATGGATAAGCAGGGCATCCAATCAGTCACGTCGTCCTGCTTCGAAGCTTCCTTTCTCCTTTCGAAGGGTCCTCCGTAACTTCGCATCGTGGCACCCTTCGACCACGCTGACGTATCTTCGAGCATTAGTCGACCATCTTCGGGACTTCCTTAGAGCCTTCGGAGGGTCAACCTTTAAGTCGCGGAAATGAAGTAATTTCCCCCAACAGGTATTGATCTATGATCTTACACGTGCATGCTTCTTGGGCTTTGGGGCTAATTTTTGAAATTTTCAGCTAGCGTAGCTTCCTCTTTCCCCAACAGGGGCCCATCACGCGGCACACACATATAAGAGGGATGCCTGTGCATGCGAACGAACTGATGTTCGCTGCCATAGCTTTGCCTACATCTCATCTAAGCCTACCCGATCTGTTCACATGGCCGAAGCGGTGGAAAGCCTCCCCTCGATTCTTCTTCTTCACTACTCATCGGACTTCACCGATCTGATCGACGCCACAACACCAGCCAAGGTGTACTTGTCTTCAAGCAAACCCAAAAGTACTCTAAGTATACCCCGGCTAGATTATGTCCCTAGTGATCTCTAAGTTCTCTATCAATTTATTCTTATATTCTAGGTCTAGAAGTAGTTAGGCTATTCACAGTGGGGGTTTTATGGTATTAATTACCATGACACATTATATTTTTTACTGATATGGCATTAAATTAATGAGTAAAGAAAAGAAAGCAATGTCATTTTCATGACATGGTGCTAACCCGTTTTCAAGACGGATGAAACGAAATGAAATGTCCACTGTGAGCTAAATCGTTTCATTGGAGAAAAGGTATTTAATTCAGTTGCAAAACATTTAATTACACTAGTTAGCCTAGGAAATAGTAAAATGAAACTCTCCGCTGAGAAAAGGTATTTTATTCAATTGCAAAGCTGATATGGTATTCTAGAAAACAGTGTTAGGAAACTGACCACTATGAATAGCCTTATAACTACAAACTTATAACTACAAAGCTCCTCCTCGTAGTATTATTCTACTACCATACACATCAAAATAGTCATTTGACAGAGAAAAAGAGTATGAGAACATACGAATTAAAACACAGAAACATACTTCTCGGGACACGGAAGAAGAGATCAGGTAAAATTTCAGGAGCACGTAAGTAATTAGCATGAAGTAGTCGGCTATGGTTCTGTACGTTGCAAATGGTCTGGACGCTCTCGCCCACGACGTTCAAGCGTGGAAGCTCAAGCATCTTTCCGATTTTTCAAGTTCCGTGCTACTATTCAGTATTTAATATATAATTTATTTAATGACTAAAAAAATCCAGCTTTCAATAGAAAATTAAAAAGTTTTTTATATATCATTGTTCACACGATCCTTATATATGTATATATATATATATATGTAAGAGCAAATGACACATATAAGAGAGTGAATTTTCAGTTGCATATAAGAAATTCTCATAGAAAATACCATCGGCAAAACTGTTTGATTGTTGCAAAAACAATGTTTCGCTAACAAAAACTTCTCCGTTGAATAAAGCTAGCCAAAATTCAAGATGTGGGCTAAATTGCACTTAAACGACTATGATGTATCGTATGGACTTCTCTCCTAACTGACAGTACAATCACAGTAAACTTTGGACTCCCTTTCAAGTCTGGACACTGAGACTATCACATTAAACCTTTCTTGAGAAAAGATTATGAAAACATTCAGGCATTCCATGATGCCGATCGCCGCATTGCCGGCTTCACAGGCCGGTCCTCCTCCATGGAGATCATCATGAGGGTCGAAGGGTCCTCCAGCATCATACGTGCTACGAGATAACCTGCAATGGACCATGTTTGGAACTTTCTGGCCTGCTTGCCAATGAACCTTCCAAGCTTGCCGTCGTAATACTCGGGCCAGCCGTCCTTGAGTAGCCTAGACTCAGCAAGCTCAATGGCACGTTTTGCCATCTGTGGCCGCCCAGTCTTGATGCAGGCTGCTGTCAGCAGCCACAGAAGAACTGCAGATGGAAACAAACAGTAATGTTAAAATATTTGGAACGCAGAGTCCAATTATTTGGTTCAATAAAATCAATTTGTGTTATTGAGAACAGAGATTGGAGCAACTTGTGAAAAAAGTGACATGTCATATCTTAAAGAGATCAGTCAGGTCCATACTTCAGTTCAATTAGAATGAAACAGACAAGAGTTCAGAATTTCATAATCATAAACTACTACCTTACTACAAAAAATGCATTGTCTAGCTGTTATATGACAAGAAGGATATTACAGGCAGTTACAGTGTAAATCTTCATTGTTAAAGATTGTTAGACCAAATAAATTATCATTAGGTGAGGTGAATGTTGAATATCTTATGTGATCCATTTCAGAAAAAAACTTTTGTTTGCATTTTTAATAGTGTGTACGATGAATAAACTTATAATGCATCAAGTATAATATTGGGCATGGTTCATGATTAGCTTTTATTTTTAAAGAGTAATGCACAGTAGGGATTGGTAATACAAATCATCTCAAGTTAGTACAGTGCAAATGAAAACATTAACCTGGCCATGATCCTCCATTGTGATAACTCCACCGGGTGTTCTTTGGGTCGCAGCCAGTGATAATTCTCCATTCATGATTCTCAATTGCTGGGTAACATATCTTCAGAGGCATCTCACCCACTAGTTCTTCCCACCGCTCCTCGATCAGATCCATTATTGCCACTGATTGTTCTGGAGTAGCCAGAGATGATATAATGGCAATGCAATTTCCAAGGGCAAACCACCGGAAGTCCATCATAGCAGGGCTGACATTGCCAAGAAAGTAGCCTCCCCGGCATGGCATGAAATCAAACACCCAATCAGGGATTGAATCTGGGATGACATTGAATTTGTTCACAGCAGTGTGGGAGTACTCTTCTGTTTTGTATCTGTATATGTTATTCAGATGTGGGAAGTCTAGCCAGAAGTAATTCCTCATGTGGTAGGTTAATGCATGTAGCCGTTGCCCAATCTTCTCTATGAAATCCTTCCCTTCGCCATCTGGCTTAAGCATCTGGAGAGCACATCTTAATGCCATGTAGAATAAAGCTTGGATCTCAATTGGGTACCCATATATACCCTGGAAACAACATTTTAGTCCCACAGTAATGTAATGGTAAGGATCTTAACTAACAATTAAAATTGTGTAAAAATATATAAAAGAACCTGCAGGAACAGGATTATACTAAAAAGTTCCTTTTAAAATAGTATTATCCATTTTTTTACATATTTATATAGAAGGATGCTTGCCCCGATCATACTGATAGGTAAAATCAAACATAAACATGTGTGCCTCTTGATTCTTGTTTGGCAAGTAGCACTTTCACAAAAAACTTGGAAAATACAATCATTATATTTGAAATTTGGAATAAAGCAGCAGTCACTGAGCCATTGTGCTTTGTATATCTGATTCTGCCAGTTTTTGTGTTCTAAAAAGAAAATGCAGAAACTTTCAGTTTCTGTTGCCACCTGTACTGAACTGTACTGATTTTAAGGATATATGTCAAAATGAATCAAATGAAGCTAAAATGCTCATACCATTCGGCGATCTATCATTGAGCAACCATCTGTGCAGAGCAGAGTTGGGAAGGTATCAAATCCCTCAGATAAGCACAGGTTCAGTATCAGCCTCATGCACTTCTGACAGTCTGGTGATTCTGCTAAACTAGTATCTCCGGTATACTTTGTATATGCACGGAGGAGAATAATCCACCAAAATCCAGAGTCCACCGGTGCCACCCTCCCAATTGCACTCTCACCAAAATCTGCAACTAAGGTTTCAGTGTTTCTGTTTTGGTTACGATCCACCTTGAAACTTGCAGGCATTGCTCCTGCTCCAAGCTTGAAACGGTCTACCCTTTTCTCTGAGCTTTGCAGGTGGAGAGTTTTCAAGAGGAAGTTTTTAACGATATCAGTTTCATTATTCATTAGAAAAGCTAATGCGCTTGGAACAAAATCCCGCACAAAAACCTGTTATTGTAAGGGCAACATCAGCAAAGGGGCGAAGCTTAAATGAACTATTTATTTGATCAAGAGAAAAAACAACAAAAGAATAAACATGTAAAAGAATCTCAACTATTAAAAAAGTGAAGCTCTCAAAGCCATACTGCTTGTGATAATCGAATTGAAATAGGATAGCATCAGTCATCAGTGTATGCAAAAATACAGGACCCAAGTGAACATCTTGTTGTGACTGCTAGTAAACAAACGAAATAGCTCTGTATGAGGTCATGACAGTGATGGTGGAAAGTTAACATTCTGCACCCTATGTAACATATTCAGAAAAGATAGTATACTTCTTGATAGTTGATCGTGTCTTGTGACATACAAATTATGGGATGAAATTCCATCAGGGGAATATTGAATAAAGGTAGTGTATTGAGTAATGCAGGAAATTACTTGGCCACTAATTTCAAACATGTCTAAACATTAAGCAAAAAAACAAGTTTTTCTGTTTTTCAGAAATTAGAACTAACGGATTTCACCTGATCGTAATTGAGCACCTCCTCAGATGCATGATCTATGGCAGCAATCGTCCCAACTGGCTGACCACGGAAGTACACCACAGACTTCCTGAGTGCCTCCCAAGCCTCATTCACAAGCGGGTGCGGATCACCGAAGTGTGTCCCCATTGAGAAAGGTGAGTCAAAACCAGAAGGGAATGCAGGCGAGTGCATTATGCTGTCAAAGCCATCGTTTTGCCGGTGAGAGAGCTCGCTCCATGACTGCTCGTCGAACGACCTCTTCCTCTCCAATGTCAACCTTGGCTTGTCAATAAGCAAGCGTGAGAGATCAAGGTTGATCTCTGCCTCTGAGGCCATGGAGACATGGGACGACACTCTCTTCATGCTGCCTCTTCTTGGTCAGTTGTTCAGGCAAGCTCCTGCAAGCGAGACGCACACACCAGTCCAGGGTTCAGGTCATGGTTGCTCGGATCAAATTCACTGGAACGATGAACTCCAACCACAAAATACAATGGAAATCTTTTCTGCGATTGGCGCTCAGAACAATTACGCGCTGAGATTTGGGTAACAGGCAATGAGAGATCGAACGCAATTATATAACACTCACGCGGCAATCACCTCCGCAATAATCTGGCCGAATCAGAGAGAAATAAAGACACCGACAGCAAACAAAATACAACAGAAATGTATGCGGCGGCGGCGGCGGCGGGCGAGGAGAGAAGACTACCTTGCAGCGGAGGCGGAGGCGTGTTCGCCGGAAAGGGAACCACTAGGAGAGAGAGGGAAACCAATCAAAACATCAGCGATCCGCGGTACTGGTCCCGGCCTAGATCCAGGATCCAGCAAGAGACCGGCGAGATCTCCACCGCGGATAGGATCAGAGGAGGGGCCGTATCGGGAAGGCGGAAGTCGTGGTGGAGACTAAGCGACATTTCTGGCAAGCATTTATAGGCTCCGATGAGGCGACAAGCATTCCTCGTTTCCTCCTACCTTCCACTCTTCTTCCTCCCAACCAGTCACTTACGTCTCACTATTCTAGAGTCTAAATAATAAGAACAAATATATGATATGATATAGAAAATACCTTCATCATATCTCAGCTATGTATTTATAATAAGAATAATATCCCTTTATTTGTTGGTAAGATCCTTTAAAAATCATAGTATCGAATAAAACATTCTTTTTTTAAGAAGAAAACAATTCTTTAAAGAAGGAAATAATCGTTTACATAGGAAAAAGAGATGTATTTACTAAATTTCATATATTTTTTGTTTCCATATACGTTACCGGATTGCAAATACATTTGAATCTAAATTTCGAAGCACTGCCACACATCGGCTCTCCAACCGGATAACAAAATTATCTTTTTTTCTTGTCTCCAGTATTTATTTTCTCAAATTCTTTATTTATTTTTCTCAGATTTTTAGACCTATCTGAAAGATCGAAACTTTATTTCGGATTTTTTAATAATATATTTCTGTTGACGTTAAGATTCGGTAAAGTCCAGGCTCACTAAAATGTCAAAGAAACCTGTCCATGCTGTTACAATACGACCGGATGCGGAGAGCCGATGGAGATAAAGATGAAAAAAAGATAAATTTAAAAATCGGTTAAGATAAAGTAATTAGATGACAAGTCTCTGGAATATAAATATGTACGCTTAGTTAGATTAGAAACACGCATCTCTATCAAAAAACTACTTAGCACATCGCCACCTTTGATTCCCAAGGTTTATCCCGGTGGGATTCGGCACTCGGAACTGAGTTACATCGTTTCAATCTCCGGCGAAGAGGTGAGTCCCGTCACCTCCGACGATCGTATCGACTAGGTCAGTATCCTCACGGTTGCATCAGTTTGATCTCTTGAGGTGAACGTTAAAACAATACGGTCATCGGTTCCTAGTGTATCAGCTAGGTTTAAGGCTGCATCAGATTGATCTCTTAGATTGATGTGATCTAGGTGTGGTAGTTTGATGCTTCATCGGTTAAGTCCGACATCTCTTTCTATTGTATCTTTTTCATGTTGTATACTGTTCATCTAAATAAAACATGCCTGATACTTTGATATATTATTAAGATCATCGTGACTAGATATTGTCTTGTTTAGGTCCGATCTAGTTATTGTGATGATTTTCATGATATATATATATATATGTTATCTGTCACGTTTTATTTATTTCTGACAGAGTACAAACCGATGGGTTATCTTCAATTCAACGCCACATCTTATGCGTCATCAGAAAAGCGCTCATCGCCCTATGTGGTAAAAATGTCCATCTTATCGGTCGATAGCACGCTCGCCCGATTGCTTCACCCCTAGCCATCGGCCTTTTGGCCGATTAGCATGATATTCCACGAATATCCTATTCCAACTGCAATCATCGGCTCAGCTCAATAGCCGATAGGCTATACTATTGATCACATTTTCCTGTTTACTTATCAGTTGCAGGGTCAAACTGATTAGCACGCCTTGAACCCATTTTTTTCTAAGAACGTAGGATCTGCATTGGAGTTAAGAAGATCTCCCATGCCATGCGTGTGTCAAAATGTGTTGGATCAAAATAGGCAACTAGAGGGGGGTGAATCAGAGCTTTAAAAATTCTTCTTCTAAAAATCGGACTTCGAAACATACCCTTCGAAGAGTCTGGTTCGGAGGTATCGCTTACCCTTCGAACACAGGCTTTGTACAGGGTAAACGTTTGAAGTTTAGAAGACTTCGCTCACACCTGGACACCCAAATGGCTCGAAGCAGGGCTTCACAAGCGCAGGCTCCGCACACTCTGGTGCCAAGAGTCAGACTCCGCATAGTAGAACTTAGCTTCAGAGCAAATTCCCTCAAAGGACTTCGTTTACAGGCTTTGCACTAATGACTAGCACTAGGCTTCGCACTACAACACAACTTCTTACAAGACTGAGCAAAACTATGCCATCACAAGGACTTCGACAGACACTAAGGGTAAAGAGGCTTCACGCGCAGAGTTAAACATCTCTAGTGAAAACATGACGATACACCTCAGTCCGCACAAAGCAAAGCTACTCCAAAACTACTGAAAAATTGCCTTCGTATGCAAAAACCAGTACCATTTTTGTTAGCAAAACACAGGGAAAACTCTAGTTTGCACAGAACAAAGTGTACTGTCAAAACTCAATACCAGCAAGGCAAAGAACACAGATACAAGTTCATGCAGAAATGAATCAGAGATAAAACAGAAAATTCATTGCATGAACAGGGAACACAAAAAACTCATGGATCTAAGTACATGTTTGTGACAGCTGGACCTAGGTGACAATGAGTACAGAAGGTTCTAAAACCTAGGCAATAGTGCCAAAAGTGTTACCCTAGACCTCAGCATGCCTCCTCTTTTATATGACAACTCAGACATGTGAAGTGACTACAGTACCCCTAGGGTTTACAAGCTTTCTTCCACATGCAGTCACGGGGTACAACTGGTAGTCCTACTTTATTGGAAGCTCCTTTTTGTGTCAGCTTTGCATACTAGTATCTTCGGAGCCCCCTTCGCACTTGGAGTGACTTTGGTTGCAGGCTTCGAACCCTTAGGTCTTCGCTACACCGAAGTTAGTCTTCAATACAGTGATGGTTTTAAGACGAATCCGTCAAAACTCTTGAGTCTTCGCACCATCACCTCCGGAGTGGACCACCACGGCTTCACAGCTACTCCAAGCTCAAACTTCGTCCGTCCGTTTACCGAAGCCATGCATGGTCGAAGCACGTCAAGACATCCTGACTTCGAAATCCCACCTTCGAAGTACCTCCCTTCGGAGAGTTTCGTTCGCCACCTTTCGAAGTCCCTCGTTCGTCTAAGGCCTCCGTATGAAGCATCTCCATAAGCACACCTTCGTAATGTCTCCACCCGAAGCACATTCTGAAGTGCCTTCTCCGAACCATGCCTTCGATGCACCTCAACTTCTAAGACCTTTGTCAGGTGTCCATCCAAGTGCCTCCATCTGGAGCATAGTTGTCAGCCTTACCTCACTTCTGAGGACTTGACCGCCAACCTTCAAAGTGTTTCCTTTCGGAGCACCCCTTCGAAGTTCCTAGCCTTTGAGGAGTTTGCCTCGAGGTATCTTCATATGGAGTCCCCCTTCGCACTTCTTGCCTTCGACTGACGCTCCTTGACCCTAGGATCGACCTCGACTTCACACAGCCTCCGTGATCCTCCGACACCAAGCTCCCTGCTTGCCCGACATCAAGCTCCCCGCTTGACTTAAGGCACCTGCTGTGCTAATTGTTCCGTCTCCTTTGAAGTTACATGCACACCATCGACATACAACCAAGTGTTTCTGATACCTTGAATGCCTCTCCGAGTAAAACACCCTCCGGTGCAAACTCCGATGCACCAACAAAGTATCGAACCTGTTAATAGAAAAAAATGGCATTAATGGTTAAGATTGTCAAAATATCAATTTTGATAATTTGGGCCGAAAATACACATGTCCTGGGTTGGACCGAAGCCCTACAGGGCCGAAGGCCCACTAGGATATGGGCTATGGAAGCTTCTAGCAAGCCTGCAACCTTTGGACCGACAGCCTTCGGAAGCCCATCCCACCAAAGCTTCGGCCCGAGGAGCAGGCTTCGGCGGGCCTGGCCGAAGGCCCTCTTTGGGCAGAGATAGAGATTGAGTCCGATTTTTGACTAAGTCTTTTTCCACGCGTGATTAAACCAATTTATACCAGATTAGACTTTGAGATTAGAAGTCTAGACCCTATAAATATAGGGGTGAGGTCGGTTCAGAACCCCCAACACAATCAACACAAAGCCCTAGCTTTGAACCGTACCTTTATTTTACCTTTACTTTCTGCAATCTTCATGGGTTTGCCTGGAAGCCCTCCAACGGCCACTTCGGAACAGTGGTAATCCTTGTTACTTCACTTGTGAAGTATCCATTAATCTACGTAATAGATTGCTATTGCCTTGTTACTTCGCCTGTGAAGTATCCGCTAATATGTGTAACAGATTGCTATCTTCACCCCTAGTGCAACACTTAGCAGAATTCGGTCCTTAGGCCGAATTGGTACTTCGACTCTACTCTGTTACAGGATTCCACGATTGGAGCTACTTCGCCGGAGGTGTCCGGAGCCAAGAGATTGGTTTTGGAGGTTGCTAGAACACCCCTCGGTGGAAACACTACTTCGACTACCCGTGCTGGACCGTCACGTTGTCGTCGGTTTGACTAAGTCCCACATGCCAACATGCTCCACAACAGGCTTCGTCACGACAGGCTTCGCCACGCTTGTGCCCCGCATCAGACAAAGTTACGCCCGAGCGTTGCATCTAAGTCATTGTTCTGTATCTTACTGTATCGGAGACTTTGTGCCGAACCCCGCTGTTCAGAGGTGATTGTCGCGTCCAGATCGGTTTGGAGTTCATCTTCGGCCAGATTAGTCCGAACGCCGAAGGTACCCTTCGGCGGGACACTTCACACTAGACGCCGAAGGTACCCTTCGGCGACACCCTTCGCACTATACTTCGAATCAATTAGGCTCCGCTTGGCTTGTTGATTTGTTCTGTTTAATATATTTCTTTCGGCTAATTGGATTATTTTGTGTGATCTGATTACCTAGCGACTCCACCCCCTTACCATGGTTAAGGGTAGTAGGAACACGACGTCAGTGTTGTGTTACACTTAGGCTTGTACCTAAGTATCCACACACTTTTGGATCGTTGAACTGACCCAAGTGCGGGAGCACATTTCCATGTCAACACACTTTTTGGCGACCACTGGGGAGGGCTACGCCAACATGACGGGTACATATACGTTGGCTGTAGGTACATCTGCAACGACTACTACGTCTACATCACCGACGGATACCATGGGAGGCACGAATATCAACAACCGCAACATCATGACGCCTACCCTTCAAGATATTCCCATAGAAGACCGATCATAGATCGAGGCACAGATGAAGGAACTCCAGGACCTGATGCTTGGGAGCTACGTCAAGACACGTGCGGGCTTCATCAAGCACGACGTCAACATCCCCGACCTTGCTCGGATCCAGGTAACACCAGTATCACCTCATTTATCTTCTTTAGAGATAGAGCAGAAGATAGCCACATCAGTAGATCAAGTCGTTAACGCTTCTCTAGCTAACCGTTTAGATTCGGCAGTTAGCTCTCAAGTGGAGGCGATGCTTAGGAGGTTCGGCTTACTGAGGCCATGCCATCAGCCCCTATTGCTAGCATACCTCCGGTAAATCACATTTACAGTAGAACTGACGGTAGTACCAGCAAATCCATTATGTCTCTGGCCTCGGTATCCATGGCCGAGACCAATCTTTATGCTTACGACCAAGCTAGAACCGCCTACCATGCACCGCCTCCACCTGCGCCGACACCAGTTTTAGCCACACTGCCCGCACCGCATGCACAAACACATAGGCTCGAGCATGATGTACATCTAGCACATGAGGAGGGAACCCATGGCTGACACGCAGACATCCCACCGTGTGTCGCGCCCCCACATGAGAGGTGTGCGCAGGCAGCGGGTCAAGATGACATTGAGGAGCGGATCCGCGCACTGTTTAGGGACTGCACCGACTTCATACCAAGGGGTCGAGCTAGGGTTTACCGGAAGCCGTACCCTGATCATTTTGATACAATACCTTACCCTCGTGGCTACAGAGTTCCTGAATTCACCAAATTCGACGGTGGAGGTAACAAAACCACACTAGAGCATGTTAGTCAATTTTTGGCACAGTGTGGAGAAGCTAGTGGGTCAGACGCTTTAAAGCTTAGACTATTTTCTCTCTCACTATCCGGCACTGCTTTCACTTGGTTTTCGGCACTCCCGCCGAACTCCATCCAAACGTGGGCTGAATTAGAACAAAAATTCCATGACTACTTTTACATGGGTGAAACAGAACTTAGGCTTTCACACTTGACATTGGTTAGACAAAAATATGGCGAGAGTGTCTCTGAGTATATCAAGCGTTTTAGGGATACCAGAAACCGATGTTTTAGTCCTAATATTTTGGAGAGGGATTTGGCAGATCTAGCTTTTAGCAGGTTGTGTTCTGAGATTAAGGAGAGACTGACAACGAACACTTTTTAGAAGTTAGCCAAGTCTTGCAACAGACTCTGGTCCAAGAAGGCCGAGCTAAAGATAAAAAGTTTATTGAGGCATTCAACAAGCCTAGAGCTGAAATCCACGTCATGGAACACTCCGATGAGGAGGAATCGAAAGAAGAAGAGGATTAGGCCAACATGTACGCGGCCGAATGGGTTTGGAACACTAAGAGTAAACCCGTTACTTGCTCCGAGTTACGGCCATCTCCCACCAAGAATCGGCCTAGCGAGGTCAAATACTCATTTGATATAACTAACTGTGATAAAATATTTGATTTCCTCTTGAAGAACCAGCTTCTCAGGTTGTCTAAGGGCCAAGTCATTCCATCTACCGACGAGTTAAAGAAACATCCATACTGTAAGTGGCATGATTCACATTCGCACTACACTAATGACTGCAATGTTTTTCGACAACAGGTTCAATCGGCCATCGAAGAAGGATAATTGAAGATAGACCACAATCCAAAGATGAAGCTAGATAAGGACTCCTTTCCCGTCAACACCGTCGATCTCGACGAGAAGAGAGTGTTGATTCGGCCAGAACAGGCTGAGTCAACTAAGGGGAAGGCAGTGATTGTTGGAGAACCGTGCACACACACACACACACACTCATACCTAAAAATCCTGAAGTGGGAGTGTGGAAGTAGAATGTTAGCACATCTCCTTTGGCTAGGGCTCGCAAGAAGCCGAAGGTGACTTATCAAATCTTGTTGAACAAACACCAAAGAAAAGCCAAGGAAACTAAGAAACCATGTTGAAGAACATGGGTTTGATACTCTAGATGTGATGAGTGATTGTCAACGGAAGTCAAAGGAAGAGAAATAAAGACCTGCCGAGTCTGAGGCGCGTGTGACTCAGGTACATGGGCAGCGAGCGACGACCGGGCAGAGGAGCCGCGGAGTCAGGCTAGCCCAATCCGGGTACATGGGCTAGGAGCGGCAGACGATCCACTGGTTTGTTGACTAGGTTTGACTCAGGTACACGGGCGGCGAGTGATTGCCAGGCTGAGGAAGCTGCGGGGTCGGGTCAGCCCAATCTAGGTACCCGGTGCGAAAACGGTGGACACTTTGTCAGTTTCGGCGCAAAACTGACAACCTATGATTATTTTGTTTTTAGGATATTAATAATTAGTTTTTAAGTTTAGAATATTTTTATTTGAGTCAGGTGATTTTTCTAAGAATATTTTAGTAATTTTCGGAATTTATTTTAGAGTCAGTTTAATTTACCCTAGGGGTAAATTAGTCTTTTCATGTATTAGGAGTCACCTATAAATAGGGCCCTATCCCCCTGGGGATAGATGACTGTTTTTTATAATCAATCTACAGTCCAAATTTTCGGTTGGGCCAGTATTCTTCTTCCAAATTGTCAGTACGCGGTGCGGAGGCCAAGGCTTTTTAAAGCACCGGCTAGAGGCGACAAGTCCAATGCGCGGCAGCCAAGAAATCTTGCGTTGCTTTCCCACAGCGGGGCCCACGGCCGGCTGCTGCTGCTTCTGATACATCACGGAGACACAAAGCTCCAGGCGCAGCAGGGCACGGCTTGATTTCCACAGCGCACACGGCTGAAATTTTTTTAGCAGCGTTCTTCATCACCCAGGAAGCCACGGCAGACTACATCAACAGCGACGTAAACAACATGCAGGTTAGTTTATTAATCTACTATTTTTCAGTTCTTTAATTAATTAAATATTTGTCTATTTTTAATTAGCAGCTAATCTATTTAGTAATTTTGTAGTTAATGTTTATCTACTAGAATATTATTAGTACTCGAATAATTTTATTTAAGCATTTTTTAATCTGCTCATAAAAAAATTATATTTTATTATTAGTCTCAACAATATTTTTATTCTAGATTTACATGAAATATTTTAGGCTTATTTCTGAATTAATTTCTGGATGATCCATGTTTTATTTAGTTGATTAGCATTTTATTTTTAGACCGAATACTTTATTAATATATTTAGGTATTTTGCTTACGTCGTTAAATATTTCTAGTACCCATTTTTATTTATTGCAGTATTTCTATTTAGTTTATCTTTAATATCATTTTAATTAGGACACCGGTCATTTTTAGGCTAAACCATTCTAATTCCTGCAATTTGCTTTGCTAAACTTATTTGTTTGGATAAGTTCATTTGGGTGTTGGGATTAGATCATAGTTTAGCAAGAATTTTATAGGTGCTCATTCACCCCCCTCTGGTCGCTACTTTCGGTCCTACAAGTGGTATTAGAGCGAGGTTAGTGTTTTCTAATATCTTAACCGATTCTAAACCTAGGTAGTGACCATGACGTCTTCTGGCAAAATCCCGTCCATAGAAGCTTTTGTCTACACTTATTGGAAGACTCGCATGCGAGCATACCTTATGAGCCATAGCTCGGACATATGGGAGATTTGTGTTCATCCTACTTTCACCATAAGGACTATTGATGCGGATACTGCTGCAGATGTAGTTACACAGCATCAAAATAATAGTAAAGCGGTGAATATTTTATTTTCTGGTCTAGGTCCTAGTGAGTTTGAGCGTGTTAGCCATCTCACCACTGCTTGAGAGATCTGGGCTACCCTCCAGGCACACCATGAGGGGACAGCTCAGGTCAAGGCTAGGCTATATCAGACCTACCGACGTGAGTATGAGAATTTCTCACAGAAGCCGGGTGAGACGGTTGAGGCTTTGTTTGGTCGTTTTCAATCGATCATTAACAAGCTTCGCGTCAACAAGGCCGAGCGTGATCAGCTGGTCTTGGATCATGAACCGACGCTTAAGGTACTCCATACCTTGGACCCTAAGATCTGGGAGATCAAGGTTTCTTCTATTGTTGAGAGCGCGTCTTATGATACCCTGACTGTCGCAGAGCTTTTTAGTAAGCTCAAGGCCTCAGAGGTCGATATTTAGTTGAGATCAAATCTCACTTATTTTGGCTCCAAGACTCTGGCACTTGTGACACCGTCTGCCGATCCTAATGCCATGAGTTGTACTGCGTTTTCCTTTATGTCTATCTCTGAGGAACAACTTGATACTCTAGGAGATGATGATCTGTGCTTGTTTAACAACCGGGTGCGACGTGTCTATGATAAGAGAATGTTTAAGAGACACGGCACACAATCCGGATGCTTTGAGTGTGGTGATACAGGTCATTTCATTGCCGACTGCCCCAAGCAGAAGAATTACAAGAAGGGAACCAGTGGCAACTCCTACGACTCCGAAAAGTACGACAACTCTACAAAGGGCAAGCCCAAGATGAGATTCTTTCGAAAGGCTTTGAAGGACTACAGGTGTGAGAACAAGAAATGAGACAAGGCTTTCTTCGCCGAGATGGAGAAAAGCTACTACAAGAGATCCTCGTCTTCCTCCTCATCTTCAAGCTCAAGTGATGAAGAGATCGTGATCAGGAAGGGGAAGGACAGGGATGATCCGGCGGGCCTCTGTTTCATGGCCTTCGGGGACAAGCCGAAGAGACGCTCACGTGATAGCCGAAGACCCCACAAGAGCTTCTGCTCAAATGGCTCTTGGGGATAAGAAAGTAAAGGACTCCTCCGACGACTCTGACGACGACGACGATGAGAAGGTATCAACCTATGAAAAGAAGTTGTTAATTTATTAGAACAGAACCATCAGGAGTTGAAGTATAGGGAGAAACTGCTTAGAGGGGCTAAGAAGAGGATAGATGAGCTTGAGAGTGAGCTTGCCATGACAAATGGCAAGATTGAGAGTCTGTCTTCTTCCCCTTGTTTGGGTGATAGTGGTGAGTGCCTTAACTGTGAGGTGCTGTTGTGTGACCTGACGACTCTTAAGTCCAGGTACACAGAGAGAGTAGATGAGAGAGACGCATTGGCCACTGAGCTAGAGAGCGCTCAGCAGGAGCTAAAAGATGCTCATGCCACTGTCGTCGCACCTTGTGTAGACTGCCCATCCCATTTAGCTAGTATAGCTGAGCTAAGATCCAATAGTGATGAGAAGTTGAGCGAGTTAGCTGGAGTGAGAGCTGAGTTAGAGCAGACTAAGCTAGATCTTGAGACCTTGTCAGTTCCACCCACTGTTTGTGAGAACTGCTTGTCTATTAGGATGGAGTTGATCAAGCTAAAAGCTGAGAAGTCTATCGAAGTTGATAAAGAGTGTGAGATCTGCTTGTCTCAGGTGGAGGTGTTAGCTTCTTTGAGAGAGGAGCTAGCTGATGTTCAGAACGAGAACTTTTACCTCTGTTAGATCCTGAGTTGGATTAGTGCCAGAGAGCCACAGCTCAGCATGATGATCCAGCAGTTCAAGAGACAGGATGGGTTTGGGGTAGGTTACACATATACCAAGGCTGATTTTGAGAGCGCCATTAGTCGTGCAGTGGAGTGGAGTAAGATGACTCCCGAACAGATATATCCTAATACTCACTCCACTGAGTCCTTTAAGGATAGTCATCCCAAGGATGGAGTGATCCAAGAACAACCTAAAGCTCCACCTAAGAAGCAGATCTGGGTTCCAAAGCCTAAAACTCTCCACACTTCTCTTGATTCTTTACCTGGACCCTCTCACACCAAAGATGCTACACCCAACACCACCAAGCCTAAGAATCCTAAGCCACAACAACATCCCAAGATGCCTACCTATCACTGTGAGTTTTGTCAGAGAGACGGATATCTTGAGGAGTTCTGCTTCAAGAGGAAGCGGGTTGAGCGAGCAGAAATAGCTCGAAGTGGGCAGGAGCAGTTCTACCAGCAGGATGGTAAACAGAGAGTCCCTCGACATAGAGAGAGGCTAGAGGCCAAGCCACGTCATGTAGGTGGTGGTAGAGGAGACGGTTTTTATGATCGTGCTCCGGAGGGTGGTTTTCGTTCCGATAGAGTTCCAGATCATTATGGATACAGTTTTGGACCTCATGGTCGTGATTTTAGGCAGAACAGAGGACCGCGTTTTGAGCCGCGCCTTGGTCCAGACTCATATGATTCCTTTTGCTTTCCTACTTACGAGCAGATGTCTCGACACTGGTTTAGTATTTTTGCTAGACCTGGTGGTCGACCATTTGCTCCCACTCGTGACCATTGATCTTGCAGGATCGAGGACTGGAGGACGTATGGATCATGGACTCAGGATGTTCTCGCCATATGACGGGACACCGCAGATGGTTCTCCAGCCTCACTCCCCCGAGATCCAAGGAATACATCACTTTCGGGAACAATGGTCAAGGGAAGGTAAAAGGTATCGGGTCGATTCGTATTTCTGATTATTTCTCTTTGAAGAATGTTGCTTTAGTTGGAAATCTGAACTTTAATCTAATTTCTGTTTCGCAACTGCTTGAGGATGGTTTAGAAGTGCGCTTTAAGAAGGGCATGTCTTCTGTTGTTGATTCTAGAGGATCTTTAGTTTGCCGGATCTTACCCTTTGGTAAGGTTTTTTGTATTGATTTCTCTAGTTCTTCTGGCCCTTCTCGCTGTCTGATGGTCGAATCCTCCTCTGAGCTATGGAAGTGGCATAGAAGGTTAGACCATTTGAGCTTTGATCTACTTGTTAGATTGAGTTCTATGGATCTTATCCGAGGATTGCCTAAGCTTAAGATGGAGAAGGATCTAGTGTGTCATCCCTGTCGTCATGGGAAAATGGTTGCCGCTTCTCATGCACCTGTGACTCAGGTGATGACTTCGTACCCGAGAGAGCTGTTGCACATGGACACAGTAGGTCCAGCTCGAGTACGCTCAGTCGGTGGGAAGTGGTACACTCTTGTAATAGTTGATGATTTTTCTCGATTCTCATGGGTTTACTTTCTAGAGTCTAAGGATGAGACTTTTCAGTATGTTCATGACCTGATTTTGAAGCTGAAGAACGAGAACAATGGTATGATGCGAGCAATTCATTCGGACAACGGATCTGAGTTTAAGAACTCTTAGTTCGTCAGTTTCTGTAGTGATTAGGGTCTTGATCATCAGTTCTCTGCTCCTTACACTCCCCCACAGAACGGCGTTGTGGAACGAAAGAACCGCACGCTTGTCGAGATGGCCATGACGATGCTTGATGAGCATAGGACTCCTAGGCGTTTTTGGGATGAAACAATGAACACAACTTGTTATCTTGCCAATCGCATTTTCCTTAGAGCTTACTTAGGTAAGATGTCATATGAGTTGCGTTTTGGTAGATAGCCCAAGGTGAGTCACTTGTGAGCTTTTGGATGCAAGTGCTTTGTGCTTAAGAAGGGAGGGCATTTGGACAAGTTTGAGTCTCGTTGCTGGGATGGAGTCTTTCTAGGTTATGCCTTGCATTCATGAGGCTTTCGTGTTTGGAACCTAGACTCCCAAATGCTTGTTGAGACTTGTGAGGTTTCCTTTGATGAGTCTTTGCCCTCGCCCACTCCTTCTTTTGAGCTTTCTGGAGATGGTGAGCTTGGAGAGTCCATCTTCGAGGAAGATGATGACCCTCCTACTGATGATGAGGGTGGGCCCTCTGCACCGCCTACAGACCCCACACCTTCTGAGACTTCGACTGAGGATGGGGACGGACCTCTAATTACTCCTTCTACTTCGATCGAGCCTCCTCAACCGAGTCCAGAGGAGCCAATTGCTGACTCTGGTAAGGTGACTTCAGATCACCTAGGATCCCGAGCAGTTCAGCGTGATCACCCTTCAGAGCTCATCATAGGTGATCTTACGGAGAGATCCTTACGTTTCTCAGCTGATTCACTTGCTATGTTTGCTAAGTCTTCCTTTGTTGCTAGTTTTGAGTCCCGAGATGTTTCTCATGCTCTTTCTGATTTGAATTGGATAAACGCCATGCAAGAAGAGCTTGAAAATTTTGTTCGCAATCGGGTTTGGACACTAGTTGAGCTACCACCTGGATGCAACACCATAGGCACCAAGTGGGTGTTTAAGAACAAACAAGGAGAAGATGGTGTTGTGGTGCGCAACAAAGCTCGATTAGTGGCACAGGGTTTTTGTCAAAAAGAAGGCATTGATTTTGAAGAGACCTTCGCCCCTGTTGCTCGCCTTGAGTCCATTCGTATTCTTTTGGCATTTGCTGCTTCTAAAGGTTTTAAGCTTTATCAAATGGATGTCAAGATTGCTTTTCTAAACGGGTATATAGAGGAGGAGGTCTATGTTAAGCAACCCCCAGTTTCGAGAACCCTAAATTTCCACGACATGTTTACAAGTTGCAGAAGGCTTTATACGGTCTGAAGCAGGCCCCCGGGGCTTGGTATGATCGCCTGAAGCAGTTCTTGTTGCAGAAAGGTTTTGTGATGGGTTCTGTGGACAAGACTCTTTTCTTGCTTAGAGATGGCACAGACTTATTGGTCGCTCAGATTTATGTTGACGATATTATTTTTGGTGGTTCTACTAATGAGCTTGTATCCATGTTTTCTAAGCAGATGCATAGCGAGTTTGAGATGAGTCTCATGGGAGAACTCAAGTACTTTTTAGGGCTCCAGATCAAGCAGACCAAGGACGGCATTTTCATCCACCAGGGTAAGTATACAAGAGATATGCTAAAGAAATTTAACTTTGGTGGAGAGCTAAAGCCACATATGACCCCAATGGGTACATCTGGAGGTCTGGACAAGGATGAGGACAACGTCAAGGTAAATGAGAGAGAGTATCGAGGGATGATCGGATTGTTGCTATACTTGACTGCAACGAGACCGGACATTCAATTTGCCGTGGGTGTGTGTGCGCGTTTTCAGTCTTCGCCATGCGCATCTCACCGGCAGGCTGTGAAGCGTATTTTCAGGTATCTTACTTATGCTCTTGATTTAGGTCTTTATTATTTTGCATCATCGTCTCTTGATTTAGCTGTTTTTTCGGACGCTGATTTTGGTGGGTGCCGGCTGGATCGCAAGTATACTTCCGGTACTTGCCAGCTTCTTGGTCTTCACTTGTTTCTTGGTCCTCTAGAAAACAATCTAGAGTTGCGCTTTCTACTACTGAGGCTGAGTATGTAGCTGCTGCTAGCCGCTATTCTCAGTTGGTTTGGATGATTTCTACTTTGTGGGATTTTGGGTTGTTCTTACCTTCGAGAGTTACTTTGTTTTGTGATAGCACCAGTGCAATTAGTGTAGGGAAAAACTCATGTCTTCAGTCAAAAACCAAACATATTGATGTGCGCTTTCACTTTCTGAGGGATCAATATGAGAAAGGAGTCATAGATATTATTCATGTTGATACCCATCAGCAGTTGGCAGATATTTTTACTAAACCCCTAGATCAGTCTACTTTTGAGCGTTTACGAGGGGATTTGGGAGTTGTGTATGCTTTTTAGGATACTTTGAGTCAATTTTTCTTTTCTTCTTTATTTTTATTGAGTCTTTTTGTGTGCGTTCATATTATGCATAATCATCAATCACATTTTGAGTTTGCTTCTCTTATATGATTAATCTGCTTTACTTTCTCTGGCTAGTATATGCTTTTGATTACTTGTCGATGATAATGTTCTGTTTCAGTTCACATGATATATCTGATATTTGTCATATGCATGGCTTTTATGCTTTAAAATTGAAAAATGATCACCACTGCTTCTAGTAACTAGCATGTGTAGGCTGAATGCTTTCGCTATCTTTTACATGCTTTGTAGCTAGATCCTTACTTAGATGCAGATATGCAACTTGGACACTTATATGCTTTGAATATGAAAAATGTGTTATAAAAATGATAAAAAATTCAGAAAATTGAAAAATTTATGCATTTTTATGATTATTAGAAAATATCCAGGTGGGTTTGCTTTGTCGCATTGCATTGTTCTGGACTGCTTACCATAGCACTTTGGTATGAACTAGGACAGTGTAATGTATGCCAAGATCAATGTTTTAAGCTTCTGATGGTCCAGTTTTGGCCTAGGCTTGACTTGGTCGGTTAACATAAGGTTTGACATGCAAATAACCCCTGGCAGAAATGGAAAAAAAAGAAGGGAAAAAGTCTAAAAAATTTAAAAAGATGACAAGTTTGCCGAAGCACTTTGTTTTGGACAATGCTTATCTTGGTAGATATCAGTTAGCTTTTGCATATCATGTTTTACCTTGCTTGTCAACTAGAAAATGTGGTGATGCTTTTGTTTGCAAAAATCGAAAAATGCGTGCTAATGACTCTCTTTAGATGTCATCTATTGCACTGATCATGTCATGTATCTTAGACAGTATATCTTTTGCTATACCTGTTAGATGTTGTAATTGCAGTCAATCATATCTAAGAAGCATGCTTTTCACACTCCACCTGCACCCCATTTGCATTCATGGCATATTTTGAGGGGGAGCTACATTTCAGGGGGAGTTTGTGTCTATGTCTTTTTAGAGTGCATTTAGTCTCACTTGATGAGTCCAATTGTCAACAAGGGGGAGAAATTTTGGAGTATGATATTTTTTAGCTTTCTTTGGGATTTATTTCAAGGGGAGTTCCTTGTTGGTAATTCTGAGATTTGCACTTGTTTTTGAGTCTTTATTTTTTTTTTGGTTAACCATAATGACCATTTTTCTTGCTTCTGTTTGGCTTTTGGTCATTAGGGTTAAACTTTATTTTCTTTCTTCTATTTTCTTTTGTCTTTGTTTTTCCTGTTTCCACATGTTTTACAAGTTCTGAAGAAGTGCTGAAGAGGGTGTTGACAATGCACTCATCAAGGGGGAGATTGAGAAACCATGTTGAAGAACATGGGTTTGATACTCCAGATGTGATGAGTGATTGTCGACGAAAGTCAAAGGAAGAGAAATAAAGACATGCCGAGTCTGAGGCGCGTGTGACTCAGGTACACGGGCAGCGAGCGATGGCTGGGCAGAGGAGCCGCGGAGTCAGGCTGACCCAATCTGGGTACATGGTCTAGGAGCGGCAGATGATCCACTGGTCTGTTGACTGGGTTTGACTCAGGTACACGGGCGGTGAGCGATTGCTGGGCTGAGGAAGCTGTGGGGTCGGGTCGGCCCAATCCGGGTACCCGGTGCGAAGACGGTGGACGCTTTGTCAGTTTTGGCACAAAACTAACAACCTATGATTATTTTGTTTTTAGGATATTAATAATTAGTTTTTAAGTTTATAATATTTTTATTTGAGTCAGGTGATTTTTCTAAGAATATTTTAGTAATTTTCAGAATTTATTTTAGAGTCAGTTTAATTTACCCTAGGGGTAAATTAGTCTTTTCATGTATTAGGAGTCGCCTATAAATAGGCCCCTAAACCCCTGGAGATAGATGACTGTTTTTTATAATCAATCTATAGTCCACATTTTCGGTTGGGCCGGTATTCTTCTTCCACGAAAACTTTTCAATCGGCTCAGAGATTTCTGCCATCGCAACTTTCTTCTCCGACGAGCTTTCTCCAGCCATCTCTCATTCGCACGCATGGCCAACGCATAGCTGCAATCTAGGCGTCAGTACGCGGCGCGGAGGCCAAGGCTTTTTAAAGCACCGGCTAGAGGCGACAAGTCCAATGCACGGCAGCCAAGAAATCTTGCGTTGCTTTCCCACGGCGGGGCCCACAGCCGGCTGCTGCTGCTTCTGATACGTCACGGAGACACAAAGATCCAGGCGCAGCAGGGCACAACTTGATTTCCACGGCGCACATGGCTGAAATTTTTTTAGCAGCGTTCTTCATCGCTCGGGAAGCCAAGGCAGACTACATCAACGATGACGTAAACAGCATGCAGGTTAGTTTATTAATCTACTATTTTTCAGCTCTTTAATTAATTAAATATTTATCTATTTTTAATTAGATGCTATTCTGTTTAGTAATTTCGTAGTTAATGTTTATCTACTAGAATATTATTAGTACTCGAATAATTTTATTTAAGCATTTTTTAATCTGCTCATAAAAAAATTATATTTTATTATTAGTCGCAACAATATTTTTATTCTAGATTTACATGAAATATTTCAGGCTTATTTCAGAATTAATTTCTGGATGATCCATGTTTTATTTAGTTGATTAGCATTTATTTTTAGACCGAATACTTTATTAATATATTTAGGTATGTTGCTTACGTCATTAAATATTTCTAGTACCCATTTTAATTTACTGTAGTATTTCTATTTAGTTTATCTTTAATATCATTTTAATTAGGACACCGATCATTTTTAGGCTAAACCATTCTAATTCCTGCAATTTGCTTTGCTAAACTTATTTGTTTGGATAAGTTCATTTGGGTGTTGGGATTAGATTATAGTTTAGCAAAAATTTTATAGGCGCCCACACTACTACAAAGCGACACTGTAGCGGCGGGCAAAATCGACCTATAGTGGCGGGCATCCAGTCCGCCACTGCTCTAACGCCACTGCTATCGCTGGTTGGCAGTGGCGGTCAGAGCGCCCGCCACCGCTGTGTTAACAGCAGTGGCGGGCGTGCTGACATCATCTGCCCGCCACTGCCGTTATCAATAGCAGTGGCGGGCAGATGATGTCAGCGCGCCCGCCACCACTATGTCAACAGCAGTGGCGGGCACGCTGACCTCATCTGCCCGCCACTGCCGTTATCAATAGCAGTGGCGGGCAGATGATGTCAACACGCCCGCCACCACTGTGTCAACAGCAGTAACGGGCAAGCTACCTCATCTGCCCGCCACTGCTGTGTATAAGCCATAACACAGAATGCTGTGATCCCACAAACCAAAACACAGAAATTATATGCTTCACACAGCCATCCACATACACAGCAGCAAAACATCCACATATCCACATATCCACATATCCACATACACAGCAGCAAAACATCCACATATCCACATACACATCCACAACAACAACACATCAACACAACAACCATCAATCTCATCAATTTTCAAAAATTCACAATGTTTACATTCTTCCGGTTTTTGTTTCGCAATAACCATCCATCAACACAATTCATTGTTTCACAAATACATGTTCATGCGGTTTATGTTTTCTTGGAAGGCTAACTCATATCTTAATTGGTTCGCCTTTTCATTCTTCCGGCCCAATCATACAAAGTTGGATGCTTGGCCACTTCACTCTCAGGATCGAAAAATACTCCAAGCTCATGAAGAATCTCATGCATCGTGAAGCGGCACATCCTTGATACGATTTCGTACATTTGTGATTCAGAGAGTTGGCTCTTCTCGGCAACGGTTGATGGACCTGACGCCTGCATACGTAAAATATAAGTACATACGCTGCAAGTTATATTAGATTAACACACAAGAAATCAACTTACTTCTTTAGTATCCTCAGATACTGTCCGCCCAAACTTTCCTAAGTTATTGCTCAAGAAATCACAAGTATAGTAGCCACAATGCACGGAACCAAGAGATTGTTTGTGACACTTCAAAATAGACAAAGTTAGAACAATATATAGTTTGGCTTTATCAATTGAATTAACAAATTTAAAAATATAATATTACCGGAAAGTTGGTTCTGATAAGCATTTCTTTCGGCCTCTGTGGATCATGTGGGCCACCTAACTTTTCCACGTAGTATCTATGTGCACTCTGAATAACATTTAATATATCTTGATATTCTTTTTTGGGTTTGTCGAGCGAGTCGAGCACATAAACCCTTGAGCTTTTTGGGTATATCAGAAGTGCAATCCAATGATCACTATCGAAAGAAGTAATATATGATTATGTTAGTTTCATAATCGATAAAACGAGTTTAAGTGGATATAGTGGGTATACTTACTTAAAGTTATATGCCCCACATATAATTTCTCTGTCCTTCCATTGATACATGCACCGCGCAATATACAACGCGGCACAACTCCTTTTGTTCTTCTTAAGTTTGTCTTCGTCTTTATTGAACATCTTTCTTTGAAATTTTTTCTTACCCGCAGTCCAGTACTTGCTATCATTCTGGTTTAGTGTCGGGTTCAGCGCACTTTGGCTTATTAATGACGGGTTTAGGTACCCATACAATTTAGACTCGTCACCGCGTGAATTACAACTGCATATGTTATAAAACAATCAATATAAGACATTATTTATTTTTTCTTTGTATTGACAAAGTATAAAGTACTTACATGCACCAGAGCATCATGCTTGTGATGTCGGTTCGCTTCAGACGAAACATCCGATGGAAGTCGTCGAAAAATAGTGCAAGCTTAAACTCTGGGCAGTTGAATATTTCTTGTGGAACCGTCAGTTCTATTTGTGTTACACCTAACGAAGACGCTTCGAGGTACCAGTCATGAAATGTTTTCATCGTCCAAGGCATACAATTAAGTACTCCTTGGGGTAATAATGGTTTGCCTGGTTCGTATTCGATATAATCCTCGTCTCCGTAGGTCCTCTTATCAACAGAAAGTGAGCCCGCATGCTTTTGTACTGGAGCCTTTATGGGAGCCGCTTCGGGCATAGAACGTGTTTGCCCCAAAGTATTAAAAAATTTATGCATTTCAGATTTCAGCGCAGAACACTGCCCAGCTTGAACAGTTATCTTGTGGTTTGCTGGCTTTGGGCATGCATCTTGTTTTTCAGGCTCGGCAGCAACTAGCACTGGCACTTGAGGATCAGCCGGAACTGGCACTTGAGGCTCAGTCGGAACTAGCACTGGCATTTGATCTGGCTCTGGCACATTTGTGTTGGGCTCATCAGTGGGCTCAAGCACTGGCACTAGCTTTGTCACTTGAGGATCAGAAGTCACTTTCGATTCTATCACTTCTGCCACTTTATTGGGCACTGGCTCTTCCTCTGCCTTTTCCTCTATTTCACGCTCATCAACAGGTGATAATGATCCTATATTTTGCACATCCTGAGATGAAAGATATGTGGGGGATTGTGATGAGACAATAGGTGATTTACTCTGAGAACTTGTCTGCAGTAATTTGATATCTCGGCTCGCCCATAGGACAAAGTTATTTAGAGCATCTCCGATTGTCTCAATCCCCTCATCAGGCATTGGAAGATCCAAGGGGTCATTAATAAATCTGTCGTTGGTGATCTCATTGACCTGAACCTTGGTATAGTCAGCAGGAATAGGCCGATTGTGAAATAAATCCCCAGGCATAGCAATGCCTCGTGCAGCCTCTTGGGAATGCCCTTTGCGCCCTATCGGTACATGCAGGCTGCAGGGTGTGTCCTCTTTAATATAATTTACAGGAAATTTGTCTTGTACTGAGCCAACACTGCTTGGTACGTCGAGTCGTACCTCTGGCACAATTATTTGTCCAGCTGCAGCCTGCATTATGTTTGGATTCTCGTTAATAAATTCAAAAAAGTGTCGCTCCCACTCTGCACGACGCTCTGCGGCGTCGTCTGTGCGTGCTTGACGCTTCTTGTATGTGGCACCCTCCTGTTTCTTGAAAGTATTTTTCCAGGGTGCTATAGAAGAGACACCTCGGGTGCGCCCTCGATGTTCCTCGTTTCCGAGAGCAGATGTAAGCTGGTCATTACATCCCTCGGGCTTGAACTTTCCAGTCTTCTCCAACTCAGCGATTTCCTGTGCTTTCTGGAATACTTCACTAGTCCGTGAGTCGGAGAGCATATATTGGCCCTCGGGTGTTTTTTTAGCTCGACCTAGGAGCCATCTCTTAGTGCGCTGATCAGCACCTGAAAACTGTTCAGGTAACCCAGCCGCACGGTCCTCCTCCTCCTTTTTACTCCACTCATCCTCCTTAGCCTTATATCCACCTGGCCTAAGTTTATGGGGGAACTTATTCTTCTTATTAAGTTCTTTGAACATTATGCTCTCTTGTTTGGCTTCTTCGGAGCAATGCTGCATTTTGAATTCATTCCATTCATTTGGCGTTATAAAGCCGTAGTCGTTGAGTGGCGACTCATCTTTCTGAAGGTATTGTGTGTTCAGTTTAGTCCTAAATGTACGGAGAGCCTTCCCGATAGTCTTCAATGTGGCAGCTTTAGCGTCTTCTAAGCGGTCTTCCGGGAATTTATAATGCGCTTTTATATGCTGCCACAATTCGTTCTTTGTAGCTTCAGGGACAGTCTTCCAATTTTTCCAAACTATCTTACATCGCTCCCTGGCGAGACATCCACAGTCGTTACGCCACTTCGCTGTGATTTCTTTTGGCTTCTTTGGAGCCCCATCAACATGCACTTCTTCAACCTCATAGATAGCTGTATGTAGCTTGTTCTTCTCCCGTTTCCCTTTCCTCTTCGCATTTGCAGACGATGTTGTGGCAGCGGGCTCAACATCTGTTCGCTCAGCTGACTCAATAGCTGGGACAATAGTTGTTCTTTTCTCGACTTGGAATAATCGACGCTTGCTTCCTCGCTTTGGACGATCCTACGATGATAGACAATGTGAGCTTCAGGAATGTAATCCTCGGTTAGAAGCTGCTCTGACTTGTTACTAACGTAATAATTACCTCCGCTTGAGCTTCAGGAATGTAATCCTCATCGGCGTCTTCTCTCGTTCTCTTCTTCCTAGGCTCCATTGGATGTTCATTCTCCGGAGAGTGGTACGAAGATTCGCTATCGGAGGATCCTTCAGATGAACCCTCTTTATTTGTTTTTGCGGGAGACTCGTAGATGAGCTCCTCGATGGAACGTCCTTCTTCCGCCATAGATAAACTATTCATATGAAGATGCTAATGTATCAGAATTTTGGTTATGCAAAAAAGGTCTGATGTCATATTAATCCTAAAGTTAGGATGTTGTGTTGTTTTCTCTCTCTAGTGTTGTTGAGGCCTCAGCATATTTTGTGTTGTTTTTCAAAATGTTCATGTCTGCCATGGAACCATGTTCACGCCCATTCCCTGTCAGCAACACGAGAAAGAAGTTGTTGATAGGAATGGACGTGTCACATGGTTTGATGACATACATGAGATAACTCAATAACAATTTGCATCATAGGCCCCTAAAAGGAATTGCAGAATCTAATGTTGGCCTTCAGCAAGATGCATGAACTTGAGGATTAGTATATAGTAGCCTTAGAAATAATAGCGGTAGTAAACTAGTCACAGTGTTGTTTAGGCCTCAGCATATTTTGTGTAGCTTTTCAAAATGTTCATGGCTGCCATGGAACCATGAGCACATCCATTCCCTGTCAGCAACACGAGAAAGAAGTTGTTGATAGGAATGGATGTGTCACATGGTTTGATGACATACATGAGATAACTAAATAACAATTTGCATCATAGGCCTCTAAAAGGAATTGCAGAATCTAATGTTGGTCTTCAACCGGATGCATGAACTTGAGGATTAGTATATAGTAGCCTTAGAAATAATAGCAGTAGTAAACTGAACACAATGTTGTTGAGGCCTCAGCATATTTTGTGTAGCTTTTCAAAATGTTCATGGCTGCCATGGAACCATGAACACATCCATTCCCTGTCAGCAACATGAGAAAGAAGTTGTTGATGGGAATGGACGTGTCTCATGGCTTGATGACATACATGAGATAACTCAATAACAATTTGCATCATAGGCCCCTAAAAGGAATTGCAGAATCTAATGTTGGCCTTCAGCCAGATGCATGAACTTGAGGATTAGTATATAGTAGCCTTAGAAATAATAGCGGTAGTAAACTGGTCACAGTGTTGTTTAGGCCTCAGCATATTTTGTGTAGCTTTTCAAAATGTTCATGGCTGCCATGGAACCATGAGCACATCCATTCCCTGTCAGCAACACGAGAAAGAAGTTGTTGATAGGAATGGATGTGTCCCATGGCTTGATGACATACATGAGATAACTAAATAACAATTTGCATCATAGGCCTCTAAAAGAAATTGCAGAATCTAATGTTGGCCTTCAGCCAGATGCATGAACTTGAGGATTAGTATATAGTAGCCTTAGAAATAATAGCGGTAGTAAACTGGTCACAATGTCGTTGAGGCCTCAGCATATTTTGTTGCCATGGAACATTAGAGGGAAAAACAACACAAAATATGCTGAGGTATCAACAAAACTAAAGAGAGAGAACAACACAATCTCCTAGCTTGAGAATTAATATAGTGGCTTCGGAAGTAATAGCTGACTACTGTAGCCAAGAAGATTTTTCATACATTTCCCACCTTTGACACTGTGATCAGTTTACTACTGTAGCCTCAGAAATAATAGCAGTAGTAAACTGATCACAGTGTCAAAGGTGGAAAATGTATGAACACTCTTCTTGGCTACAGTAGTGAGCTATTACTTCTAAAGCTACTATATTAATCCTCAAGTTAGGAGATTGTGTTGTTCTCTCTCTCTTGTGTTGTTGAGGCCCCAGCATATTTTGTGTTGTCTTTCAAATATGTTCATGGCTGCCATGGAACCGTGAGCACATCCATTCCCTGTCAGCAACACGAGAAAGAAGAAGTTGTTGAACGGAATGGATGTGTCCCACGGCTTGATGACATACATGAGATAACTCAATTACAATTTGCATCATAGGCCCCTAAAAAGAATTGCAGAATCTAATGTTGGCCTTCAGCCAGATGCATGAACTTGAGGATTAGTATATAGTAGCCTTAGAAATAATAGCGGTAGTAAACTGGTCACAGTGTTGTTTAGGCCTCAGCATATTTTGTGTAGCTTTTCAAAATGTTCATGGCTGCCATGGAACCGTGAGCACATCCATTCCCTGTCAGCAACACGAGAAAGAAGAAGTTGTTGATAGGAATGGATGTGTCGCACGGCTTGATGACATACAAGAGATAACTCAATTATTATTTGCATCATAGGCCTCTAAAAGTTATTCTAAAAAAGTGGAGTTCGGCGGCGACGGGCTTCGGCGACGACGACGATGGGCTTTGAGGGTGTCGCGGGCTCCGGGAGTGGCGGCAACTGGCGGACGACGGCGCGAGAGTTAGAAATGAAACTAGGTTTTCGGACGGCGGGAGCGAAAATTAATCCAACTTTAGCAAGATGAGTAGGTGATCTTGGTTTGGCTTTTTGAAATAGCACTGCAATGGACAACACGCTTTTGTGAAGAATGTGTTTCTTTCAACTTAAAATTATTATAATTGAGCTTACAAATGGATATTATAATAATTTTGCTTAGATAATATAAAAGAAATAAGTTATGAGTTATTTGATCCATAGTTGTTATGGCGGCGCGGCGAGGCGAGGCGCCGGACCACCTTCACACCTTTTAGGCGAGTATGGCGTGCGGCGAGGCGACGCCATACTCACTTCACAGATTTTGTGCTAACATTATTACTAATATATGATGTTCATCACAATATTGATAATAATTTCAGTAATATAACTATTCCATAATCTATATATCCATAATTAGCAAAGCAGCAACAACTATTCCATTTATCTTTAACAACACAAATGTTCTAGCTACCTATATAGCACAACAAATAACAAGCATGGCAACCAGATCAAGCATAATCACATAGAAAACATTTTCTCACAGAGAAAACATTAGAATCACTGAGCTAGGGTTTTCTTTCACAGAATCACAGCTAGGGTTTTCTTTCACTGCGGCTCGGGCCAGCAGAACACAGGCCATGCGTGCACTGCCACTGCCACTATCATCTCAGATATATACTCAAGAGACTATATAAAATTAAATGAGAATCTAACCAGACTGATTGCAGAGGGACGGGAACGGGGATGGGGACGGCGGCGCGGGCTCTGGCGACAGCGACGTGGGCTCCGGCGGAGTTCGGGGCGACGACGGCAACGGGTTCCGAGGGTGGCGGCGCGGGCTCCGGGACGGGGATGGCGGCGTGCGTCGAGGACGGGGATGGCAGCGATGGCTCCGAGGTGGCGGTGAGGGGTCCGGGGACACCAACGGCTCCGAGATGGCGGCGACGGGCTTCGGGGACGACAACGACGGGCTCCAATGGTGGCGGCGCGGGCACTAGGAGCGGTAGTATAACTGGCAGGAGAAGATTAGGGCTTAGGGTTTTAGACGCGGGAGCGAAACTTTTATATAGGTGGATTAGCAGTGGCGGGCACACGCTGATGTCATCTTGCCCGCCACTGATATTTATCGTAGTAGTGGCGGGCAAAGACATAGTAGTGGCGGGCCGCTGACGTCACCGACCGCCACTACTAGGGTTTAGTCTGGGCGGGTGGAAAAAAGTATAGTAGTGGCGGGCATATGCTGACGTCAGCATGCCCGCCACTACTAAAAGGATAGCGGTGGCGGTCTGGTGACGTCATCATGCCCGCCACTACTAATCCGACGCTGGTGGGGTTATCTAGCATACGTTGCCACTCAAGTCGAGAAAGACTTAGTAGCGCAGTGGTGCGGGGGTTGCTTTGGTGCCATGCGGTTCGAGGTTCGAACCTTGCTGCCTGCAGGCGGTTTGAGGTTCGAACCTTGCTGCTAGCATCCAAACATTTTTTTACATTTCTATTCTAATTTTCATTACTTTTTTATTCATGTTTAAATTCTAGTTTAAACTTGATTTTTTAAAAATAAAAATACATCATAACTTATCAAATTAGAAAATATGTATTTTATGCCTCACTTTACTTTTTTTTATTTCATTAATAAACATGTACAATAAAAATACATCATAACTTATCTATAGTTTATTCTTCCTTTGAAATTGAAACTTTTTGTACAATAAAAATACAACACCAATATTCTAATTGCAAAAATTGGTATTTTTCTCCCTTAGTTTACTGTTTTTATTATTAAGTGTGTTTTTATTACATGTTGTTACGATATGATCGAGACTTTTGTAGCGCGGTGGTGCGGGGGCTCGCTTTTGACACATCATGTTTATTTGAAAGCAAGTAAACAAACACAAGTCCAGGCTGGGGAAACCAGCTTACACATCGAAACGCACTACTGGTCAAAACCCAAAGGAAAGATATGGTTTGGAGCTTCTTCTTCTTCCTCGGCACAAACCCAACCTATTTCTGGTTAAACAGATTAAAAGCCTCAACTTGCCAATCCTCAACCAACTCGGCATCATCAGGCAGTCTAAACTTCTCTCCATGTTCCTGAACAAGAAAATACACGCGGCGACGATATAGTGAGAACAACTTATTATCAATGATTGAATTGGATGATAAAAATATAAAATTTGCATAAAAAGAGGATCTTGCCTCCTTCATCCTCTTGCTGCCGCATTGCTCTACATGCTTCCCTTTTCCACCGCTAGCCTCGGCATGTTTCCCTCTACCACCGGTTGTCTCATCATTCTTCCGTAGCACAACACTTACCCTATCTGGTTGCGGCGATCGCGAGTCGTCCTCCGAGTCGGAGTCCATTATGAGAATCACTTTCTTCGCCAAACAACTGCAAACTATACCATCATGTACCTTATGTTTACCGCATTTGCAAACCTCACACACGCCACTTGATGTAGAGTCTGAGGATCGAATGTTTGTTGGTTCAATCTTAGGAGGAGCCATCTGCATTTTTTTGTCACATTGATATAACATTAAAAAACCCTAAGCTAGTAATATTATAGTACATTAAAAAACATTATTGTTATAGTGGAAATTTGTTTTCTCAGATATTTTTTATAGTACATTAAAAAAAATTATTGTTATAGTGGAAATTTTTTTCTCAGAAATTTTTTACAGTAGATTAAAAAACATTATTGTTATAGTGCATTCTACTAGTAATATTATACTAAATTATATTACCACGCATAAATTAATATAACAATCCTCCATCATTTTAACCCTAAGCTCGAATAAAATAAGACCAAATAAAGAAGTAGGTTAATAATTATTTACTGGTCGACTGGATGGCGGCGACGACGGGCGGCGCCGACGGGCTCCGAGGAAGGCGGCGACGGGCGGAGGGCAGCGGCGACGTGCTCCGGGACGTCGACGGCGGCGACGGGAGGAGGGGGGCGAGTTTAGGGTTTAGAAAATGAAACTAGGTTTTCGGACGGCGGGAGTGGAAAGTATATATAGGTGTCTTAGTAGTGGCGGGCATGATGACGTCAGCATGCCCGCCACTACTAAAATGATAGCGGTGGCGGTCTGGTGATGTCATCATGCCCGCCACTACTAATCCGCCGTTGGTGGGGTTATCTAGCATACGTTGCCACTCAAGTCGAGAAAGACTTAGTAGCGCAGTGGTGCGGGGGTTGCTTTGGTGCCATGCGGTTCGAGGTTCGAACCTTGCTGCCTGCAGGCGGTTTGAGGTTCGAACCTTGCTGCTAGCATCCAAACATTTTTTTTTACATTTCTATTCTAATTTTCATGACTTTTTTATTCATAATTAAATTCTAGTTTGAATTTGATTTTTTTAACAATAAAAATACATCATAACTTATCAAATTTAAAAAATTGGTATTATTCTGCCTCACTTTACTTTTTCTCCCTTAGTGTACTGTTTTTATTTCATTAAGTGTGTTTTTATGATCAAAGTCAAAAAAAGTTCAATTTGAACTACAAGACATGAAATAATTCACAACACTCAATCCTCATTTGATCTTGAAAATGTTTTAATAATAAATGACATAATTGATTTTACAACTAAACATAAATGATCTAGCCTTGAACTAATTTTCCATCGCCATTGGTGCGTAGATAAGGAATCACACTGCCAAATGACAGTTTTGCTTCAACCACATTGATCCTTGATATGTCAACGAAAAACGGCACCTCATCAAACTGATTGTATTCTTCTTCGTCTTCGACTCCATCAACTCCAACAATTCTTTGTTTTCCTGGAGCAACGATGTATTTTTTCTCATCTTTAGGATCAAGTATGTAAAATACTTGTGCCACGGATTGAGCGAGTATCCAAGGGTCATCTTTATAAGCCACCTTATTAAGGTCAACTATCGTAAACCCGTAATCATCCACCTCCACACCTTCTGGATGTCTCACCCACTGACACTTAAATACAGGGATTTCTATAGAGTTCCCGTAGTTAAGTTCCCATATTTCTTCGATGTATCCATAGTAAGCATTCTTTTGTCCAGTGCTATCTTCTGCTTCTCCTCTGACACCACTATTTTGGCGCTGACTCCTTTGATCCTTTGCTTTGGTATAGAATGTGAAACCATTGATGTCATACGCTTGCCATGTTTTAACCATGCTCAATGGACCGTAAGACAATTTATTTATCATCATCTCTTCGTCGGTTTCTCCGATCGAAAGGTTTAGATCCCTCAGCCATGATGTGAAATAAATTTTGTGTTCTTTCATAATCCATTGTTCATCGTGATCTTCATTCTTTTCACGAAGCTCTTGTAGGTGTTGTTCAACATATGGTCTCATAATCGCCAACTGATGCATTACACTGTAATGTGATTCTCTTATTCTTTGATAACTATTGTCTCGTATGATTTTCCTGCCTTTAGTTCCTTTACCGGTGAGTCTTCCATGGTGCCGCGACACGGGAACTCCTATTGGTCTTCCATCTCTTATGTAATCTGCATAGCACTCAATGACTTCCTCAGTCGTGTAGCCCTCTATCATGGAACCCTCTGGATAAGCACGATTTCGTACGTAACCCTTGAAGATAACCATTAGACGCTCGTACGCATACATATTGTGCAGGTACGTTGGACCGAGAACAAAGATTTGGTCTGCTATATGTATCATATAGTGCTCCATAATATCAAAATATGAAGGAGGAAAGCACATCTCAAGCTGACACATAGTCTCCCTCATTTGTTTACGTAATTCATTTAACTCTTCAGTGTCGATCACCTTCTTTGATATGACATTGAAGAAGTGACACATGCGTGTTATCACCATCTTCAGAAATGAATGTTTGACTCCTCTTACTGCGATGGCGAGGAATAGCCCAAGCATAACATGACAATCATGAGTGTTGTAGCCGCTCATCCTCAAATCTGCTACGGAGACAATATTCTTTATATTCGTTGAGAATCCTGTTGGAACTCTAATTCCATGTAGACACCTGCAGATTGATCTTTTCTCGTCAATTGTGAGGTTATAGCTAGCAGCCGGAAGGAAAAATTTTCCATTGGCCCTTTCCTGTGGGTGAAGCTCGGGTCTAATTCCGAGAGTTTGAAGGTCCCTTCGTACTTTGAGTCCATCTTTTGATTTGCCCGGTATGTCTAACAAAATACCGATAGTGCTTTCGAAGACATTCTTCTCAACGTGCATTGTATAGATAGCATGACCAATCTCCAACTCCTTCCAATAGGGCAAATATCTAAAGAAGATCGACTGCTTTTTAAATGGAGCGTCCTTTGAAATTTTTTCAGATTTCTTCCTCTTCTTTCCGAAAACAACTTTGATATTCTTTACCATTTCGAATAGAAATTTGCCATCTCGATTTCGTGGAGGCTGTCCAAGCTCGATTGTACCGTCGAAATGGTTCCTATTTCTTCGATATTTGTGGTTTTTTGGTAAAAATCTGCGGTGTCGCATATATATCGTCTTAACGAATGATGGAAGATGCATAGATTCTGTCTGGTCCACACACACTACACATGCTGTCTTTCCTTTAACCTGTCCTGTTAGGGACATGCGTCCTGGGTTGTCAGCTATGGTGCAAAAGATTATGGCTCTTAGATTGAAGTGCTCTTTCTTGTGCTCATCCCACACACAGACACCATGTTCCCATAGATGTTTCATATCCTCCATCAAAGGTTCTAGAAAGATATCAATGTCATTGCCAGGTTGTTTTGGACCAGAAATTAGAGTAGTGAGCATAAGGTATTTTCTTTTATGGCACAACCATGATGGAATGTTGAACAAGCATAGAAAGACTGGCCACGTACTATGTGGGTTCCTCATCTCACCGAAGGGATTCATTCCATCCGTGCTAAGTCCCATCCTGATATTTCTAGGATTGTCCGAGAAATCTGGATGGGCCAAGTCAAATGATTTCCACTGCCTAGCATCCGCAGGGTGCCGAAGTTTTCCGTCCTTCTTTCGCCCAGCGAAATGCCAGATTAATAGTTCAGCATCTCTAGGATTAGAGAACATACGTTTCAAGCGATCAATCACCGGTAGGTACCACATTACTAAGGCCGGAACTTTCCTCTCCATCTTTTTTCCAGGATGGTCTTCAATAACATTTTTATTCCTCTTCTGCAACCTCTTATTATTCTTCTTCTGGTGGTCATTGTAGTCCTCCGCACAGTCATTTGGACGTTTGTATCGACTCGCGTTGCACTGCGGACATCTCTCTAACAATCCATACTCTTTTCGATATAGGATACAGTGGTTCGGGCATGCATGAATCTTCTGAACGCCCAAAGTCAACGGACAAATCATCTTCTTTGCTTGGTACGTATCAGATGGTAAACCATTGGGTTTTGGCAAAACCTTTTTTAGGAGTTGTAAAAGATCTGAAAAACTGGTGTCAGACCATCCATTGCTGGCCTTCAGTTTCATAAGCTCAAGAATTGTGTACAACACAGTATACTGCTTATCGCATCCGTGGCGTTCCTCGTAAAGAAGGTTTTTTGATGCTTTGTCAAGTGCTTCAAAGTTATCGTATCCTTTGGTTGTAGTTCTCTGCAACAACACCTCAGGCGCAACATTTCGCATCAGTTCCTCCACATCAAAGGCGTCATCATCATCATGTTGATCAACATCATCATGTGTTATGTCGGATGTATGATCACAACCTCTTCTATGTTGATGAGCATCTTGCGGCACATCAGAATCTTCAGGAGGATTTTGGCCCATCTCACCGTGTTTCGTCCATATATAATAGTTCTTCACGAAACCATTTTTCAACAAGTGAAATCGTATGGTTTCACGATCAGAACACGGATACATTGCTTCGTTTTTACAAACTTTACAAGGACAATATATTGCCTCTTCACTCTGACGGGAAGCATATTGTGCGACAGCTTCAGTAAATTCAGTTACTCTGTTAAAATATGCCACCACATCTCCGTCGTTGGACGAGTACATCCAGGACCTGTGCTCCATCTAAAACATATATTATTTGAAAAAATATTAATAAAATCATTATTGTTAATTTTATTAATTTACAAATTGAAAATATATTGATTTATTATCGCTCATAACAACATTAATTAAAAATCCTCAATGCTTTAATTAAAACTACTTATTAAGCAGAAAAAATTATTAAATAAATTAACTATATTGGTTTCTCTCTCTCTCCAAACAACATAACTCTAGATCTATAATCATAAATCAAATTAAAAAGAGATTAAAATGACGTAAATCAATATACAAGTGATGAATAATTGTGAGGAGGGTAATATTTGTTCATTTGGGAGAAGGTAACACCGTAAATGGAAGATTATTTGAAAATTTCTATTCACAAACCCTAAATTAGAAAAACGATAATAACTCATTGTATACATGATTAAATACAAAATAAATGTGAGATTCGGAATGGATTTACCTCCTAGAATGAAATCCTTCAAAAGAAACGAAAACAAAGCCTCCCCCCTCTTTATCTAGATTTTTGTCGCCATTGTACGAACAAAATTGAATGCGAACTCCAGTAGAGCTCGAGGAGGAAGACGCTGCGCATTTATAGCTAGAATAGTAGTGGCGGTCGCAAGTGATGTCATCATTACTTTAGTGGCGGCCATCTTAGCAGCGGCGGGCAGCACCAGCGCCCGCCACTGCTATTGGTACATTAGTGGCGGTCCGGGCTGACGTCATCACCGACCGCCGCTACTTTACCAGCAGTTGTGGCGGGCGCTGGTGCTGCCGTCAGCACCAGCAACTATAGTGGCGGGAATCTAATGGCCCGCCACTACAGTGGTTTTGCCCAACGCCACTACAGTGACAGTTTGTAGTAGTGCCATTTACCCCCTCTGGTCGCTACTTTTGGTCCTACAAGTGGTATCAGAGGGAGGTTAGGGTTTTCTAATATCTTAACCGATTCTAAACCTAGGTAGTGACCATGACGTCTTCTGGCAAAATCCTGTCCCTAGAAGCTTTTGGCTAAACTTATTGGAAGACTCGCATGCGAGCATACCTTATGAGCCATAGCTCGGACATATGGGAGATTTGTGTTCATCCTACTTTCACCATAAGGACTATTGCTGCGGATACTGCTGCAGATGTAGTTACACAACATCAAAATAATAGTAAAGCGGTGAACATTTTATTTTCTGGTCTAGGTCCTAGTGAGTTTGAGCGTGTTAGCCATCTCACCACTGCCCGAGAGATTTGGGCTACCCTCTAGGCACACCATGAGGGGACAGCTCAGGTCAAGGCTAGGCTATATCAGACCTACCGACGTGAGTATGAGAATTTCTCACAGAAGCCGGGTGAGACGGTTGAGGCTTTGTTTGGTCGTTTTCAATCGATCATTAACAAGCTTCGCGTCAACAAGGCCGAGCGTGATCAGCTGGTCTCGGATCATGAACAGCTTAAGGTACTCCATACCTTGGACCCTAAGATCTGGGAGATCAAGATTTCTTCTATTGTTGAGAGCGCGTCTTATGATACCCTGACTGTCGCAGAGCTTTTTAGTAAGCTCAAGGCCTCAGAGGTCGATATTCAGTTGAGATCAAATCTCACTTATTCTGGCTCCAAGACTCTGGCACTTGCGACACCGTGTGCTGATCCTAATGCCATGAGTTGTACTGTATTTTCCTTGATGTCTATCTTCGAGGAACAACTTGATACTCTAGGAGATGATGATCTGTGCTTGTTTAACAACCGGGTGCGACGTGTCTATGATAAGAGAATGTTTAAGAGACACGGCACACAATCCGGATGCTTTGAGTGTGGTGATAGAGGTCATTTCATTGCCGACTGCCTCAAGTGGAAGAATTACAAGAAGGGAACCAGCGGCTACTCCTACGACTCCAAAAATTACGACAACTCTACAAAGGGCAAGCCCAAGATGAGATTCTTTCGAAAGGCTTTGAAGGACTACAGGCGTGAGAACAAGAAACGAGACAAGGCTTTCTTCGCCGAGATGGAGAAAAGATACTACAAGAGATCCTCGTCTTCCTCCTCATCTTCAAGCTCAAGTGATGAAGAGATCGTGATCAGGAAGGGGAAGGACAGGGATGATCCGGCGGGCCTCTGTTTCATGGCCTTCGGGGACAAGCCGAAGAGATGCTCACGTGACAGCCGAAGACCCCACAAGAGCTTCTGCTCAATGGCTCTTGGGGAGAAGAAAGAAAAGGACTCCTCCGATGACTCCGACGACGACGACGATGAGAAGGTATCATCCTATGAACAAGAAGTTGTTAATTTATTAGAACAGAACCGTCAGGAGTTGAAGTATAGGGAGAAATTGCTTAGAGGGGCTAAGAAGAGGATAGATGAGCTTGAGAGTGAGCTTGCCACGACAAATTATATTTTATTATTAGTCGCAACAATATTTTTATTCTAGATTTACATGAAATATTTTAGGCTTATTTCTGAATTAATTTCTGGATGATCCACGTTTTATTTAGTTGATTAGCATTTTATTTTTAGACCGAATACTTTATTAATATATTTAGGTATTTTGCTTACGTCATTAAATATTTCTAGTACCCATTTTTATTTACTGCAGTATTTCTATTTAGTTTATCTTTAATATCATTTTAATTAGGACACCGGTCATTTTTAGGCTAAACCATTCTAATTCCTGCAATTTGCTTTGCTAAACTTATTTGTTTGGATAAGTTAATTTGGGTGTTGGGATTAGATCATAGTTTAGTAAGAATTTTATAGGTGCCCATTCACCCCCCTCTGGTAGCTACTTTCGGTCCTACAGAAATAGGCCCCCGCGCGAAAAGGCTAAGTCAGCCAAAGGGGCCAAGGCATTCGGAGGATGGCTTCCGACCACAGTGGCCGAGCCCTCCACAGGGTGGCTTCGGACCGCAGTGGCCGAGCCCTCCGTATGGTGACTTCGGGCCACAGTGGCCTAACACTCCCTATGGAGGCTTTGGACCTCAGTGGCAGAACCCCCCACACAGTGGCTTCGGACCCTAGTGGTCAAGCCCCATGCAGAGCGAGTTCGGCCCCCAATGTCCAAACCCTACACCGCTCTAGACGAGCACTTCAACAAGAGGCTTCGGCCCACATTGGCCGAAGGTACCCCGGCCTAGCAGGACCCTTCATTGATATGGTTCGAGACACTGTCGACTTTGCCAAACCCTCCTATGGGCAATGGGTTCGGCTCACAGTGGGCAAAGCCACTGGAGCCGCCGATGCCTCCACCATACAACTGGGCAGGGACTCCATGGGCTCCGTAGGTATCACAACCGGAGTACCCTCCGCAACATAACACTATTCCTTATTTTCCTTCAGAGTGTTATGACTGACAGGAACAAGTGGACACAGCGGAGGGAGGCATCATCCACAAGCTGTCCGTGGTACCTCTGAATTGGCTCGCGTAGAACGAAGTCAGAGAAGATGAACGCGAAGAGGCAAAGGACAGAGAGTCCGAAGCTATCACAGTCAGAGTAGGGTCTCAGGAAGTCTCAATCCCAAAGGCCCCTTCGTCGAAGACGGATAGAGGTCAAGCTCAAGGTGAGATTTTAGCCACCCTTATTGGATAGTTCGATATTTTCACTCTAACAAGTATCATATTCAAACCATGACTAACTCTTTAGTCATAGTGGTATGGCCATGTACTTTTCTAATCCAATACCTTGAGGGGCCCAAAGATGTCTCTACCATTATTTTGAGGGGTAAATTCTACCTTGACCGTTCACATCCCAAGACATGTTTCACTACACACCTAAAAACAACCCTTTTTACTACCCTGTTACGGAATAGCGTTAGGAAGCATCTAAGTGTGTCACTATGAATTTTGGAATCATATGACGATCTCACCTCCAAGGACTCTGCAGGTACACCATTTGAGATAACAACTGATAGCACATTACAATAACAATCCAAGTAGTATCTCAAGTGGGTGTATCCAACACCATGTTCATAAACATGTGTCCACATTCCTGATTTGACATCTCTATGTCTATGATCTATGAAATGTTATCATCAATCAATCAGATTGTTGATAGGAAAATGTGTCCCCGCAGTTGGGTCGGTTCGACGATCCAAAAACGTCGTGAGACATTGACATCATGTTCTGACAACCCTTAATCAGTGGTAAGGGGAAAATAGAGTCACTAGGTAATCAAACAAATATTCAGAAATAAAGTTCAATTAGCCGAAAAATAAATAGTATTAGACTTAATCGGCCAGCTAAAGTTGATTATACCAAAAAACAGAGGAGTCGGTCATACTAGCCAAATCAAGTCGGTCAGACCGAGTAGTGCAGGTACTTATACCAAAAAACGAAGGGGTTTGAAGTGTCCCGAGGGAGGCTTTGACCTGTTGGCCGGTCGGACCGGAGTAAGAACCCCGGTCGGTCCGACACCTATGAAGGGGTCACAGAGGGTGGCCTCGACGTTCTTGGGCGAAGCAGGCTCTGGGTGGTCGGACCGACGGGGGCTACTCGGTCAAATCGACGGTGAATCCTCGGTCAAACCGGGGGCTTCGGCGTCACGGGGTCCGGTGCGAAAGGTACTCCAGCGCGGAGCACATCGCTATGGAGGGGATCTAGTCGGACCGGCGAAAGGACACCAGTCGAACCGGGGACGACTTCAAGTGCACGACCTCGACGCGTGTGGTGCGGAGGGAAGTGGGGACTGTGCTAGTAACAACCTGATGATTCGGCACAGCAACGCCTGGTTAGACCAGCGAAGTACTGCTGATCGGACTGACTAGCTCCGGTCTGATCACCTAGGGGCTCCGACGACTTTGTAGATGATTGCCAATTGCCCAAAACTCCTTGGCTATGATTTTGAGATTAATTCCTGATGGGGGAGTGGTCCCGATCTTCCGCTAGGTAAGGGATAATCTTGGGTTGGTGGAGAATCTCGACGTTGGCGATCCAAGGCTCCGGTCCGGCGGATCAAAACCTTGCAATCGTTACACCACTGTCTCTGTTGATTATCAACCACGCAGAACGCGATTGACCTCGCCACGAAGGCTAATTCCTGCAAGCGAACCCAAGAACACAAGCAAGAACAGGAAGGATACAAATCGAATGCCAAATCACAGACAAACGAAGATAAGGTGAGGTTTCACAAACGCCAATGCGGCAGCCAATCGGTCCGGCGCAAGAGGCGGGATCTAAACACAACAGTGTAGATGCAACAAAGCAAAACCTAACCCTAGAGGTGGCTTGCGTGAGAATATATAGGGCGGCGGACTGTGGAAGGGGAACAGACATGGGCTGTGGGCTAGAAGGCGAACAGACATGCACTATGGGCCAACACGGTCCAGTTTTGTCACGCAGGACGGTTTCGGTCACACAGAACGACTCGAGACTCCAAATGATGTGAAACCAACGGCAAACGATCCGTCTTCTCCTCAGCTTTCCAAAAAGTCCAAGAACTCGCCAATCGGACTTCGTATGAGGAAGTTATGCCCATTTTGGTGAATGGTGGTCGATGTAGTCCGAACCAGCGAATTCTTGACTTCAAATCATCCGTGCGGCTCCGTCTTCAACTCCAACTCTCCTATTCCATCTCCCATGTTCCTAAGCAACAAAATATCACTAGTATTCAGTAGCATCCCATCCAAACAAATATAATCAAAGTTGCTAAGGAACGAATTAACCTCATGGTTCAAGCGACGGGCACGGGCGCGTGTGATTGGTCCTTGTAGTTGAATTGTAGGTGGAGGCTCCATGTGTGTATCATGTGAAGTGATGTCCTCATCAATTCCTCTGCAAAACTGTAAGAGATCAAATACAATTCGGCCTAGAGACCGAATTTCCAAGGGTAGCCAGAAAACCGATAAAACGATAAAGACGATAAAAATCCGTTACGTGGATTAAATGGGTGATTCACAAGCGAATCAAAAAGGATAACCACGGTTACGACGTGATGCATGGAGGGCTATCAGTGCAAACCCACGAAGATGGACTGAACTAATGCGCAAAAGTAGATGAAAAATAGACGTACGGTTCAAAACTAGGGTTTTGAAGTATTGATATGTGGAGATACTCTTTGAATCGGCCTCACCCCTTTATTTATAGGAGCTGGTCTCAAGTTCCCCGACTCCTAAACTGAGTAGGATTTGGCCAAAAGTGGTTAGGATTTATTTATAGATCAAAACAGCCCGAAACAAAATCTATCTCTAATTTTTAAACTTGAGCCGGTCTGACTAGACCCATTGGGCGGTCTGACCGGGCCTACATGGCCGGTTGGACTGGCCTATGCCAGGGAAGACATATTTTCGACCCAAATTACTAAAAATTGTTATTTTGACAATTTCGACCATTAATACCATTTTTGCTATCAACACAGATATGCTAACCTATGTGTTATCACTATCCCACATGATGACAAGATCAGGGATCCCTTTTAAACAATATCATTGTAACACAAATAGTTTCACATAACAAGTCATCGACTCATTAATCAAATGTAAATGATATTTATTCAAGGAACAAGATAACGATTATCCTCACACATTAGCATATACTCTACTAGCATCTTCCACATACACATGACTCACTCACGCAAGTATCTAATACCCATGGAGCTCAGGTGTGCCTCATGCTTGGGCTATGGAAGAGGCTTCGTCAATGGATCCGCCATGTTCAAATCCGTGTGCACCTTGCAAATCTTCATATCACCTCTCTCAACGATCTCACGAATCAAGTGATATCACCGAAGTATATGTTTGGACTTCTGGTATGATCTAGGCTCATTGGCTTATGCAATGGAACCAGTATTATCACAATAGAGGTCCACTAGACTAGACGCACTAGGAACAACACCCAGCTCAAAAACAAAATTTTTGATCCAAACGACCTCCTTCGCAACTTTTGAAGCAATGATATACTCAACTTTTGTTGTAGAATCGGCCACCGTCTCTTGATTGGAACTCTTCCAACTCGCTATGCCTCCTTTGAGGCAGAACACAAAACCAAATTATGATCGAGAATCATCTTTATCGGTATGAAAGCTAGCATCGATGTAACCACTTACAACGAGCTCCTCTTCACCACCGTACACTAGGAACATTAACTCAATCCTTCTCAAGTACTTGAGGATACACTTTACTACAGCCTAGTGACTTTCACCTGGGTTCGATTGGTACCTGCTCGTAACACTTAGAGCATATGACACATCTAGGCGAGTACATAACATGGCATACTTGATGGATCCAATTGCGGAGGCATACATGATCGCACTCATCTTCTCTAGCTCATCAGGTGTCACAGCACACTAAGTATTACTTAGAGAAATACCATGTGACATTGGCAGAAAACCCTTCTTGGAATTCTGCATTTTGAATCATTTCAAAACCTTGTCAATGTACATGCTTTGGCTTAATCCAATCAGCCGTTTTGATCTATCTCTATATCTTTATGCCCAAAATGAATGTTGCCTCTCCAAGATCTTTCATCGAAAAACTATTTTCTAGTGAAGTCTTGATAGCATTCAACAAAAGAATGTCATTTTCGATTAATAATATGTCATCTACATATAAGACCAGAAACACAAGTGAGATCCCACTAGCCTTCTTGTAAACACAAGGCTCTTCTTCGTTATTGATGAAGCCAAACCCTTTTACTATCTCATCATAATGAAGATTCCAACTCCGAGAAGCTTGCTTGAGCCCATAAATGAACGTCTGCAACTTACAAACTTTCCCAACATTTCTTAGATCGTTAAGACCTTCAGGCTGTGTCATGTACATATCCTCAATTAGGTTTCCATTCAGGAAAGCCGTCTTGACATCCATTTGCCATATCTCATAATCATAAAATGCGACAATTTCTAGGATGATCCGAATAGACTTAAGCATAACGACGGGCGAAAACGTTTTATCATAATCAACACCTTAAATCTGTTTAAAACCTCTCTCCACCAATCGTGCCTTATAAATGTTAATATTTCAATCATTGTCTATATTTTTATTGAATATCCATTTACACTAATTAGTTTTTACACCATCGGGTGGATCAACCAAGTTCCAAGCTTGGTTATCTCGCATGGACTCCAACTCAGATCTAAGGACTCCCACTTACGCTTCATCAAGTATACATAACCATATCTACTAAAGTCGTCGGTAAAAGTGATAAAGTACTTAAAACCATTACTAGCCGTGTGACTCATTGGACCACACACATCAACATCTACCATGGCCAATAGCTCACTCGCCCTCTCACTCTGTCCAGTGAAAGACATCTTTGTCATTTTGCCAAGTAAGCAAGACTCGCATGTGTCATATGATTTAAAATCAAATGACTCAAAAAGTCCATCACTATAGAGTTTCTGCACGTGCTTCTCCTTTATATGACCCAAACGACAATGTCAGACATAGGTAGGATTCAAACCATTGAGTCATTATTTCTTAATACTAATGTTATAAACGTGTGCATCTTCAAGACTCATAATATATAATTCACTCACTAATGGAAAAACACCATAGAGCACGCCATTCGAAAATATTGAACAACACTTTTTCTTTATTACGAATTCAAAACCATCTTCTTCTAAACATGAAGAAGAGATAATATTTCTTCTAAACATAAAATAACAATTATTCAACTCTAAAACTAGTCCTGAAGGTAGTGACAGTGAATAAATGCTAACGAAAAACGCTGCAACTTTTGCACCTTTCCCGACATAGACATCCAGCTCACCACTTGCACACATTCTTACTCTACTTAGCCCCAGCAATGATTTTCAAGTATGAATCATCGATCCTGTATCAAATACCCATGAATCATTTGGACGAGTAGCAAGATTAATTTCAATAACATTAATACCTGAAGTGGAAGTCACACTTCCTTTCTTGTTCTTCTTCTCTTCCAAGTACACCTTGCAATTGCGCTTCCAATGCCCAAGCTTGTGGCAGTGGTGGCACACATCAGAGCCTGCAGGACACGACTTGGACTTTCTAGTTGGTTTAGACATTGCACTAGAGATTGAATCTGTAGTCTTAGCCTTACCCTCCCTCTTTCTCTTTTTGCTCTCCTTCTGAACAATCAACACATGATTTGGAGATTTCCTAATACTCTCCTTAGTAGTCTTAAGCATCCCATGCAACTCAACTAGTGTCTTCTCCAGTCCAACCATGTTGTAATTCATGATGAACGACTCAAAGCTTAGTGGGAGCGACTAGAGAAAGACATCAATAGCTAAGTATGGAGAATGACATCTTAATGTAACCAATCATGCTGATCACATGAGGACTCACTAGGCTCCCTTCAGCCATCCTACACCCAAAAAAGGCTTTAGACACATTTAGACCCACATGGTATCTGATGAGGACTAGGATGGCTTGATCTTTCGGTGAGAATAGGATAAGATAATTTTGATTGGAAGGAGATGACGTTGATGACCTGACTACAGTCGTACGAGACGTTTGTGTTGCACCTTAGCGATCGATACACCAACTCCAAGGGTTGTTGATCTTATTGGTGATCAACCTTGTTCCTGCAAGCAATCAAAGAACGAGCAAGATCAAGAATAAGGAGCAACTATAATTGCTGGATATGAAAGATGCACAAAGGGTAGTTGGGGTTATGAAATGTGAAATTGGCGATCTAACCGATCACAGGTTTACATGGACTAGTAGCATTGGCTAAAATTTTATCTAATCAAAACCCGAATTACAACTGAAGTCTCTAGGGTTATTTATAGCCCTAGGAATGTACCCAAGGTTTGGAAACTTATTACATATGGAAACTACTAATTATTTCCAAAACAGAATTACTAGAAAATGGAAACTTAGATTCTTAAGCCTTGGCTGGGATTTTTTCGGTGGAATAAATATATTATCTTCCATGTAGTCATCCTCAGCTTTCCAAAAAGTCCAAGATCATCTAAATTAGAGCTTTCATGTGAAAGATATGCATGTATGAATTTGGTGCTCTCCTTAAAGTCCGAGTCTGAGCAACACACATTATTTTGGTTATTGCAATCTCCTTGGATCGAATCTGGAAGTATAGCTGCATTCGTTGGAAGGAGGACATCTCAAGCTTTCCAAAAAGTCTACGATCATCCAAATCGAAGCTGCCATGTAAAAGTTGTGCATGTTTGAATTAATTGCTATCCATGTAGTCTGAATCAGAGTCGAAAACGTGTAGAAGTTAATCTCCACTTTATCTTGGCACATAAATAATGTCCCAAAATTGTATATTATGTTTTCATGGCCTTTACTTGGTCCCCAATCAACTTCCATGATGTTCCATGCCCTTTGTGCGCTCGCAATGTGTCGCTTGATCCATCTGAGTATTTCTATAATTGAACATAAATGTATCTCATGGTGTAGCATCCATGGTTCAAATAAATAAAATTTAAATCTAACGTAGAAATCATGCACCTTAGTTTGTTTGCTCGAAATCATGGTTATATCCGAGCTAGTGATGTCCTCATCATTCTATCCTTCTTGGCTACAAATCGTCCTCAGTTTGTTCTTGTATTCACACTTATTGTAGCTCCTAGCAAAATAGATATCATTGTGCAATATCACTTGTCCTTTTGTTACATTATGAGTAGGAGGAAACCAACTCACCTTGGCATTCAATTTTGAGTGAAGAACCATCCTTGATGAAAGGAGACAAAATTGTGATGTTGTTGAACAGCTTAACACGCTCTCCTTGAAAACAAACCCGTGTATTTAAATCAAAACAAAATACTCTCGAGATAATAGGATTAGTTAAAATGATTTGCTCGAGGTAATTATTTTCAGGCTTTACATGCAATTTCAAACCTGAACATATATAAACTCTATGAACAAAGTATATGTCTTGCTTATGGTATGTGCCAAATATATGAAAAATAACATTGGCAAGACATGTCAAATTAAACTATGCAAATAATTTATCCTTTAAACAAGTGAGCTCATAATGATCCAAAATTTCAATATATCCCCATGTATTTAAAGATGACAACAATTTAATTTCTTCATTCTCATTAGTAATGTGGAAAACATGTTTAAAATCAGTGCTTGAGGAATTAACAATAGAAACAACACATTCTTTCACTAGTTGTGGCATGTATATAAGTGAAGCATTACCACACAACTCTTCTTTGTCATGAGGAGTTTCAAGCAAATCATCTGTTAACAAATAAATTTCAGCAAAAGATTCTACTAATGATTGCTCTATAATAGCATGAATATTGGATGATTGTGTTTGATGAAGAGCACACTCACCTCGATTAATTTCAGCACATATATTACCTTACAAAACCTTCTCTAATGATGTAAGTGCATACTTGCTCTCTTTTTCTATTCAAAGTTAGTAGAACTAGAAGGCAAACTGATTAGCATCTCCTTTAAATCAATAGCAATCTGAATTTTAGCTTGACACGCAAGTTCAAACAATTGAGAAAGAGAATTATATGTTTCATGAAGAAGCATTTCTTTAATTTCTTTGTTAAGCCCACGTAAAAACCTTTGTTCTGTAGCTTCTTCGTATTCCTCTATAGCAAAACATAATAAACAAGCATGCATATCATGATAGTATGAGGAAACACTTTTTCTATCTTGTTTTAAACATTATAGTTTCTTTAATAGAATTTCGGCATAATATGGAGGAACAAAAGCACCTCTCAAATATTGTTTTAATACTTTCTAAGATTTAGGTATTTTATCATGTCTACAAAGATGCTTCCAATGATATGCATCATCTTTAACTAACAATTTAGAGACAACCATAACCTTTTCTCTTTCAGACAAGTTATACTTTTCAAATTCATTATCTACAACTAGCTCCCATTGAATATATGCATGAGGATCATAATTTCCTTCAAAATAAGGTATTGTACATTTGAACCTAGATAGAGATTCATCACATACCTCATATTTATCGTGTTGATCCCTCATGTGTCGATGAAGTTGTTGATATTGAGCTTCACTATATCCTATCTCCTTGTGTATCCCTACCATGATTAGTAGTATACAAGAAACATACAAATAATATGTACGCTCCTATTAACTACAAGATTGTGAAGGCAAAGTCACACTCGCTCAATCCTGTATCAAGCTCTTACAAGTTCTTACCAATGCAAGCATGAAGGTGTTGTACACCGACTTAACCACAAACACCACATAGATTAGATGTATCGATGACTTGTCAAACACTTGGTTGTATAAGCTGTAGTCAAATCTGTGGAGCTCTAGGTAGGCTGGAATATGTAGCAAGGAAAACTAGAACCACATTAGCATAAGCAAATTGAGTAATTGGTCAACATCGGTATTGTGCTGATCCTAGGTGTTGATAGCAAAAAATGGCATTAATGTTTGAAATTGTCAAAATATCAATTTTGGTAATTTTGGGCTGAAAATATGTAATCCCTAGTACAGGCCGAAGCCCTGAAGTGCCGGAGGCCCATCAACATGGGGCCTTAGTGGCCTTTCAACGCCCTGCTTCGCAGGTTGGCTTTGGCCCAAAGAGCCCTTCGGAGGCCTGCTCTGCAAATAGGCTTCGACCTGGTGGGTTTGCTGTGGCAAGTCCTGTGAAGGCCCACTCTGGTCAGTAGAGTCCGAACCAAATTAGCATAGCTCAACTGTTTTTATCTCTTATCCAGTATTAACTGTTTTAGCCGAACTCTTATCAGATTAGAATTAGAGATAAGAAAACTAGCCCCTATAAATATAGTGGTGAGGCCGATTCAAGGACCCCAACTCAGATCAACACTTAAAACCCTAGTTTGAATCGTAACTTTACTTTCAACTACTTTCCACATTAGTTCAGTACATCTTCATGGGTTTGCGCTGGAAGCCATCCATCGACCATGCCATAATTGTGGTAGCCTTGTTGGTTCGCCTGTGAATCATCCGTTAATCTACGTAATAGATTGCTATCACCTTGTTGGCTCTCTTGTGAACCATCCGTTAATCTACGTAACAGATTGTTACCCTTCATTCTATCTATTTCCTACTGCTAGACCGAATTAACACTTGATCATTGTGTTCTATAGGATTCACGTTCGGAGCCCCCTTCGTCAAGGATTTCCAAAGCTAGGAGGCTAATTTTGGAGGCTACCGGAGCACCCTTTGGCAAGACTTTGCTTCGTCTGTCCGTGCCGGATCCATCACGCCATTGTCGGTCTAGTCAAGTCCCGCGCACCAGAGCTACTCTGCATCAGACTTTGTCGCACCAAAATGCTCTGCATCAGACTTCGTCACACTAGAACACTCTGCATCGGACTTCGTTGTGCCAGAATGCTCCGTAGTGGGTCTCGTCACGCCAGAGGCTTCGCACCGAACCCTGTCATTCGGAGATGATTTTGTGCCATGATCTGTTTGGAGCCTGTCTTCGGTCAGATTGATCTGAATGTCGAAGGTTACCTTCAGCGCATACTTCACACCAAACGCCGAAGGCCCCCTTCGGTGAACCTTCGCACGGTATACTTAGAACCCATCTGGCTCTGTTCGGCCGATTTGATTATTTTATCTATATATTTTGGCTAATTGGATTATTTCTTTGCAATCTGATTACCTGGTGACTCCACTCCCTTGCTACTATTAAGGGTAGTCGGAATGCGACGTCAGTGTTGTGTTACACTAGGGCTTACCCCTAAGTATCCACACATTTTTGGATCGTCGAACCGACCCAATTGCGGGGGCACGTTTTCGTGTCAACACTAGGCTTGAACGTACTAGAAACGCAAGTCTAGACACAAACGATGCCACCAAACCTACAAAGGTAAAACTAGCATTCCTCCTCTTTTGTCACAAGTTTTCTTTCTTCACTTTTTTCGTTATATTTTCAATGTTTTTTTGGAGCGGCTTTTCTTTTTTTCTTCTTTTTCTGAGCACCTTTTTTTCTTTTTTTTTCTCTCTCCTTTTTTAAAGAACAGCAAATGAAAGGTCTTAGTATACACAAATTATTAGTACAGGACTCCCGAACTTTGTAGAATCCAAAAAGAAAACAAATGACTGAATATGAAGATGACTCTAAAAGGAAACATAAATATCTTTTTTTAAGCTTTCCAAAATGTATCAAAACTATCCAATCCGAGTTAGCATGTGTGAGATATGATAGTTTTAGTAACACTTGCACAACCTGCCCAAATTTGACTCAAATTTCCAACAAAAGAAACTGTTGGACCGAAAATGACGACCAGAGGGGGGTGAATGGGAGCTTTTAAAATTTTAGACTAAAAATAGCCTTCAGTTTTAATTCTGTCTTCTGCGGAACAGACTTTGAACACACCATTTGAAGTTCTGATTCGGAGGTATTTCACAGCTCCGAAACCAGGCTTCGCAAGGAGCAAAAATTCGAAGTCAAGAAGACGTCGCTCCACCCACAACTCCGAAAACTCAACTCAGCTAAGTCAGTGCAGGCTCCGCACACTGGGTGCCTTGAGCAGACTTCCCACTTCACCCTTCGCAAGAGATGACTTCCCTCTGAGGACTTTGACCAGATACTCAGCGCTAGCAGGTGGTACTATGCTTCGTACTTCGAAGGTCAGAACGCACACTGAACACACTGCGTAGAGAACTTTGACAGGGAAGAAAATAGGCTTCGAATTAAGCTAGACACAGTGCTTCACTAGTAATCAGAGAGGACTAGCCTCCTGTTTACACAGAGCGAACGAACACTGAAAATCACACTTCACATGGTCAGACCTCTCACACACTTCTCCAGAACAGATCTAGTGCACAAGCTCAACCCACAAGAAGATGGTGTATAGAGAAATCAAAGCATGAAGTGAAACACAAAATACAAGTTCAAGCAGTGAAAGAAGAACATAATCAAAAACTTCATTGCATGAACAAGGAACATAAAATGAGCTCACAGATCTGAATACAAGTTGTGTGGTGGCAAGCACAGGAGCTCAAAAATGGCTGCTCAAAAAGTTACTGTTGCCTAGCTAGCCTCTACTATTTATAGGCACTATTCAGTCCTGTGAATAGACTACTTTACCCCTAGGGTTTACACTGGTTTTGTCTCATCAAAACAAGGGGAAACAACTGGTAGTCTACTTTATTCGGAGGCTTCTTTTGTCAGCTTCATATAGGAGACAACATCAGCTTTTGCAGAGTAGACACGGTCAGCCTTTGCAGTCTTGGAGTCTTCTGAAGCCCCCCTTCGCACGCGAGGGGTGCGATAGCTTCGGTGAGAAGCCTTGAGCCTAACGACCTTTGCTTCACCGAAGTCAGCCTTCGATACAGTGACGGTTTTGAGCCGAAGCCGTCAAAGCCCTTGAGCCTTCGCGCCATCACCTCTGGAGTGGACCACCACCACTTCACTGATACTCCCAGCTCGACCTCCGTCAGTCCGTGTACTGAAACCATGCATGGCCAAAGTACCTCAAGACAACCACACTCCGAAGCCCTACCTTCGGAGTACCACCCTTCAAAGTCCCTCCCTCGTCCAAGGCCTCCGCATGAAGCATTCCATGAGCACTTCGTCGCAGTGTCTCTCCCTGAGCACACTCCTCGACGAACCTCACCTGGACCATGCCTTCGACGCACCTAGACTTCTGAGACCTTCGTTGGGTATTCCTTCGAGTGCCTCCCTCCGGAGCACACTTCGAATGCCTTGCCTCATTGCTGAGGACTTTATCCGCCAAACTCCAAAGTCACTCCATTCAGAGTACCCTTCGAAGTGCCTCGCCTCCTAGGACTTTGTCTCGGAGTACCTTCAGCCAGAGCCATGCTCCGCACTCTCTGCCTTCACCTGGCGCACCTTGACCCGAGGACTGACCTCGACCCCACGCAGCCTTCATGACCGAGCTGCCCGCTCGCCCGGCATCAAGCCTCCCGCTTGACCCAGGTTCACTTGCTACGAAACGTCCGTCACCTCCGAGGTCACCTGCGCACCACAGACAGACAGACAAGTGTATCTAGTACCCCAGAGACCTCTTCGGGTAAACAACCTCCAGTACACACTCCGGTGTACCGCCCAAAGTACCGAACCCTTTAGTACACCCTGATCATCGTGTACTGTCGGACCCCTCCGACAGGCACACTCCGCTGCACCAGCTGCAGCAAACATAACCCACCGAACCCTTCGGTGAAACAACCTCCGAACCACTTCGGAGGGATCCCTTCGAATCAGAGGATAAAATCTGTCAATCACTCATCACAGACTCCGAAACCAACCCTTGGTTTCTCAATCTCCCCCTTGATGAGTGCATTGACAACCAAATTCAAGTTCAAGAAAATTTGAAAAATTTCAGCACACAAGTGACCATAAAAACTCAGAAACGAGATAAATCATGTCACTTGACAAAAGAATTTTCCTCCCTCCTTTTCAAAAGAGTAAAGGCCCCTTCGGCAAATCTTTTCCCTTTTCAAGATAAAAACTCCCCCTGAGTCATTTTCCCCTTGCTGCAGAGAACTGAAAAATTTCTGCCCCTTTGGCAATGCAAGCATCAAGGAGCATTTAACAGATGCACATCTTCGAAATGGGCAGAATTGCAAAGACATATAAAGCAAAAATATGCCAACTTTAATACCAATTTTCATGTGCTCAACTCAATTTAAAATTCTCTAAAAAACATGATGGCAACATGTGATTTTATGATTTTGAAATAAAAGAATCACCACTTAATCAAGGTAACTAGACAAGTAAAAACAAGAACTGTGCAAAGCTAGTCAATTTCTATGTTAGACAAACAAGTCCAGTTCAAGTGGAGCATTGAAAGCAAACTTGATGAACAATGAATTTTTGTTGTTCTTTTCATAATGCCAGGGGTTATTTGTTTGTCTACCTTATACTTTCCAATCAGGCCAAGCCTAGGCACGAAAGCCATCAGAAGCTTAAGGCAGTGATTTTGGCATACACTACACTATCCCAATTCAGACCAATGTGTAATGGTAAGCAGTCTAGAATAGAGTAGTGCGACAAACAAACCCACCTGGATCTTTTCTCTTGAAGCATACAAATCATGGATTTTTGGATTTTTAATTAAGGGACCAAAAATTTTTAGCACTTGATGAATATCCATGAGTAAGTAATACAATTTTTCAAGTCGCAATGTTTAGCATCCAGAGAAAAGGAGTGTTGCTATCAAGCAGATAAAAGATAGCTAAAGAAGTCCTGCCTAAACATGCTAGATTCAAGACTAAGCAGTGAGCATGATTTGATTTTGGAAAGAAAAATCATGCACAAAATGTTTCAGACATATTAAATAGAGCTGAGCTGACATGATTACATGAATTAAAATCAGGCATATAAGTGCAAAAGATGTAAATGCAATTTCACACATAATGAGCATATGCAAGACAATCAAAATCTGCTCCCCCTCACAAAATGCCGTAAGGGTGAAAAACACCAAGTTCCCCATGCAAGTAAGCAAAACAAGAAGCATCAAGGGGTTTTGTGAAAATATCGGGTAGCTGGTGTTGGGTATCAACATATTGAAGTTCAATATCACCCTTCTCATTATGATATCTGAGAAAATGATATCGCACATCAATGTGTTTAGTTCGGGAATGCTGAACTAGGTTGTTTGCAATACAAATAGCACTAGTGTTATCATAGAAAAGTGGAACACTCTTATAATCTAACCCGAAATCACGTAGAGTGGAAATCATCCACAAAATCTAAGAGCAACAGCTAGCTGCAGCAACATATTCAGCCTCAACCGTCGATTGTGCAACACTAGACCATTTGCGGGAAGACCAGCAAACCAGCGAAGTACCCAGAAAATGACAAGTACCAGAGGTACTTTTCCTATCAATCCTACACCCAGCAAAATCCGCATCGGAATAACCTCAAAGACACAAAGAGGAAGACACAGAATACCAAATGCCAAATTTGAGGGTATGTTTGAGATACCTGAGAATGCGCTTTACCGCTTGGTGGTGCGAAGCTCGTGGTGAAACCTGGAAACGAGAGCATAGATACACTGCAAAGTGTATGTCTGGCCTCATCGCAGTCAAGTAGAGGAGGGAGCCGATCATGCTTCAGATGGTCTACAGCTTCTCCATCCTCGTCAAGATCCAATGCTATCGAGGTAGCCATCGGAGTAGCGAGGGGATTCGCATCAGCCACATCGAACTTCTTTAGCAGGTCCTTGGTGTACTTCATCTGGTGGACGAATGTACCTTGTTTGCTTTGCTTGATTTGCAAACCAAGGAAAAATGTGAGTTCACCCATCATGGACATCTCGAACTCCCTCCTCATGGCATCTGCAAACTCGGCAACCAAAGCATGATAAGAGCCACCAAAGATGATATCATCCACATAAATCTGAACTAGGAGGAAATCTTTGCCATGCTTGAGAGTGAACAGGGTTTTATTAACAGATCCCATCAAATACCCCCGCTCAAGCAGAAAAGACTTAAGTCTATCATACCATGCCTGAGGCGCCTGCTTGAGTCTATAAAGAGCCTTATGAAGCTTAAGGACTTTATGTGGGTATTTCGGGTTTTCAAAGCCAGGGGTTGTTTTACATACACATCTTCGCCTATGAAGCCATTATGAAAAGCACTTTTAACATCCATTTGATAAAGTGTGAAACCACGGGATGCCGCAAATGCAAGTAAAATCCTAATGGCCTCAAGACGAGCAACAGGTGCAAAAGTTTCAGTAAAATCAATCCCTTCTAATTGAGAATAACCCTGAGCTACAAGTCTATCCTTGTTTCTAACTACATTCCCGTCCTCCCCTTGTTTGTTTTTGAAAATCCATTTTTTCCAATGAAATGAACATTTGGTGGAGGATCAACAAAAGTCCAGACTTGGTTTCTCTCAAAATTTTCAAGTTCTTCATGCATGACATTGATCCAACTAGAATCAGAAAAGTGCATGACTAACATCTAAGGGCTCGAAAGAAGCAACAAAAGCGGAATCAATGAAATGAGCATGAGAACATGTTACTCTTTGATCAAGCTCACCAATGATCTGCTCGGGAGGATGCATCCTTTGAACATGATGTGGAGCCTCGTGGTGGGATGCAGTCTCCCCCTCAACTTATGTGTTGGAGTGGTCCAAGATGACTGATGTCGAGGTAGTTGCTTCGGGACCTTGTGCCGAAGTGGTCGAAGCGTGGTCGGCTTTGGGGGTTGATGTCGAGGGTAGTAGGGGTTCATCCTCAAAATCTCTGGGATCTTCTTCTTCGAAGATGGTCTGCTCCATGTCGTGTTCATTTGCCTGTTCAAAAGTGGAACTAACAGAGGGGGTTGATTCATCAAAAGTCACATCACATGACTCGATGACAGTGTTAGTCTCCAAATTGTAAACACGATAAGAATGACCATGAGTAGTGTATCCTAGAAAGATCCTGTCAGAAGATCGCGACTCAAATTTATCCAAGTTTCCACGTTTTAGGATAAAGCAACGACAACAAAAAACTCGAAGATGAGTAACTTTGGGCTGTCTCCCAAAACGCAACTCATAAGATGTCAAGTTCAAAATTGAGCGCAAGAAGATTCGGTTTGAGATGTAACAAGCAGTGTTCATGGCCTCAGCCCAGAATTTCCTAGGAGTCCTGTGCTCATCGAGCATCGTCCTAGCCATCTCTACCAAAGTGTGGTTCTTTCTCTCAACAACACTGTTCTGTTGAGGAACCCACGGAGCAGAGAATTGATGTTCTATGTCTTGCTCCATGCAAAAGTCAACAAAGAGATTGATCTTGAACTCAGTGCCATTATCACTTCGAATGAATTTCAATGCACTAGGGAGTTCAGTGAAAAGTCTCAAAGCCAAGCTCCGAAAGTGTGAAAACACTTCATCCTTGCTGGCAATAAAGAAGACCCAAGAGTAGCGAGAGAAATCGTCGACAATGACTAGCATATACCACTTGCCGCCTAAAGAACTAACCCGAGAAGACCTACAATGTCCATATGGAGAAGTTCTCCGGGTTGTTCAGTCATCACTGTGGTGACCGACGAGTGCGAAGCAGCAATCATTTTTCCATGACAACAAGGAGTGCAAACTAAATTCTTCTCAAACTTGAGCTTGGGCAATCCTCGGATCAGACCTAGGGCACTTAGGCGAGCGAGCAACTCAAAGCTCATATGCCCTAGTCTCCTATGCCACTTCCAAAGCTCAGAAGTCAAATGTGTAACAAGACAATGAGAAGAATCAGCTGACTCAGAAAAATCAGCTCCAAAAACACTCCCAACTCTAAAAATCTTACAAACCACAACGCCATCAGAATTGAGTACTTGCGAAGTATCGTGATGGAATCGCACTTCGAAGCCCTCATCAAGCAATTGAGATACAGAAAGCAGATTGTATCCCAAATTTTCAACCAAAGCAACATCTTTGAGAGTGAAATTCGAGTTAATTCTTACCACACCTTTACCTTTCACTCTACTCCTTCGATTGTTGCCGAAGGTGATATGTTCCTTTTGCTTGGTTGTGGTGAGGCTGGAGAACCATGCTGCATCTCCGGTCATATGGCGCGAACAACCGGAGTCCATGATCAACGTGCCCTCCAAGCCTCGGTCCGACGCCTACACATGATAAGAAAATCTCGATCGCTCAGTGCTGGGGTGAGTGAAAACATGACGAGGCATCCAGCACTGAGTGATACGAGTAGTAGGCACAGTAAAAATAGACTGTCTACGCACAGGATAATCAGAATGATGCAAAGTGCGAGGTCTACCTACATGATGTGACCCAAATGCATGACGAGGTCTCCTACCCTGTTGAGGTACAAAGCTACTCGCACGGGGTCTACCACCATATGGAATATGGTGAACACCTCGAGGAGCAAAACACCTCTGAGAAGTACGAGGAGCCTCGAAAACTGGACGTGAGTAAAACTCGGACTCATGCATACCTCGAGATGGGTAACGCATGTCCTAGAAACTCATCGCTTGAGAGCGTCGCTTATCCTTGATGCGACGAAAACAGAACCCAACCAGATGACCCGTCCGCTGACAATAGGAGCAATGAAACACTCTTCTAGGGGGCACTCACATGGGTCATAAGAGCAATCCTCACAGGCTCCTTGGGCTTCTGCTGAGTGGTTTTCTTGGGAGGAATTTTCTTTGCAGGAGGAGTGGTTTTCTTTTGATTTTGGATAGGATTTTTGGCTGATGGAGTGTCTAACAAAGCTCTCTCTTTCTCTAAGGTAGTGAGTGAGGTAAAAACAGTTTTGTTTTCACTGTCTGAAGGAATTCTCTCAAAACCCAATCCTAGAGCTAACCCTGCTCTATCAGCACACATCTTGGTCTTGGCCAAGAGCAAGTCCATCCTACCCTTTCCCTCAGTGCATTTGTTAACCACAGAAAGAAGGTACTCATTTTCAGTCATGAGGTGCTCAGCTCGCTCTCTAACAGTGCCTAGCTAGTCCTTAAGGGTTATGCAAGTGTCACATACAGGTTGCACATCCTTAGAACTACCGGGCCTCTCCAATCTATCCTCTAAATCATGAACATGCTTATCTCGTAGATTAATGCTCTCACGTAATAAGGGGCAGTTCATGCATTCATTTATATCATGAGGACTAGAATCAACCATCAAAAGCTGCTTCTGTGAGGTCTAGAGCTCAGATAAAGTTTGAGCATGTACAGAACACAACTGAGCAAGCTCACCCATGACAACAGTGCAAGATTCACATTCAGTATCATTAATCCTAGACTTAAGCATGGCATAATCAGTAGAAACAGATTCTAGCCTAAGTCTAAGGTCTTTTCTATCTCGAGCGCCTTGCACAAGTAACCTATCCTGTCCAAGAACTACTTCATTCAGTTCATCTAATTTAATTGAAAGTTGATCATAGGATAGTGGTACCTCAGATGAGTCAAGCTCATCGCCGCTGTGATCGCTGTCGGCCATGAAGCAAAGGCCGATGAAATCTCATCCCTTCTTGTCCTTCTTCTCCTCCTTCCTTGGTGACTTCTCTTCCTCATCAGAGCTCGACTCCTCAGTTGAGGAAGTGTCGATGTCGCTGAGAGCATCAACAAAAGCTTTGGAAGCTGCTTTGGCTACCCTCTTAGCCAACTTGCCGCGCTTGCCCTTCACAAAGGGTTTCCTCTCCTTTTTGTGGTATTTGGGTCGCTCACTCTCATCTCTCTTCTTGAGTTTAGGACAATTGGCCTTGATGTGAGAAGTGTCGCCACACTCAAAACAACCACTAAAACCACTTCTCCTCTGATCTCGTCTCTCATGGTGAAAATGAGTGAATCTTCTAGCAATGAGAGCAAGCTCTTCATCATCCAGAGTATCCACCTGCTCCTTAGTGATGGAGACCAGGGAGGACAAGGCAAAACCACCTTCAAGAACACAAGTGCCAGATGTGCTTGGTTCTGAAGGGGTGCCACGACTAGTGCTAGAAACTAGAGCCAATGGCTGTGGCAAGGAGTTCCTATGCACTGCAAAAGATGCTTTGGCAATCTCTGTGGACTTCAGCTTGTTGAAGAGCTCATCACAGGTCTATGTGTCATAACCTGCAGACTCTTCAATGCTAGATATCTTCACTTCCCATATGCTACGATCAAGAGCATAGAGAAGCTTGATAGCCCTTTCATGATCATTGTAAGCAAGCGTCCCGTTGGACCGCAAGTTACTCACTATCGCATCAAAGCGAGAAAACATGGCATCTATAGATTCACCAGGCGTCTACACAAACAACTGATACTGTTGATTGTAAGTGCTTTGGCGTCTAGCCTTAATCTGTGTAGAGCCCTCATGAAAAATAGTGAGTGTAGTCCAAATCTCCCTAGATGTCCTAAGGTGCTGAACCCTATCAAACTCACTCCGACTCAAACCAATGAGCAGTATATTTCTAGCCTTGGAGTTGTCATTATACTGATCCTTCTCTGTTTGAGAAGTGCGAGTTTCAGGGATGGAGTATTGTGAGTCCACAATCTCCCAAATTGCATTTCCTTGGCTTAGCAAGTAAGCCTCCATGCGCACCTTCTAGTATGCAAAATCTGTCCCATTGAACAGAGGTATTTTACTAACTCTATCCATGTCGCCAACAGATCAAAAAACTGGTTAAGGTCAACTGGTGATCTTAACCTGCTCTGATACCAATTGTTGGACCAGAAATGGCGACCAGAGGGGGGGGGGTGAATGGGAGCTTTTAAAATTTCAGACTAAAAATAGCCTTCAGTTTTAATTCTGTCTTCTGCGGAACAGACTTCAAACACACCCTTCGTAATTCTAATTGGGAGGTATTTCACAACTCCGAAACCAGGCTTCGCAAGGAGCAAAAATTCGAAGTAAAGAAGATTTTGCTCCGCCCACAACTCCGAAAACTCAACTCAGCTAAGTCAGTGCAGGCTCCGCACACTGGGTGCCTTGAGCAGACTTCACACTTCACACTTCGCAAGAGATGACTTCCCTCTGAGGATTTCGACCAGATACTCAACGCTAGCAACTGGTACTAGGCTTCGTACTTCGAAGGTCAGAACGCACACTGAACACACTGCGCAGAGGACTTTGACAGGGAAGAAAACAGGCTTAGAATTAAGCCAGACACAGTGCTTCGCTAGTAATCACAGAGGACTAGCCTCCTGTTTACACAGAGCGAACGAACACTGAAAATCACACTTCACACGGTCAGACCTCTCACACACTTCTCTAGACGATATCTAGTGCACAAGCTCAACCCACAAGAAGATGGTGCACAGAGAAATCAAAGCATGAAGTGAAACACAAAATACAAGTTCAAGCAGTGAAAGAAGAACAGAATCAAAAACTTCATTGCATGAACAGGGAACACAAAATGAGCTCACAGATCTGAATACAAGTTGTGTGGCGACAAGCACAGGAGCTCAAAAATGGCTGCTCAAAAAGTTAATGTTGCCTAGCTAACCTCCACTATTTATAGGCACTATTTAGCCCTGTGAATAGACTACTTTACCCCTAGGGTTTACACTGGTTTTGTCTCATCAGAACAAGGGGGTACAACTGGTAGTCTACTTTATTTGGAGGCTTCTTTTGTCATCTTCGCAGAAGAGACAACATCAGCTTTTGTAGAGCAGACATGGTCAGCCTTTGCAGTCTTGGAGTCTTTTGAAGCCCCCCTTCGCACGCGAGGAGTGCGGTAGCTTTGGTGAGAAGCCTTGAGCCTGATGGCCTTCGCTTCACCGAAGTGAGCCTTTGATACAGTGATGGTTTTGAGCCGAAGGCGTTAAAGCCCTTGAGCCTTCGTGCCATCACCTCCGGAGTGGACCACCATGACTTCATAGCTACTCCCAGCTCGACCTCCATCAGTCCATGTACCGAAGCCATGCATGGCCGAAGTACCTCAAGACATCCACACTCTGAAGGCCTACCTTCAGAGTACCACCCTTCAATGTCCCTCCCTCATCCAAGGCCTCCGCATGAAGCATTCCATGAGCACTTCATCGTAGTGTCTCTCCACGAGCACACTCCTCGATGAACCTCACCCGGACCATGCCTTCGATGCACCTCAACTTCTGAGACCTTCGTCAGGTATTCCTTTGAGTGCCTCCCTCCAGAGCACACTTCGAATGCCTTGCCTCATTGCTGAGGACTTTGTCCACCAAACTCTGAAGTCACTCCATTCGGAGTACCCTTCGAAGTGCCTCGCCTCCTAGGACTTTGTCTCGGAGTACCTTCAGCCAGAGCCATTCTCCACACTCTCTGCCTTCAACTGGCACACCTTGACCCGGGGACCGACCTCGTCCCCACGCAGCCTTCATGACCGAGCTCCCCGCTCGCCCGGCATCAAGCCTCCCGCTTGACCCAGTTTCACTTGCTGCGAACTGTCCGTCGCCTCCGAGGTCACCTGCACACCACAGACAGACAGACAAGTGTATCTAGTACCCTGGAGACCTCTCCGGGTAAACAACCTCCAGTACACACTCCGGTGTACCGCCCAAAGTACTGAACCCTTTGGTACACCCTGATCATCGAGTACTATCGAACCCCTCCGACAGGCACACTCCGCTGCACCAGCTACAGCAAACAGAACACACCGAACCCTTCGGTGAAATAACCTCTGAACCCCTTCGGAGGGACCCCTTCAAATCGGAGGATAAAATCTGTCAATCACTCATCACAGACTCCAAAACCAACCCTTGGTTTCTCACAAACCGACTCCAATTTGATTTGAACTCGAAAACTAAGGGATAAAATACCCTAAACACTTGATAAACAGACCAAAATACGGTGGTAAAAACTTGACAAGAACTCAAAACTCTAAACGAACTAAACACTAAGACCAACAACTTCACAAGACGATGCAAATAAAAACTCAAAAAGTCGATACCAAGCAGAACTAGTAAAAGGCTCAAAGAGGCTTGGTTCTCGGGTAAACTACTTTTTTGTGTGGCTTTTTCTAGATTGTAGGAAAAAATGATAGCTCGAAATCTCTCACCAATCAACTGTATCTCTGATACCACTTGATGAGGACTTGGATGGCCCAATCTTTTGGTGAGAAGAGGATAAGATAATTTCGATTGGAAGGAGATGACGTTGACAACCCGACTACAGCCGTACGAGATGTTTGTGTTCCGCCTTAGCGATCGATACACCAACTCCAAAAGTTGTTTATCTTATCGGTGATCAACCTTGTTCCTGCAAGTAATCGAAGAACGAGCAAGAACAAGAATAAGGAGTAACTAGAATTGTTGGATATGAAAGATGCCCAAAGGGTAGTTGGGGTTATGAAACGTGAAACCGGCGATCTAACCGATCACGGGTTTACACGGACAAGTAGCATTGGCTAAACTTTTATCTAATCAAAACCCGAATTACAACTGAAGTATCTATAGGTATTTATAGCCCTAGGAACATCCCCAAAGTTTGGAAACTTATTACATATGGAAACTACTAATTATTTCCAAAACAGAATTACTAGAAAAAGGAAACATAGATTCTTAAGCCTTGGCTGGGATTATTTTGGTGGAATAAATATATTATATTCCATGTAGACATCCTCGGCTTTACAAAAAGTCCAAGATCATCTAAATCAGAGCTTTCATGTGAAAGATATGCAAGTATGAATCTGGTGCTCTCCTTGAAGTCTTGGTCTGAGTAACACGCATTGTTTTGGTTATTGCAATCTCCTCGAATCGAATCTGGAAGTGTAGTTGCATCCGTTGGAAGGAGGATGTCTCAAGCTTTAAAAAAGTCTATGATCATCCAAATTGGAGGTTCCATGTAAAAGTTGTGCACGCTCAAAAACGTGTAGAAATTAATCTCTAGTTTCTCTTTGCACATAAATAATGTCCCAAAATTGTATATTATGTTTTCATGGCCTTGACTTGGTCCCCAATCAACTTCCACGATGTCCCATGCCTTTTGTGCGCTCTCAACGTGTCGCTTGATCCATGTGAGAATTTATGTAATTGAACATAAAAGTATCTCATGGTGTAGCATCCATGGTTCAAATAAATAAAAATGTAAATCTAACATAGAAAGCATGCACCTTAGTTTGTTTGCTCATAATCATGGTCATATACGAGCTAGTTATGTCCTCATCAGTATCTCTGAGCCCCTGCCTGGTTCTGAAACATGCCCTTAAGACCTACGATCATATCATAAGCATCACGTTCCTCATATTATTTCTAAAACTCCGAGGACATGCATGCAAGCATTAGACAACTCACATCCACTGAATCACTAGTGTGCTTCTCATAAGCACACTTGTCTACCATTGAAGCATCCTCTCCTGTCTCAGCGGGGTGGAGTTCCTCTAGAACATAATCCTTTTTCTCTTGTTTAAGAACAATTCTCAAATTTTGATACCAATCCATAAAGTTTGTTCCAGATAATTTCTCACGTTCAAGAATAGATTGCAAATTAAAACTAGAGTGCTCTTAACAGAAGGAGTAGTAGGTGCCATGATCTACAAAAGATTAAATGTAAGGTTCAGCACTATGCAATATTTATATTTTATCCAATAAAAGATGTTCCACTATTTTAAAACAGTCACTTTCCCTCTAATGACTAATAGTGGCGCAAGATCCATATTCATTCTAACTCCTAGTGAGCTTTGGCATCACTGCTAGAAGCTAGGTGACGTAAGAAACGCTTTGCTAATCACATTGTATGTGACTCTTATCGTTGGAGAAGCATCCTATGCTCTACGCCAACTCTATGATCCAAGGCCCAAAACCAATTTGATAGCCTTGTTAAGCAAACCAATACTATGCATGCAGAAGACCGACTTTTGCCCAACTTGTCAATATAAAAGATAGCACCCTGTTTTGGTAGACCCACTATCGATGATCGATATCCTTGGTGGGTGCAGCTATTGGAAAGAGCATCAATACTTAATTTTATGAGGGAAAACTATTCTAGCATGGTAACGTCCCTAGCGCACATGAAACATGCAAGAATAGTATAACAGGAACATAAGAAAGCATCACAGGCAATCATATTAACTGTGACATAGCATGACCCTCTTTACATTGCGATCTCCATCTCCATGGCTCCTGTCATTGAGTGCGTGCTCCCGACCTCCATAAAGTGTACTAGTCTATCTCGCATAGCCTATACTAGTTACATGGGCTGAAGCACTGCAGAAACAACATGCAAGTCGTATTTAATTTACATCAGCCTTGGGCTCTAAATAACCATGATACGCAGGCCATGTTTAATTTACATACATTGCATGCATCTCACACATCACATTTATCCAAGGCCATGCTAGTCATAACATTCTCTACAAAACAAAGTTAGGCGAGGAATCTACAAGTGACTGGAATCTGGATCTGAAAAACCCAGCTCAACAAGCTTGAAATTTCAAATTCGGGTGGGTTGGAACTTTCAATCCGCCAGAACTTCCTATCAATATCGGAATTCCTAGTAGCAACAATTGCTCTCTATATCGAATCATTATTCGACATCAAAATGTTTGATTAGTATCAAAGCTTCCGATCTACTATTGGAACTTCCAATCAGTATCATAACTTCCAATTTGCCGTGGACAGAAATAGATCTAATCTATTTTGCACCATGTATCTCCATACATGAGGAAGAACGTCCTTGCCTATCCTCACTTCATCCCAGCCGTTTCTCGCCAATCCAATCGGTGAAGACAACGTAGTTGTTTACGTGATAAAGTCCACGAGCGTAACTATTGGAGCAACGCCTCCACAGTATCCACACGTCCAGGGATGGAGTTATTCCCACGATGGCATGCTAGAACCGCACGCGAGAAAATAGGAGATCCTCAATCTCAACTCTTGAGATCAAGAAAGGGAGGATATGAGTTCTTGGTGGCTAGGTCCAAACTATCAATTGCATGTTCTCCAAGACCTCCTCCCCCTCTCTTTGTATAGGCACAAGAGCCACTGGTCATCAGCATCTTGAAACCAACAAATCGGTTACAACTGATTTGTGCTCTAACAGATCCAATCTATTTTACCCACGTCAGAACATCCGATCCTGGATCAGAACATCCGATAGGGTATTTTCACTCTCTCAATCTAGCACGTTATCATAACAGATCCAATCTATTTTCACCCACCTTGGAACTTCCAATCAATATAATTTTCCCGATTCCAAATCAGAACTTCCGGCTCGTTAGATCTTCTAATACCATATCGGAACTTCCGAAGCAACTTTTGCTCTCTAACTCGAGTCCAAAAAATAATCGGAACATCCAATTCCAAATCGGAACTTCCGATCCCCAGAATTTTCTTGGACATACTTCCTTCAACTTGCAATACCACAAATTTTATAAATTTATAATAAAATACAAATATATACTACTTTAAACTAAGCTAGTGGTAGTGAATATACCATCACCACTATCTTCTCATTGATATGTGCATATCTATTTGGTAGAGCCTAGGCCCACCAAGGATGTCGCACGGTCAAGAGAAGTCAAAAATGGGTCTAGTCAGAGGTGGTCAAAGAAGCTTGTCCATATTGTTACAATAAGACTGGATATGCAGGAGCCGATCAAGGTGAGAGAAGATAAAGATGATCCAGAATCGGTTACAAGGTAGATTACTTGAATGGAAAGTCTCCGGACTATAAATATGTATCTAATTAGCTAGGTTTACACACATAATCTACCACAACAAACTAGTACTTTCAGTGCATCGCCAACATTGGATTCCCAAGGTTAATCCTGACGGGACTTGTCACTTGGAACTAGGCTGCATCATCTTGATCTTTAGCGAAGAGGTGAGTCCCACCACCCCAATGGTCACATCAATTAATGTTTGTTCTTTGAGGTTGCATCGTATCGATCTCTTGAGGTATTGGCCTAATCGGTTTGATCGTCAGGTTTATCTTGGTATATTTTGCTAGGTCTAAGGTTGCATTGTTTTGATCTCCTAGATTGAAGTGAATTAGGTGTCATAGTTTAAGGCTTCATCGGTTAAGTCTGACATCTTGATTTATTGTATCCTGTTCATGCTATGTACCATTCAGCTAAATAAAGTATGCCTAATGCGTTGAAGTGTTATTGATTTATCGTGATTAACGACTATATCGGTTGGGTGCGATCTTGTAGTTACGGTGATTTAATAATATGAATATGTTATTTGGCATGCTTCTTTTAGTTTCCATCAGACTACAAGCCGATAGGTTTTCTTTGTTTCCACGCTATGTTTCATCTCCACCTGGGAGGCATTCATCGGCCCTGTTGCACAAGGAGATCATCCCATCAGCCGATAAAGTTTTTAGCCCAATAGTGTGGGCGCGATCATCGGTCCCATGGCTGATAGGCACGTTTATTCCTGTTATTTTACTCTCGCCATAGTCATCGGTTTGACTGCAGATCGGCGTTGCTACTAACATTATCTTTTATGATTTCTTATCAGTTGTAGGGTCAAACTAATTGGCACGCTCAGAACTCTATTTTCTTCTATGATTATAGGACCTATACTGGAAGTTAAGTAGATCTCCTAGGCCACGCATGTGACCAAAACATACACCAACATGTTTTTTTGGCACGCCCGATGGGACCTTTTTCAAATCATTCATCCATGGAGGGCTAAATCAATGATAGTAACATCATCGCGGTCCCCATGGACACTTTAACCAACGAACAGAGAGCAGATGTACTGGATCACGTAGAAAACTACAAGAAATTGTGCCTCGACTCCTTAGGCATGACTTGATCTGGCCCTATCCAGAGGAGTCAATTGTCGAGACCAATCGTGGCTGGTGAGACCCTCAGCATGCCGAGAGTCTGCGGGTCACTTTTCAGGAAGTTGTTGACAACGCTCTGCATCACGTCCTCATCAATCAGTCTGAGGTGTTGGTTAATACCTTGCACGGATTGATCAAGAAGAATGTCGATGGAACAATTTCTCAAGAGCCAGTGAAGGGCCCAGTGTACTTCTCGACCAACCCTCCTCGCCTGCTGCAAAACCCTCAACACAATAGGCTAGTGCCAACACCGCAAGGGCCTATAAGACAGGGTCCGCCAAACACTTTGTTCGATCGTGAGACTGATGTGGTGACTTCATTACCTACACTTGCGCTACAAGGGCAGGTAGACAGGATCCGTCCTAGAACACGTATCTCTTCAGTAGGGGTACGCCACAATCCCAGTCTCCGGCTGTGCCGCAAGGGCCTATTAGGCAAGAGGTACCCCAGCACGTATATGGAATTGCTAGGAACATGTTGCCAGATCTTGTGCCGCCAAGGGGGCACCCGATGGCATTCCTCAAGGGGTCCATCAGATCGCAAACTATGGAGCACCTCCCTACTCCAATGAAGAACAAAGATATAATGTTGTTCAATTGGATCAATATCAGTAGCCCCAACAACTGACTGATATCTCACGCCAAACCAGCAAGAATACGATTGGGTGAACTGAATTACTAAGGTGATTTGGGACCAATTTGGACTCAAGCCCAAGGACCAGACCAACGTGTATCGGTGACCGTACCCGAGTGGTTCAATCGGGTGCCATTGCCAAATCAATACAAGGTCCCCAACTTCATCAAGTTCTCAGGGTAGGACTCGGTCTCCACGATCGAGCATATTAGCTATTTTCTCACTCAGTGTGGTGAGGAATTGACTGAAGAAGCACCAAAGGTAAGGTTTTTCCTACCATCGCTATCAGGATCAACCTTCGCATGGTTCTCGTCACTACCGCTGAACTCTATTAGATGATGGGCAGATTTGGAGAAGAAGTTTCATAAATATTCCTTCGCCAGCATACACGAGATGATGCTCACCGATTTGATGGCGGTAAAGCAGAATATGGATGAGTCAGTCCATGATTACACGTAGAGGTTTTGCGATGTGAGGAGTAGGTGTTATAACCTGAACCTCATCAATGCGCAGCTGGCTGAGCTAGCATTCCAGGGGCTCCTAAACCCAATAAAGGACATGTTTTCATCGCAGGAGTTTGAGAGCCTATCACACTTGGTACAATGGGTATCGGTCCATGAGAGCCGATTCTAAGCAGCGAAAAAGGACAGGTATCAGAAGAAGGTGGCATATGCTCATGCATCCCATTCGGACTCCGATGAGGAACACAAGTTCGATGCGGACATCAATTTGGTCGAATGAACCAGAAACAAGAAACATATTGCATGTCCGTGGGTGAAGCCAACTAATAAAAAGGAGAAGTATGATTTTTACATCAGCAAGGCCAGCGTGATATTTGATCTATTGCTCAAAGAAAAGTAGATCCAGTTGCCACCTAACCACGTGATACTACCCGTCGATGAACTGAAGGAAAAGAAATATTATAAGTGGCTTAACTCCCCGTCTCACCACACTAACAAATACAAAGTGTTTAGACAATAGATCCAATCGGCCGTGGAGCGAGGCCGAATCATGTTCGATGCTGAGAAGTAGCCAATGAACATTTGACGGTCACCCCTTCCTGGTCAACATGATGCATGGGCACCACACTGATGACTGGCACTCGAAGAAGAGCAGGCGAACCAACGGTAGCATCACTTCCATGGGTTTAATCAGAAAATATGAGAAGAAGTCAAGAGAAAGGATGGATGGTGAGGACGATCACGAGTACTCACAATTTAACCCCATTGGAATTGCGAGTTCTTTAGATTCTGCTGGAATGAAGGGATTCGCCTACCGTCGATGGACAACTTCCCTGGGTGAAGCAGCGAAGACAAGTGGCAAGGTGGTCACGATTCGAGCACTGACAGGGAGGGGCCACATAGTCAGGAAAGGTTGGCCACCCATTGGAGGTTAGCACCACCAAGGGTGTCGATACTTTAAAGGCTAGGACCCATCAACGCTAAGGAAAATAGTCAATCGACCGATGGTGGTGCCACCATAGGAAAGCCACAGTGGTGCTCCACTAGGATGTTTACAAAGAATCAGAAGAGGAGAGTACAATGGTTGTGACAGAGAGAACTAACGATACAGATCCATGAGAAAGAGACTAATCGGCCTTGAAGGATTAAAAGTGAATGGCGATTGAAGGACAAGGCCGATTACGACGATAAGAAAGATGTAGGGGTAAACATGGTTTTCTTCCCCCTGTAGAGTATCGGGCCACACCTAAGGCCGACGCCAAACTAGCCGATACGATGGCTCAACTGGTATTGACCTCGCATCCTATAGTATTTGACAAGACAGAAGATCAAAAGCATTGACACCTAAGAACCCTTTACATCAAGGGCCTGGTCAACAGTAAACCCATATCCAAGATGATGATAGACAGAGGTGCGATCGTCAACTTGATGCCATATTCCACCTTCTGGAAGCCGGGAAAGGCCCGGAGGACCTCATCAAAACCAATATGTTACTAAGGGACTTCGACGATAATTCATCGGAGACGATGGGGGTGCTAAATGCAGAATTGACGATTTGGAGTAATACCGTGCTAACCACTTTCTTCATCATAGAAGGGAAAGAATCCTACAATCTTTTGCTGGGGTGCGATTGGATTCGTGTGAATTGTTGTGTCCCATCGACAATGCATTAGAGCCTCATGTAGTGGGTCCGCGATCAAGTGGAAATAGTTTCCCCCGATAAATCGGTTAATGTGGCTATAGTCGATTTATCAATATGGGAAATGGAAGAAGTCGTCTGCCTGTCCGTCAAAGCATGGGACGGTAATTTTCTCGAAGTATAAAATGATGAAATCAAACCAGTCAGCAATGAATAGCCCAAGCTTACCCTTTGAAGGCGGCATAGACGAAGTAGAAGGTAAACTCAGTCAAGGCTTCACCGCATCCGATGAGCTACAGGAGGTAGACATCGGACCCAGTGACATACCGATGCCAACCTTTGTAAGTGCTCAACTTCTTGATGAAATAAAGAACGAATTAATCGCATTATTATGAAAATATCAGGACTGCTTCGCATGGGAATATCATGAAATGCAAGGACTAAGTCGGTCAATCATAGAACATCGTCTCCCAATAAGACAAGGGTATCGACCATTCAAGCAGTCACCTCAACGGTTCAAGGAAGAAATATATCCAGATGTCAAGGCCGATGTAACAAGGTTATATGACGTAGGATTCATAAGACTGTGCTGATACGTAGAGTGGGTATCCAACATCGTGCTAGTATGGAAAAAGAGTGGGAAGCTTAGAATATGTGTTGACTTCAAAGATCTGAATAAAACAACCCCTGAAGACGAATACCCAATGCCGATTGCGGATTTGCTGGTGGATGCCGCATCGGGTCACAAGATTATTAGTTTCATGGATGGGAATGCAAGATATAATCAGATTTTCATGGCTGACGAAGACATCCACAAGACGACCTTCCGGTGCCCAGGCGCTATCGGACTTATGAGTGGGTGGTGATGACATTTGTCTTGAAAAATGCCGGAGTGACTTACTAGAGGGTCATGAACTATATTTTCCATGACCTAATCGACCTGCTGGTGGAAATATATATATATATGAAGTTGTGGTAAAATCAAGCAGCACCCAAGACCACATGGCTGGTCTACGTAAAGTCCTAGAGAGGGCCAAAAAGTATGGACTAAAAATGAACCCTTAGAAGTGCACCTTTGGTGTATTTGCGGGTAAGTTTATGGGATTTATTATGCATAAAAGAGGGATCGAGATAAGCCAGTGCAATATTGAAGCAATTAAGAACACCCAACCCCCTATCGATAAAACCAAGTTGTACTCACTGATCAGGAAGATAAATTTCCATAGAAGATTCATAGCTGACCTCTCAAGGAAAATAGAGTCATTCACTCTGCTATTAAAGCTAAAACCAGACCAGGAATTCATATGGGGAGAAAAGTAGCGGAAGGCATTTGATGAGATTAAAGAATACTTAGAACCTCTAGTGCTGATGCCGCCACAGAAAGGGATTCCATTCAGGTTATATTTGTCAACCGATGATCAAGTCATTGGATCAGTCTTGGTACAGGAGATTGACGAGAAAGAAATGGTGATTTTCTACCTCAGTAGAAGATTACTGGATGTCGAGACCCGATACCTCTTCTTGTGCACCAAACTAAGGCATTACCTGCTATCATTAGAGTGCACGGTGATATGTAAGGCCAATGTCATTAAGTATATTCTATCGGCCCCGGTATTGAAAGGGCATATCAAAAAGTGGGTCCCCGCTATCACCGAATTTGATCTTAGGTATGAATCGACTAAGGCAGTAAAAGGGAAAGCGATAGCTGATTTCATAGTCCAACAAAGAGATGAGGCGGTGACTCATGTTGAGCCGACACAATGAACCTTGTTCTTCGATGGATCGGTGTGTCGACATGGATGTGTTATAGGCCTAGTAATCGTCTCCCCTCGGGGGGCATCATTTGAATTCGCGTACACCATCGAACCTTTCTCCACCAATAACCAGGCCTAGTACGAAGCAATATTGAAAGGGTTAAAACTATTGGATGAAGTGGGAACCGATACAATAGAAATCATGGGAGACTCTCCGCTAGTAATGAGGCAGCTATCATACGAGTATGAGTGCAAGGATAGTATGTTGAAAGAATATCATGATCGGTGCCAAGCCATAATGTCAAGCTTCCAAAGCGTGACCTTTACTAATATCCCGAGAGAGCAGAACTCAGAAGCAAATGACCTAGCCCAGATGACATCAGGATACAAGACGATGGCCAGGTCAATCGAGATAGAGATCTCATAGATAAAAGGCGATGACTGGAGGTACGATATCATTTATTATTTGAAAAATCCTTCAACATCGGCAACAAGGAATCTCAAATATCAAGCAACAAGATGCGTTCTATTCGGGGAAGACTTGTACCATCGGACGACCGATGGGGTTCTCCTTAGATGCATAAGTATCGAAGAAGCCAAGGTGGTAATGTGCGAGGTACATGATGGCATATGCGGAAGACACCAGTCGACCCAGAAAATGAAATGGCTGCTTAAGAGGGCGGGTTACTTTTGTCTGACTATGGTGGAGGGCCGCATAAAATATTATAAAGAGTGCCAAGACTGTCAGAGGTTTGGAGCTATTTAGAGGGCACCCGCATCGATAATGAACCCAATAATCAAACCCTGGTCCTTCAGAGGGTGGGGCATTGATATGATCGGCCAAATCTACCCATCGTCAAGTAAAGGACATAAGTTTATATTGGCAGCCACCGTCTATTTCACAAAATGTGTAGAGGTCATTACACTCAAAAGGGTTACTTCTGTCGATGCTATTGAGTTCATCGGAGAACATATAATATATCGGTTTGGGATTCAACAGACCATCACCACAGACCAAGGGACAATCTTTATATCGGAGGAGTTCTAGCAATTTGCAGCCGGTATGGGAATCAAGCTCTTAAATTCGTCACCATATTATGCACAGGCTAATGGTCAAGCTGAAGCGTTCAACAAGAGTTTGAAAAAGTTAATAAAATGCAAGATCAATGAGCAACTCAAGCGTTGGCATCGGTCACTATCGGAAGCACTCTAGGCTTACTGAATGGTGCGACATGGATCAACTCAAGTACCACCGTATCAGTTAGTCTACGACCATGAAGCAGTACTACCATGGGAAAATAACATCGTTAAAAGAAGGATTACGCTATAGGACCAACTCAGAGCCGATGATTATTATAATCTAATAACGAATGGCCTAGATGACCTAGCGTAGGTCCGATTGAGAGCCCTCGAGAAGATTGAAGAAAACAAAGCAAAGGTTGCCAGGTTCTATAACAAGAAAGTGATGCCCAGGTCATTTGAACAAGGAGAACTCATGTGGAAACTTATCCTATTGATCGGGTCTAAGGACAATCGGTTCGTTAAGTGGTCACCTAATTGGGAAGGATCGTTCCGAGTATATCGAGTGGTGCCTGGCAACGCCTATATGCACAAAGGATTAGATGGAGAATTGTTCGAGAATGCTTTGAATGGAAAGTACCCGAAGAAATATTTCTAGAGCATTTGGATAAATGTCTAAAGGACTACACGCAAGACAGCCGATACCGATGGTATCGCCTTTAGATAGCTGATACTGAAGCATCACCCTTAGACACAAAAAAATCAAAATCAATTCAAGGGAACAACGACAAATATATTACGAAAATATAATGTTGCAGGTTACACGTCTAAGATCCTATACAAAATCTAAGCGAGAGCACAACGGATGGCTTCGATCGCTCACAACTGGATTGCATTGACACTTTGGAGGGTGGCCCGGTCTTTGGCATCTGAGCCTAGGATATCGTGAAGGGCATTGCATCGGCGCTACGCATGGCGGATGGCCCTAGTAAGAAGATGCTTGTGGGCCTCGATCCGGGCCAAGAAGGAGGCAAGGGCACCTTCCTTCTTGGCAATCTTTGCCCGGACCCCATCGAGCGTCGAGACCAAGTCGGCCTCCTTCACCTGCAACTGATCAAGCTCACGTGACATTTCTGATGACCCATCTTGAATGTGACTCAGGAAAGTGCCTTTAGTCATGATCGCCTCTTTGTGAGTCTTCATCGCCTCCAACAGCCACGCACGGCTAGCCCGATCAACCATCTGCTTCATGGACTGGTGTACCCCCAGCCGATGAAACTCTAGGAAGGCAGTAGGCATAAGAGAATCGACTAGCTCCACAGTAAGAGAGCTGGTGATGTCGTTGAAACAAGCCGTTATCGTACCCGAGTCATTGACTAGGACTTTTATCGGATCCTCTAGCTGATGCGGCAAGTTCGATAATGCCTCTCTCACTTCGGGAGCTAGTTGAGTAGCAGTCGATGGAGTAGCAACCTCATCAGCATCAAGGTACGGGTTGATGTCAAAAGGAAACTGCTGGGCGAAGGACTAGAAAAAGAAGTTAAACAGATGAAAAGAGAAGCATGCTAGAATAAACACAAGGACACTTACATCAGCTGGCCTAGCTGGGATGGCCGATTGTGAGGTGTTGTCGATAGAGGAGGACATAGCATCACTATACCCCATGGCAACCGAGAGGTTAGGCGACTACTCCGCATCGGGCTTGTCCTCCTCGAGCGTCGGTTGCACCCAAGGGTGATGTCGGTCGCATGAAAGACAACATGAGGCAAAAGAATAGATGAGTAAAGATATCAGGTGAACGGTGTCAACGTCGATAACCGATGCCTCAGAGCCAATGATGGTGCTTCCTGGTGCATCGACCTCAAGGGCATCAACACCGGTAGGCACAACTTTGGTAGCAACCACACTCGGACTTGGGGCAACATCAGCGGCGGCTGGTACATTAGGATCAGTGACAACAACCTCCAATGTATTGGCCCGAGCAGCGACCCCTGCAGCAAAAACTTCATTAGGATTATCTGACATGTGGTCAAACTCTACATATAGGGAATCGACGTCGATAGGAGACGGTGGTGGCTGAGAACAAAAGAGATGCCTGGCGTTAGGAACATGAAGGGAGAAATGTCAATGACACAAAACACGAGTGCAAACCTGCACATACGACGGGACTTCGGCCTTTGGCAGAGTGCGGACAGTGGGGGCCTGTGCGGGTGAATAGGCGATCACCGTCGGCTGCAAAAATAAACAAAATATTTAAGCACACTCCAAGAACCAACATTATATGAAGAAGTCAAGACTTATCTATGGTTGTGGAATCGGAGATAATGGGCTCGTCTGACTGGCCCGGGCCCTGGTGGATTGGCGCATAGTCGGGGTCGATGCCTGGCATTTGCACGCCAAGACCTTGACCGTTTTCCACTTACCCAGGACATGGGAGTGGGGGCGCCGATGCCCAAGTTTGTAGTGGCCGATATAGGTCCATATCATATCGACTGACCATTGGAACTCATCGAATGGGCATCGAGGTCATCCTCCAGCAAAATCGAAGGTAATCAGACAAAAAGAAGGTGATGGAAATAAGAAAAAGAGTGAGTTGAAGTATCTACCTCAGGCCCCGCGTTAGCATCGTCTAGATGAAGCCGTTGCTGATAAATCAGTGAAGAGCGGTTGAAGACATGCTCCTTCAGCTCACTCCACCATCAGCGGAAGACGGTGGAGGTCACTCGACAGGCTGTCCAAGAAGCAAAATTACCGATGGTGATCTCATCGGTCAGAAGGCGAACCAACTCCACGATATCCTTAACTTCCCCATGAATTTGGATTTGATCGATGAAGAATAAGTGGAGTGGGAGTTGACCGAAGCCTAATTTCCCAGCGAAGACTGATGGGTGTAGAATTCATAAGAGCCCTTTCGAGAATGCTCACCGGTAAAATTGACAGGTAGGAAGTAAGAAAAAATCATGGATGTGAAGATATGGAGGGACTCTTCATCCCAGAACACATCAGGTAGGATTAGCCAACAAGGGCATTCATACTCTGAGTAATACTCGAAGGGATACCAATGGTCTGATCGGAGAATCCAAGGTAAAAACCCTTGAAGCAAGCGACCAAAGATGCATATGAAAAAGGAAAAGTGGAACAACATGCAGCCGCCTTGCCCAAGGAAGAGCAACAATGATAAATAGGAGTAGCCAATTCTAGAAAATCGGTAGGAAAACACATTTGAGCAAAAGGCGCCCTCCAACAACATCGGCTGTATAAACATTAAGCCATAGCTTAAGCAACCACCATGGGCCACTAGGGTGGCCGACGGGATCGCCAGCTGATAGTTTGGCCGATATGAGATGAAGAAGGTGGTTGGCAAGTTATCGGCTAAGAAGATATCGACCAAGGGTAATTCGCATGTGGGCGGCAAGTTGTTCGGCTAAGAACTGAAATTGGAAGGTTGGGAACAGAGCCGATACGCAAAAGACAAACCTCTCCAACCAAAGGTTGATGAAAGCAATGTGTTCGCGAATGTCTATGGGGACAGTTTTCTTGGTAAGTCTCGCAATGTATCGGCCCCAACTATCAGTAGATTTGGTGCTAAGGTGGTGTGTTAGTTTGGAACAAAAAGAGAAAGGGTTGGCCAATGAGTCGATGTCAAGACAAGTTAAAAAAACATCGAGCAAGGTAGGACTCATCAGCCCATGGAAAAAAATGAAGGCGTTCAAAGCGTCAGACCAAAAGTTGTAGGAGGCAGCTAGCATCGGCTCGTTGTGGTATGGCTCAGCAAGGGAGAGGCCAATGCAATGCCCAATGTCAATCTCATCCCAAAAGGCACAATAGGTGGCTGATACCCTAAGGTATCAATCACGCCAGTCGGGAAGAGAAGAAAGAAAAGATTTTGAAGCTGGAGTTCTAGTCAGAAGAGATCATAGGAGAATATTTAAAAGGGATTCAATAAGTTTCATCATTGATAAAATCCGTGGGGTCAGGATTACCCATAGGACCTAAGTAGTAACAAGATGGATGAGTGGCTATGGGGATTAAAACTTGGTTCTACAAGTTCTATAGAGAAGAAAATGGAAAAGAGGAGATGAGAAAAGAGTGAAGAAAAGCGGCGGACGAACCAAGAAGAACCAAAGAATAATGAAAAGGGAAGAATGCCGAAGACTCACCTTGGGGATAGTGTTGATGGTGGCCATCATTGATGTTTCCGGAGTGTGGGATCGGCAAATGCAAAGAAGAAGGCGAGCGGAAGCGATCATGAGTAGTACTAGAAGCAGATGGTGGAAAGCTCAAGGGCAAAAGTGAATAGTGGGCAAAGAGCATGAATAAGAAAGGTGGAGTGACCAGGGTACTTATAAAGAAAAGGGTGACTCCTCTATAACTGAGTCAAACTGATCCCGCTGGATCTGGTGGGGACCACCTGCAATATTTAGCAAAAGGCAATCATGAGTATAGTTTTTAAAATGCTAAGATCTTAGCAGGCCTGGGATTAGAGGAACCGAATCTTCGGCTTAAAGAACACTAGTACAAAATCGTGTGGGATGAAGCCTGGTCCGACGCCACCACAAGGAAAAGTAGATACGTTAGACTAGATGACACCCATCGTAGTTGTGAATGGTCGGAGAAGAAGAAGCGAAAAGGGAGAAGAAAAGTAATATGGAGCTGCGACCGGGGGCAAAATTTAATAAAGTGCTAGAAGATGAAGGGTTTCGGCTACAATTAATGAGTGTGAAAAGATGTCGCGGATAGACGCTTGAAAAGACGTGATGGCAAGGGGTGATGATGGCCGGTAATTTTGAAGCATCAGAAGCCATTTAATGCTCCAAAACTAGGGGGCATGTGTTGACACCAAGATTTAGTAGAGCCCAGGCCCACCAAGGATACCACATGGTCGACAGAAGTAAAAAAGGGGTCCAGTCAATGGTGGTAAAAGAAGCTCGTCCATATTGTTACAACATGACCTAACATGTAGGAGCTGATGAAGGTGAGAGAAGATAAAGATGATTTAGAATCGATTACAAGGTAGATTACTTGGACAACAAGTCTCTAGACTATAAATATGTATCTAATTAGCTAGGTTTAGACAAATAATCAACCAAAACAAACTACTACTTCTGGCGCATCCCTACCCTTGGATTCCCAAGGTTAATCCCGGTGGGACTTGGCACTTGGAACTAGGCTGCATCATGTTGATCTCCGGTGAAGCGGTGAGTCCTGCTACCCCAACGGTCACATCAATTAAGGTTTGTTCTTCAAGGCTACATCGTATCAATCTCTTGAGGTATCAGGCTGATCGGTGTGATCGTTAGGTTTATCTTGGTATATTTTGCTAGGTCTAAGGTTGCATCATTTTGATCTCTTATATTGAAGTGAATTAGGTGTCATAGTTTAAGGCTTTATCGGTTAAGTCCGACATCTTGATCTATTGTATCGTGTTCATGGTATGTACCATTCATCTAAATAAAGTATGCCCAATGTGTTGAAATGTTATTGATTTATCGTGATTAGCGACTGTCTCAGTTGGGTCTGATCTTACAGTTATAGTGATTTAATGATAAGAATATGTTATTTGGCATGCTTGTTTTAGTTTCTATCAGACTACAAGCCGATAGGTTATCTTTCTTTCCACGCTATGTTTCATCTTTACCCGGGAGGCATTCATTTGCCCTGTTGCACAAGGACGCCATCCTTTTAGCCATTAGAGTGTTCAGCTTGATAGCGTGGGCATGGTCATCGGCTCCATGGCCGATAGGCGCATTTATTCCTGTTATTTTACTTTCGCCAAAGTCATCGGCTTGATAACCGATCGACGTTGCTACTAACGTTATCTTTTATGATTCCTTATCAGTTTCATGGTCAAACTGATTGGCACACTTAGAACATTCATTTTTCTTCTAAGATTATAAGACCTGCACTAGAGTTAAGCATATCTTCCAGATCATACATGTGACCAAAAAATACACAAACAACTATTTTATCATGTTTTAAGCTATTTATATAATTTGCATATTTTTTTAATATTGTAAATTTTTCCTCGTTGCGATGCATGAGCACTCATGTAGTTACAAAATAACATAGTTAATTGACAATTCAAGTATTTCTAACTTATCATTGTTGGCTTTATTTGTTATAAGCGATACTATAATTATTTGTAGACATTAGTTGTAACTCACATGAAGCAAAAATATTTGCTTCGTACATCTTCCATCTTTTGCATGCATGTGAATTAACATACCAGTAGCTACATATCTTACATTCATGTGAATCACCAAACTTTGTATGCATGTAAATCAATATACCATGAGCTACATAACTTACGTGTATGTGAATCAATAAAATCTCGTGCATGTGAATCAACATATTAGCGGCTATACATATTATGTGCAGGTGAACCAATAGCACAAATCTTGTGACTCAATAATGTGAATATTTGTAGAGCAATAGGTATAGAATAAATAATCAACAAGCAACACTCATCAAACGTGATATTTTATTTGATCAAACATATTATATTAATCTAAGATAGGCAAAGAATCAAACACTGGTTACTGCTTGTCGTACCGTGTTACTGTTGTTATAGTTTTTTTAAAACATGCTACTACCTTTAGTCTCGTCTCTGAAAAGGACATAATTTTTCCTTCGATTCTAATGTTATATTTAGAAAATAAAAGGAAAAATTGCACGTAACAAAGGCATTAAATTTTCTTGGAAATTTAGTAATGAAGATTCCTTTTGATGTCACCAATGTTGATTTCGCTATAAAAAAACCATCAAGTTGAATGAATCCGAAATAGCCGACGGGGGTGGCTGCTATTGACCAAGACAAAAATCCGACGTGTCAAACATTTTGCTTTGACAACTCTGTCCGTCCGTAGCTGCAAGCTTGGAAAAGCAAAAGCAGATAATGCAAAACCCACTTCTGTCTACAAAGGCCGGCAAATCCGACTTTCCCTTGGAGTCCATTTTTTTTTTGAAGAAGATAGGAGTCCAAAATTTGTCAAATGCTAATCCGAAGTGATGATAGTTGACTTAAATCCTCGTTGAATCGTTGCTTGGTGCACGAATGACAATATAGGACACCTACCGTAAATAAATTTAATTAACACCCACATTAGTTTACTGCACAAAAAGAAATTTAATTATATAAAAACATTATTAGTTACATACTATGTATTATATTTTGAAATTAAAACTGATAAATATTTGTGAAAGGAGATATTGTTATTAGGATATAACAACTAGAGTCAGCAACAAAATGAGTTGGGTTTGAGCTAGCTAATATTGGACCCAGACATAAAACCGCATGCCCCACACGTGAATTATTGCACTGAACTCGTACCCATCAGGTTCGTATAAACTCCGTGAATAGACAGACTCCACTCCAGCAAGGATGCGGACCAGCGGCAAGATCGGTACATATATGGATGTAAACGGACCAGGTACAGACCAATATTATTGATATTATATCATTTTCATATTTTTTAGATTTGAAAACGGATACAAAAACAAATATCATCGGATATGAATATGGAGTGAATACAAAATAGGTACGAATATTTATCGGAATAAAATAACAAATGTTGCCCAAATTTAGAAGTTTTAATTCTAAATTCTTTTAAAATATCATGATTTTTAACTTTAACATCCATTCTTTCCAAAATAAACAATTTTTTCTTTCTCTGTTTTTTTTCTCTTTTCTCTCTTTCTTTATTATTCATTCTGAGAAACCAAGGGCTGGTTTTGGAGTCTGTGATGAGTGATTGATATATTTTATCCTCTGATTGGAAGGGGTCCCTCCGAAGGAGTTCGGAGGTTATTTCACCAAATGGTTCGGTGGGTCTATTGGCTGCAGCTGTTGCAGCGGAGTGTGCCTGTCAGAGGGGTCCGACAGTACACGATGATTGGGTCGTACCGAAGGTCTCGGTACTTTGGGCGGTACACCGGAGTGTGTGCCGGAGGTTGTTTACTCGGAGAGGTCTCCGGGGTACTGGATACACTTGGCTGTTTGTCTGTGGTGCGCAGTTGACTTCGGAGGCGACGGACGGTTCGTAGCAAGTGAACTTGGGTCAAGTGGGAGGCTTGATGCCAGGAGAGCAGGGAGCTCCATCACAAAGGCTGCGAAGGGGTCGAGGTCGGATCTCGGGTCGAGGTGAGCCAGGAGAAGGCAGTAAGTGCAGAGTGTGGTTCCGGGTGAAGGTACTCCGAGACGAAGTCCTCGGAGGTGAGGCACTTCGAAGGGTACTTTGAATGGAGTGACTTCGGAGTATGGTGGACCAAGTCCTCAACAATGAGGTAGGGCTTTCAAAGTGTGCTCCGGAGGGAGGCACTCGAAGGTATACCCGACGAAGGTCTCAGAAGTCGAGGTGCATCGAAGGTATGGTCCGGGTGAGGATCGTCGAGGAGTGTGCTCGGGGAGAGACACTGCGACGAAGTGCTCATGGAATGCTTCATGCGGAGGCCTTGGACGAAGGAGAGACTTCAAAGGGTGGTACTTTGAAGGTGGGGCTTCGGAGTGAGGCTGGCTCCAGAGTGAGGCTGGCTCCGGAGTGAGGCTGACTTGAGGTACTTCGGCCATGCATGACTTCGGTACACGGACTGACAGAGTTCGAGCTGGGAGAAGCTGCGAAGCCATGGTGGTCCACTCCGAAGCTGTTGGTGCGAAGGCCCAAGGACTTTGATGGCTTCGGCTCAAAACCGTCTCTGTATCGAAGGCTGACTTCGGTGAAGCAAACACCGTCCGGCTCAAGGCTTCTCACGGAAGCTACCGCGCCCCTCGCGTGCGAAGGGGGGCTTCAGAAGGGTCCAAAACTGCAAAGGCTGACCACGTCTGCTCTGCAAAAGCTGGTGTTGTCCCCTCTGCGAAGCTGACAAAAGAAGCCTCCAAATAAAGTAGACTACCAGCTGTACCCCCCTGTTCTGATGAGACAAAACCGGTGTAAACCCTAGGGGTAAAGTAGTCTATTCACAGAGCTGAATAGTGACTATAAATAGTGGAGGCTAGCTAGGTCACATCAACACTTTGAGCAGTCATTTTTGAGCTCTTGTGCTAGCCGCCACACACATTGTATTCAGTCTGTGAGTTCTTTTTGTGTTCCCTGTTCAAGTAATGAAACTTTGATTCTGTTCTCATTTGTGCTTGAACTTGTATTCTGTGTTGCACTGCTTGCTTTGATTCCTCTGTACACCTTCTTCTTCCTGAGTGAAGTTGTGTTTTGAATCGTCTGGAGAAGTGTGTGAGAAGTCTGTTTGTGAGAAGTGTGTGTTTTTTAGTGTCTGTTCACTCTGTGTAAACTGGAGGCTAGACCTCTCTGATTACTAGCGAAGCACTGCTTGACTTGAGTCGAAGCCCATTTTCTTCCCGTGTTGAAGTCCTCGGCGAAGTCTGTTCAGTGTGCATTTAGACCTTCGAAGTACGAAGCCTAGCATCAGTTGCTGTCGCTGAGTATTTGGTGAAAGTCCGCAGGGGGAAGTCTTCTCTTACGAAGGGTAAAGTGCGAAGCTTGCTCGAAGGCACCCAGTGTGCTGAGCCTGCACTGACTTAGCAAAGCTGATCGAAGTCCTTAGAGGGAAGTTCGCTCTTGCGAAGGGTGAAGTGCGAAGCCTGCTCGAAGGAACCCTATGTGCGGAGCCTGCACTGACTTAGCAGAGCTGAATTTTTGGGGTTGTGGGTGGAGCGAAGTCTTTTTGGATTTGAACTTTTGCTCCTTTCGAAGCCTGTGTTCGGAGCTGTAAAATACTTCCGAACCAGAACTTCAAAGGGTGTGTTCGAAGCCTGTTCCGCAGAAGACAGAAGTAAAACAGAAGACTATTTTTAGTCTGAAATTTTAAAAGCTCCCATTCACCCCCTCTGGTCGCCATTTTCGGTCCAACAATTGGTATCAGAGCGGGTTAAGATCACCAGTTGACCTTAACTGGTTTTGTGATCTGTTGGCGACATGGACAGAGTTAGTAAAATTCATCTGTTCGATGGCACAGATTTTGAATACTGGAAGGTGCGCATGGAGGCTTACTTGTTAAGCCAAGGAAATGCAATTTGGGAGATTGTGGACTCACAATACTCCATCCCCGAAACTCGCACCTCCCAAACAGAGAAGGATCAGTATAATGCCAACTTCAAGGCAAGAAATATACTGTTCATTGGTTTGAGTAGGAGTGAGTTTGATAGGGTGCAACACCTTAGGACAGCTAGGGAGATTTGGACTACACTCACTATTTTTCATGAGGGCTCTACATATATTAAGGCCAAGCGCCAAAGCACTTACAATCAACGGTATCAGCTGTTTGTGCAGGCACTTGGTGAATCTATAGATGCCATGTTTTCTCTCTTTGATGCGATAGTGAGTAACTTGCGGTCCAACGGGACGCTTGCTTACAATGATCATGATAGGGCTATCAAACTTCTCTATGCTCTTGATCGTAGCATATGGGAAGTGAAGATATCCAGCATTGAGGAGTCTGCAGGTTATGACACATTGACTTGTGATGAGCTCTTCAGCAAGCTGAAGTCCACAGAGATTGCCAAGGCATCTCTTGCAGTGCATAGGAACTCTTTGCCATAGCCATTGACACTAGTTTCTAGCACTAGCCGTGGCACCACTGCAAAACCAAGCACATCTGGCACTTGTGTTCTTGCAGATGGTTTTGCTTTGTCCTCCCTGGTCTCCATCACTAAGGAGCAGGTGGATACTCTGGATGATGATGAGCTTGCTCTCATTGCTAGAAGGTTCACCCGTTTTCACCATGAGAGACGGGATCAGAGGAGAAGTGGGTTTAGTGGTTGTTTTGAGTGTGGCGACACTTCTCACATCAAGGCCAATTGTCCTAAACTCAAGAGGAGAGATGAGAGTGAGCGCCCCAAATGCCACAAAAAGGAGAGGAAACCCTTTGTGAAGGGCAAGCGCGGCATGGTGGCTAAGAGTGTAGCCAAAGCCGCTTCTAGAGAATTTGTTGCTGCTCTCAGCAACATCGACACTTTCTCAACTAAGGAGTCGAGCTCTGAGGAGGAGTCTCCAAGGAAGGAGGAGAAGAAGGACAAGAAGGGACGAGAATTCACCGGTCTTTGCTTCATGGCCGACAGCGATCACAACGGCGATGAGCTTGACTCATCTGAGGTACCTCTATCCTATGACCAGCTTTCAATTAAATTAGATGAACTGAATAGTAGTTCTTGGTCAGGATAGATTACTTGTGCAAGCCGCTAGAGATAGAAAAGACCTTAGACTTAGGCTAGAATCTGTTTCTACTGATTATGCCATGCTCAAGTCTAGGGTTAATGACGCTGAATGTGAATCTTGCACTGTTGTCATGGGAGAGCTTGCTCAGTTGCGCTCTGTGCATGATCAAACTCTTTCTGAGCTTAAGACTGCACAGAAGCAGCTTTTGATGGTTGATTCTAGTACTCATGATATAAATAAATGCATGAACTGTTCTTTATTACGTGAGAGCATTGATTTATGTGATAAGCATGTTCATGACTTAGAGGCTAGATTGGAGAGAGCCGGTTGTTCTAAGGATGTGCAACTTGTGTGTGACACTTGCATAACCCTTAAGGATCAGGTAGGCACTGTTAGAGAGCGAGCTAAAAACCTCATGACTGAAAATGAATACCTTCTTTCTGTGGTTAACAAATGCATTGAGGGAAAGGGTAGAATGAACTTGCTCTTGGCCAAAACCAAGATGTGTGCAGACAGAGCAGGGTTAGCTCTAGGATTGGGTTTTGAGAGGATTCCTTCAGACAGTGAGAACAAGACTTTTTTTACCTCACCCACTACCTTAGAGAAAGAGAGAGCTCTGTTAGACACTCCATTAGCCAAAAAGCCTACCCGGACTCCAAAGAAAACACTGCTCCTGCAAAGAAATTTCCTCCTAAGAAAACCACTCAGCAGAAGCCCAAGGATCCTGTGAGGATTGCTCCTATGACCCATGTGAGTGCCCCTAGGAGAGTATTTCATTTTTCCTATTTTCAGCGGGCGGGTCATTTGGTTGGGTTCTGTTTTCGTCGCATCAAGGATGAGCGATGCTATCAGGCGATGAGTTTCCAGGATATGCATTACCCATCTCAAGGTATGCATGAGCCTGAGTTTTACTCATGTCCTGTTTTTGAGGCTCCTCGTACTTCTCAGAGAGGTTTTGCTCCTCGAGGTGTTCACCATGTTCCATATGATGGTAGACCCCATGTGAGTAGCTTTGTACCTCGTCAGAGTAGGAGACCTCGTCATGCTTTTAGATCACAGCATGTAGGTAGACCTCGCACTTTGCATCATTCTGATTATCCTGTGCGTAGATAGTCTACTTTTACTGTGCCTACTACTCGTATCACTCAGTGCTGGATGCCTCGTCATATTTTCACTCACCCCAGCACTGAGCGATCGAGATTTTCTTATCATGTGTAGGCTCCAGACCGAGGCTTGGAGGGCACGTGGATCATGGACTCCAGTTGTTCACGCCACATGACCAGAGATGTAGCAGGGTTCTCCAGCCTCACCACAACCAAGCAAAGGGAACTTATCACCTTCGGGAACAATCGAAGGAGTAGAGTGAAAGGTAAAGGTGTGGTAAGAATCAACTCGAATTTCACTCTCAAAGATGTTGCTTTGGTTGAAAACTTAGGATACAATTTGCTTTCTGTATCTCAATTGCTTGATGAGGGCTTCGAAGTGCGATTCCATCACGATACTTCGCAAGTACTCAATTATGATGGCGTTGTGGTCTGTAAGATCTTTAGAGTTGGGAGAGTTTTTGGAGCTGATTTTTCTGAGTCATCTGGTTCTTCTCACTGTCTTGTTGCACATTCTACTTCTGAGCTTTGGAAGTGGCATAGGAGACTAGGGCATATGAGCTTTGAGTTGCTCGCTCGTCTGAGTGCCCTAGGTCTGATCCGAGGATTGCCCAAGCTCAAGTTTGAGAAGAATTTAGTTTGCGCTCCATGTCGACATGGAAAAATGATTGCCGCTTCGCACTCACCAGTCACCACGGTGATGACTGAGCAACCTGGAGAACTTCTCCACATGGACACTATAGGTCCTTCTCGGGTTAGTTCTTTAGGCGGCAAGTGGTATGTGCTAGTCATTGTCGACGATTTCTCTTGCTACTCTTGGGTCTTCTTTCTTGCCAGCAAGGATGAAGTGTTTTCACACTTTCGGAGCCTGGCTTTGAGACTTTTCACTGAACTCCCTGGTGCATTGAAATTCATTCGAAGTGATAATGGCACTGAGTTCAAGAACAATCTCTTTGTTGACTTTTGCATGGAGCATGACATAGAACATCAATTCCCTACTCCGCGGTGTTGCCGTAAAAGATTACGCTAACAGGTTTCTGTAGATTAGAAACTGACAAACGAAGTGTTTGCGAAGTGAACTGTTCTAAGCCTCCGAAAGGATAATAACTTAGAATAGTTCGAATGTGTGTATTGAATAACTTGTATTCGGTCCCTATTACAGGGTGAAATGGGGGTATTTATAGGCCCAAACATTAAGGAAAAGACCTATTTACCCCTCTATTACAACCGACATAGTGGAAACTATTCGGTACCCTTAATAGGGCTAAAATGGTAAAAGACTAATCTAATGAGAAAAAAGATAAGTCTTCCATCTTAGCTGACAAAAAAGATCTCAAAGAGCCTTAGTTCGAAGATATACTCCGAACCAAGGCCCATCTTCATACTTCGAGCTTGACTCAAGGCATCTTCGAAGATGGACGTCTGGAAACCTTCGAATCCATTATCTGCCTTTGTACTGTTACGGCAATAACCCTGAGGATGGAATATTTTCCCCCAACAGTAGCCCCTCGAATACGCTTCTCCGTTAAACCTGTAATGTTAGGAGAGCAGTATACGGAAGAAAAAATAACCAGGTGTAGGGGTTATTGGATTTTAATTTATCTCCGAAATATACGAAGATATTAAACTCCGAATCAGTTTTAAGATAATTACTTTCGAACTATCTTAGAGCTGACTCAGGAAGCTTGAAAGCCTTTTAGACTTAGAAGAAATAGCCGTTAGCTTCCTTCTTCTAACGGAAACTACGGAAAGCGTTAATTTCGGACAGAAGTAACGGGCAAGAATGCGAAACGGCACAGACTAACGGTAAAAATGTAAAGTCGAAGCTATAAATATAGGGCCTAGAACTTTCCTGAGTACCTTTCCACCGCTTTCTTGCAAACAAACACTCTTTGAGCCCTAGTCTCCATTCTTCCTCCAAAGCAGATCAGTAGCTTCAATGGCGAAAACCAAGAGTACTGGAGCCCCTTCGGTCTTGGCTCGACAGCAGGCGGCTGCAGCAGCAGCGGCTGCGCCATTGGCGATGGTTCCTCCAACACCCGCAACGGCATCCATGGCGGCAGGAGGGGGAAATCTCCAAAATTTTGGTGATCAAGGTCTCTGCCCGCCATCAACGAAATATTTGGATCAATCCTTCCAACTGGGACCTTCTACTTGCAAAAGAGAATCCCTGGCGATCGCAGTAGAAGGGAAGATTAGTACTGGAGTCATGATCCGCAAACCTGGAAAGGAGCTTATCCCGTCGCCAAGGCCCAGAGAAGTGGTCGTATTCGAAGCCTTCTTCGAAGCTGGTTTAGGCCTTCCGGCAGTGGACTTCTTGGCTGAGGTACTTGATTTGTTTCACGTCACTCTTCCTCAACTTTCTCCGAACGCAGTAGCTCGTTTAGCTATCTTCGAATGGGCGTTGAGAGCCAAAGGCTGTGAGGGAAGGGTAGAGATCTTCTCTGCGCTACACAGAGCTTCGTGCCAGCCAAAAACCTTCGTAGGCCTCGGAGGTGAAAAAGTGGTAGTAGCCTTCGGAAGTATTAACTTCAGGCTTCGGGATGAATACACCCTTCAATTTCCTGCTAAGGCCATCAATGCAAGATGGTACACTGACTGGGTCATGAGATGGTTTTATGCCGAAGTTGGGGCGAGCAATCCTCTGGCCGAACCTCTGAAAGACATCCATTTCCGGAAGGAAGCCCTAGTGCATCCAGACCAAGGTTAGCTCGAAGCTCGCCTTAGCTTACTTCAGAAGATCAGTTGAAGGTTAAGCATGCGAGACTTAGCCGAAGAGTTCCTCGGATTGCAAATCCCTCCGCTGATGGCCAACTGGCCTATCATCTTAGAAGAGGATTTGGAAGGCGGTCTCCAAAAAATCACTTCGACTTCGAGCCCTGCAGGTAACTTTGAAAACAACATATATTATGCATATTCATTCGGAGAAGTAACTAACTTAATTCATTTTCTAGCTTCTTCAGCCCCTATTACTTCAGAGCAAATCGTGCGGGCTTCGGAGAAGATTTTGGGCGCTCCAACTCCGACCGAAAAGGAATGGAGAATCAAGTTGGTCGGGAGTTGGGAAAGATTTAACAAAGTGTGGGGAATGCTGGAAATCGCTCTGCCCCCTTTGATGGATTGGGTACCTTCGGAGAAAGGGCCCAAAAAGAGGAAAGCCGAAGCTGGGACTTCGAGCTCCGCCAAGACTCCAGTCAAGAAGGTGGCTCGGAAACGAAAGAATCCAGCACCTTCGAGCCCAAGGGCTTCAGTCTCTGACTCCCAAGAGGACGAAGGGAGGTTGTTTGTGCGTTTGATAGACGAAGATGCATCTCAAAGGACTGCACAAGCCGAAGTACCTGCGAACATGCTGGAGTCTCGAGATAACCTTGAGCAACCAAGGACTTCGGCAGTTCAAGAGGATTTACCTCAGGACGAAGTTCCTGTGGATGAAAGTGGAGTCGAAGTCACTATGGCTTCGATTCCTGAAGAGGCAACAAGGACTGCCCAGGAAAATGTTCCTGCAGTCGAAGATTTAACGGCTGATTCGGACGAAGATCTTGCCTTCGATCCGCCAAACAGCCCAATGATTACCCCTCGCCAGAATGTCGAAGGTAAACTTCGAATAATCCTTTTATGTTTATTTTGTGTATTTATATAATGTATAATACTTTTGTTTTACAGAGTCCACTTCTGTCGAAGAGGTCCGGCAGGAAGAAATAATCCCTGGACCTTCGACGACTTCGGAGCCAATCCCAAGTGCCACTCAAATGGGACCTGGAAGAGGCAAAAGGAATATAGAACCCCTCCCTGCTGTGAGTTTCGGATCAACTTCGTCTGATTCAACAGACGAGAGTCAATCTACCGAGGGGGGCCAGTCTCCAGGGGCTCCGAAGACTACAGGCCAACACTCCGGCCCCTCGCTGGACGAGGATGACCAACAGGCGATAAGTATGCTCCCCCTTCTAGCTCCTTTCTTAGAGCGAACAACTGGTCTTCGGACTTTGCTCGAGCCTTTGGATCGAGCTAGTCGCGACATAGGGGAGACCAACTTAGTGGCCATTCTGAGCAAAGCGGACAGGTCGGAGCTTAACGCTGCTATGGAGCGTGCAGCCTACCAGGTACGAAGTATTTGTGAAATAACATAGAATTCGTCTACAAATAAATTTTTACCTTGGTTTTTCTTTTCGCAGCAAACAGTCTTGGCCCGAGCTGCGAATATATCGAATGATCAAGAAATCGCTCGCCTTCGAGAGGAAAATAACATCCTTCAATGGAATCTCACCATCTCCGAAAGCCGAGTGGTTCAAATGGACAATATAGTGTCAACAGAGCGTAGGGCCAGACAAGGTTTGGAGGCTGCAAATAAAGATCTCGAAGCAGAAAGAATTGTGCTTCGAGCAGAGATTGAAAGATTGCGGGCGGATCACTCTACTGCAGGAACCGAGCTTGTCATACTCCAAGAGGAAGCTAGCCAGCTTTTGAACCAAAAGAATATCTTGACTACCGAAACTGCTAGACTTTCTGGGGTTCTGGGAGAGGTAACTTCGATGAAGGACGCACTGATCGAAGATAAGCTGAAGTCCGAGAAGGTAGCTGCGGAAGTTATGAATCAACTGCTAGGTGTTCTGGAGTACTTCGGTACTACTGGGACACTTCCTTCTGATGATAACATTTCTCTTCTGCGCCGGTTGAAAAGAATTCAAGGAGTGGCGAAGCAGATGAAGACAGCAGGCATTCGATACGGAGAACTCTCCGGACAAGTGGCTGTTGTTGGCCTACTTCGCTACTACGAAGATCTGGGCCAATCGATAACTCCGAGCGTAGGAGAGGGCCCAATTACCTTCGACGACGAGCGGCTTCTAACTCCTTCCGAAGGTGTGGCCGCTGCCTGGCGAGCCTTCCAGACTTCATGGAGAGCCGAAGGTCGCTCTGTGATCAAGGCCTAGATCGACGAAGGACAACGCCAGAAACAAGCTCGGACCCAAGCTTCAAGCAGACAGCCTCCTCCGAACCCGCAGGTTTAGAAATATCTTAGGATTTTTGGCTATGTAAAGCTTTGTGCTTATAAACATTTATCAATGAAAATTTGTTTATCATATTTTTAGGCTTTGCCTCATACAGAAGATATCGAAGTGTTAGACATTAACGATGAACTTCGCTCATTATGGACCACCTTCAATCTTCTAAAAGCTTATAAGCGCCCCCGATTTTTAGTTCCTCGAGATAGCTCCGGTGTAATTGCGCCCGAAGTAAGCAAAGATATACTATCTTATATTAAAGAGGAAGAAAAAGAGGTTAACTTGAACACTTCGTCTTCTGAAGACGTTGTATGGTCTGAAGACGAAGATGAAGTTCGAAGTAAAAAACATGAAGAACTTGGAAGCTGGGAAAGGAGCCCCGAACGGCTTCGAACTTGGGCCGAGCTTCAACAAGAATAGAAAGACTTTAGAGCTTCGAAGGGAGGCAAGAGAGTTAAACGTAAAGTTGTTAGAACTCCCGGCACTGGGACTAGTCGTTCCAATCCTAGTTCTAGAGATCGAAGAGGTCTTCGATTCCTTCTTGGTATAGATACCAATTTTTCATGATGTAATCTGTAAACATATTCGTTCGAATAATGAATACCGATTTAAAATTGTCTCCATATTTACTAGCCCCTCTTTGGGGATAAGCAACTTCGAACTGTATTCAAAGATGGTTATGCGCAAAGAACGACTTCGGAGTACAATTTTTTGGGGTTCGGAGCCCCTCTGCAATTTAAAGATCTTTTAAAATCTTATAAAATGTCTTCGACTATTTGTAGTTTGAAGAATGGCAACTTTAGTACCCTTGATTTTTTGAAAGAAATCACTTGAGATAACTTTCAGGACACCTTAGTGTCTTAGATAATTTTTCACTTTGGATTATGTTAACAGACATTCGAAGCTCATGGCTTAAACTCTGTTTTGCTTTGGCCACCTTCGGCTGTTTTTTGCGAACTCTGTCAAACCAATGGTTCGGAGTTTGCAATGGTCTCTTTGGACTCTTTTTACGGATGTCTACCAGCCAATGGCTTGGACTCCGCATATTTTGGCCACCTTCGGCTCTTTTTACGGAAGTCTACCAGCCAATGGCTTGGACTCCGCATATTTTGGCCACCTTCGGCTCTTTTTACGGAAGTCTACCAGCCAATGGCTTGGACTCCACATATTTTGGCCACCTTCGGCTCTTTTTACGGAAGTCTACCAGCCAATGGCTTGGACTCCGTATGATGTGGTTTTGGGCTCTTTTACGGATGTCTACAAGCCGGTGGCTTGGACTCCGGATTATGTCAGCCCCCACGTCGGAAGCTTCGAACCAATGATTCGAAGTCCGAAAATATGATTCAGCTTTATGACACTTCCCTCTCAGTCAACCCCGCGGTTCCAGTGCGTCCACTCGGAAGCTGGAGGTTTATGAGGGGAAGGCACTATCTGGACCATATGCTTTATTAATTTAGAAGATGATTACAAATGATTTACAAGGAGCCCTTATGCGAAGTATCGCTTTAGGTGCTCCGCATGCCAAGTATGTGCTAACTCTTCACCTTCTAAATTAGCTAATTTAAAAGAGCCAGGACATCCTGAACGAATAATTAGGTATGGACCTTCCCATTTATTTCCTAACTTCCCTGGCGCTATAATGCTTCGTAGAACAAGATGACCCGGTCTTAGTTCATTGATCTTAACCTTCGGGTCAAACCAAGCCTTCGTCTACTGATGATACTTTGATAAATTTGCCACATCTCGAAGTCTTGTTTCTTCTGATAAATCTAGCGAAGCTTGTCTTTCTTCTTCAATCTCCGGTTCGGTGCTGTGAAGTGACCCTCCTTTGAGCTCCGTTGGAGTCATAGCTTCATCTCCGAATAGTAATCTGAATGGAGTAAATCCCGTGGACCTTGTTTGTGTAGTCCGAATGGACCACAAAATCTTCGGAAGCTCTTCGGTCCACAGTCCTTTTGCTAATCCTACTATCCTTCGATTTAGCCCTGACAAAATATTTCCATTGGCTCTTTCTATAGCTCCATTAGACTGAGGATGCCTCACTGCAGCAAAACATAACTGAATGCCTAGATCTTCGCAAAACTTCCTAAAGGGTTCTGCATCGAACTGTGTTCCATTATCATCTGTGAGTTGTCTAGGCACTTTGAACTTGTAAATGATATTCTTCCAAAAGAATTTATGTACATTGTTCGAAGTGATAGCTGTTAAGGGCTCTGCTTCTACCCACTTAGAAAAATATTCAATAGCTACCACTGCGAACTTTAGATTTCCCTTGGCTACTGGAAAGGGACCAATTAAATCCATACCCCATCTGGCCATAGGCCATACCGGAGCAATAACTTGAAGAGCTGTTGGTGGGCGATGACTTCGTCGACCCATCCACTGACATCCTTGACAAGTGCGGACTAAGATCTCTGCATCAGCTGTTATTGTAGGCCAATAAAGCCCCTGGCGAAGTGTTTTTCCTGCCAAAGCTCGAGGGGCTAAATGGCTACCGCAAAGGCCTTCATGAATTTCTCGAAGGATTTCTTGACCTTCGGCTTGAGATATACATCGGAGTAGAGGGGAACATACTCCGGCCTTGTATAAAATACCGTTGATTATTTGATAATTTCTAGCCCTGAGTTTCAATCTTGAAAGCTGTGGCTCTTCAGGAAAATTTGTTCCTCCTTGCAAAAGTTCCATGATTGAATTTTTCCAATCTGCACTTGGAATGCAAAGAATCTCTGCAGAGGGAATTTGTGGCACCGAAGGTGTACTGAGCTCCTCATAGAAGGCTTCTTCTGGAACATCCACGGCTCCGGATGCAGCTTTTGCTAAGATGTCCGCTTGCATGTTTTCTGCTCTTGGTATACTCCGAATGGAAATACCTTTGAAATGTGCTTCAATCTTACGGATTTCTTCTAAATATTTTGCAAGCTGTGGATGCCGGACCTGAAAACTTTTATCTACGTGCCCTGCTACTATTTGAGAATCTATCTTTATAACAACTCTTGTAGCTCCTAGAGCACGTGCTTTTCGGAGTCCAAGTAAAATCCCTTCGTACTCTGCTGTATTATTGGTAGACTTAAAGTTGAGTCTTGCGGAGTACATTGCTCTTTGCCCTAAAGGCGAAATCAACACTGCTCCAATGCCCGCTCTGGATTCTTGGAAAGCCCCATCAGAATAAACAGTCCAAACTCCGTCACTTGACTTCTCCGGAACCAAAGTTGCAGGTGGAGTCCATTCTGCTACAAAATCTGCTAAGACTTGCGATTTGATTGCTGTCCTTGCCAGAAAAGATATGCCGAAGGGTGCTAGCTCAACTGCCCACTTCCCAATTCTTCCAGTGGAATCCTTACTTCGGAGCATATCTCCCAAAGGATACGAAGTTGGTATAATTACATTGTGAGCCAAAAAATAATGTCTTAATTTCCTCGAAGCCATTATCAGAGCATAAACGAACTTCTCGAGTTCGGAGTATCTTGTCTTCGCTCCTAATAATGCTTCGGATACAAAATAAACAGGATTTTGTACCAACTTCCCATTGAAATCCACTTCTCTGACAAGGACTGCACTGACAGCAGAACCTGTAGCTGCAAGGTAAAGGAGTAGGGTTTCGTCCGCAGTAGGCACCGTGAGTGTAGCGAGATTACTGAGATACTCTTTAATATCTTCGAAGCTTTTTTGACACTCCGGTGTCCATGCAAAATCTTCGGACCCTTTCAATGCTTTAAATATAGGCAAGCTTCTCTCCGCAGACCTTGATAAAAACCTACTAAGTGCTGCCAGACGTCCAGTCAGCTTTTGCACTTGCTTTAAATTTTCCGGAGGAGCCATCTTTTGTAGCGCAGTTATTTGAGTAGGGCTAGCTTCAATCCCCCTGCTTGAAACTAAATACCCTAACAACTTTCCAGCCTTAACTCCGAAGATACATTTTTCGGGGTTAAGACAGATCCCACATGCCCGAAGGCTATTAAATGTTTCTGCTAAGTCTAGGCTATGTTGGTGCTTTAAAGCACTCTTTATTACAATATCATCCATATAGGCCTCCACATTGCGGCCTAATTTTATGACCTAGAGCCTTAGCAACTAACCTCGAAAAAGTAGCCCCGGCATTTCTTAAGCCGAAAGGCATTCTTACATAACAAAAGACTCCCGAAGGAGTTACGAAGCTTGTCTTGATCTCATCTTCGCGCTTCAACCATATTTGATGATAACCAGAATACGCGTCAAGGAAGCTTAATAACTCCGAACCTGCGGTGGAGTCAACCAATTGATCAATTCGGGGCATGGGGTAGGGGTCACGAGGGCATGCTTTATTCAAAGATGTGAAATCAATGCACATGCGCTACTTCCTGGAAGATTTCTTTTTGACGAAGACTGGGTTGGCTAACCATTCTGTGTGAGCCACTTCTCTGATAATCCCAGCCTTCAACAATTTTTCAACTTCGTCCTTCGCTAGAACTGCTCTTTCTGCAGACATTTTTCGGAGTCCTTGCCGAACAGGTCGGGCCTTCGGGTTTACGAGCAAACTATGTTCAATGATATCCCGATTGACTCCGGTGATATCTTCATCAGACCAAGCGAAGACATCTAAATTCTCTTCCACCACCTTTTCCAAGGAGGTTGCAACTTCTGGAGGTAAATCTTTACCAAATTGAAAAGTATATTCTTTACCATCTCTGATAATAACCTTCGCTGCAATCTCTCCTTCAGGACTTGGTCTTGGGAAGGATTTCTTCGAAGCTTCGGAAGGGGATGAAAAATTTCCTTGATTATCTTGCACATTGTTTACTTGTCTTGGATCAAGAGGGGGGCCATGACCATATTCTGCTCTCCGGGTGATAGCTTGATCTCCGAAGACAGTTAGGACTCCTGCTTGTGTGGGCATCTTCATGCACAAATAATTGTGATGCGCCATAGCTCCGAACTGGTTTAGCATGCCTCTTCCGAAGATGACGTTGTAGGCATATGGGGCATCTACAACATCGAAGATTACTTCCTCAATTCGAGCCAACAAACCTTCTCCGAAGGTAACTTCCAGGCCTATTTGGCCGAGTGCATCAAGCGGAGGTCCTGCGAAGCCTTGCAACAGACGAGCCGCTGGAAGAAGGTGCTTTCTGGAGATGCACAATTGATCGAAGGCTTGAACAAAAATAATGTCTGTCGAGCTACCTCCGTCAATCAACACTCTTCGAACTTCAGTGCCCGCAATATCAGCAGTAATAACAAGTGGGTCTGCATGTGGGAATTTAATGCCAGCTGCATCCTCCGCAGAAAAAGATATCGGTACATGAGACCATTCCGGTATAGCAGCTGCAGATGACGAAGTCCCAATGTGGCCCACCTCTCTGACATAGTCTCTTCTCTGTCTTTTCGACATGCTTCCGAGGGTACCTCCTCCGGAGATGGGGAGGACTACTCTTTTCCCTCGGTCTTGCCCTTCCTCTTGCTTCGGAGGTGGCATAACATTGGCCACTGGAGGGCGCCTTGCGGCTTCAGAGTTTTCTATCCGCGCCACAGCCTGGACCGGCTCTGAGCGCGCTTGAGCTAGAACTCGGTCAGTAGTGCCTCGACCCGAAGTTCTTTCTAGATATTCTCCTCTTAGGTGAGTATAGCCTTGCAAGTATCAGTTGCATGGCTTCGAGTCTCACCATGAATGCAGCAGAAAAGGGTTTGGCCTTTGCCAGCCGTTTTCCCTGGCGGCCTCCAGCCGCTGACCTTGTTCCCCGAAGGCTGTGGAGCTCTCTGTGTGAACTTTTGCGGGGGTGCAATGTTCAAGACTTCAGAACGAGGATGCTTCTGCCCCCTTCTCCGATCATGTTGAACTTCGAAAACTGGTTCTTGCGGCTGTGCCGAAGTTTTTACTTCTACTTTTACTTCTTGCAATATGGATGGAGTAGCTGCAGTTCTTCGAATCCAACCTTCTTCCGACCTTGCATACTCCTCAAAGTATGACATCAACTGAGAAACCGAGGATATGCTTTTCCGATGAAGCTTATTCAGAAGGCTTTGATGAGTGACACCTTCCCGAGCTGCATCAACTACCGAAGATGTGGACAACCCTCGGATCTGTGACTTCGTATGAGCGAAGCGCTTAAAATATTGCCTCAAGGTCTCTCCAGGGAGTTGCTTCACCTGGAAAAGGCTTCCCGTCGACATCGGAGGCACGAAGGTGCCTTGAAAATTGCTTACGAACTTCTTCTTCAGCTGTCCCCATGAATTAATTGATCCTGGCTTCAAAGACCAGAACCACCTTAATGCCACTCCTTGAAGAGCTAAAGGGAAGCACTTTGCCATGGTATCTCGAACTCCTCCACTAGATTCAATTGCTAGGGCATAAGAACGGACAAATTCTCCCGGATCTTCATCTCCGGCATACTTACAGAGCTTTGAAGTCTTAAACTTTGAGTCGAATCGAACTTTTTGCAGCTCAGGATGCAGCGGAGATTCAGTATCGAAGGAGGCATTCTCCAGGGCTTCGGGATAGATGGGTTCGTCATCTTCGGGCACTTCTGGAATAGTTGGGACAGCTTGAGAGCGAAGCCTGCTCGCGGCTTCTTGCCGCCATCTTGCTACTTCGGCTTGGAGGCTGGCCATTTGAGTGGCCATATCTCCAAGATTGTCTTCATCTCCTCCGGAAGGGTCTTCCGGGTCTTGAGAACCAAGGAGATCACTTCAAAGTGGAATTGAAGGTGGAAGAGGGACTCTGGGTGGTCGAAGTATAGAAGGAGTTGGCGGAGGAACTCCGTATGTTTGAGGGATGGAAACTCCTTCCGGAGTTTGAGGTGGGGGGAATGTCGAAGGCCCTCCGACCTCAACCGTGTCGGATGGTGCCTCTCCAGAGATCCGAGAGGACCTTCGAACAGGGTTACGAGGTGCACTCCGCTTAGGAGGCATGATGTAAGAAGTTGGTAGAGAACGAAGTTTCTTGGACTAAGTTCCCCACGGACGGCGCCAACTGTTGGCGTAAAAGATTACGCTAATAGGTTTCTGTAGATTAGAAACTGACAAACGAAGTGTTTGCGAAGTGAACTGTTCTAAGCCTCCGAAAGGATAATAACTTAGAATAGTTCGAATGTGTGTATTGAATAACTTGTATTCGGTCCCTATTACAGGGTGAAATGGGGGGTATTTATAGGCCCAAACATTAAGGAAAATACCTATTTACCCCTCTATTACAACCGACATAGTGGAAACTATTCGGTACCCTTAATAGGGCTAAAATGGTAAAAGACTAATCTAATGAGAAAAAAGATAAGTCTTCCATCTTAGCTGACAAAAAAGATCTCAAAGAGCCTTAGTTCGAAGATATACTCCGAACCAAGGCCCATCTTCATACTTCGAGCTTGACTCAGGGCATCTTTGAAGATGGACGTCTGGAAACCTTCGAATCCATTATCTGCCTTTGTACTGTTACGGCAATAACCCTGAGGATGGAATATTTTCCCCCAACACGCGGGTTCCTCAACAAAACGGTGTTGTTGAGAGAAAGAACCGCACTTTGGTTGAGATGACTAGGACGATGCTCTATGAGCATAGGACTCCTAGAAAATTCTGGGCTGAGGCCATGAACACTGCTTGTTACATCTCAAACCGAATCTTCTTGCGCTCAATTTTGAACTTGACATCTTATGAGCTACGTTTTGGGAGACAACCCAAAGTTACTCATCTTCGAGTTTTTGGTTGTCGGTGCTTTATCTTAAAACGTGGAAATTTGGACAAATTTGAGTCGCATTTTTCTGAAGGGATCTTTTTGGGTTACACTACACATGGTCATTCTTATCGTGTTTATAATTTGGAAACTAATACTGTCATCGAGTCATGTGATGTGACTTTTGATGAATCAACCCCCTCTGTTAGTTCTACCTTTGAACAGGCAAATGAACACGACATGGAACAAACCATCTTCGAAGAAGAAGATCCTGAAGATTTCGAGGATGAACCCCTACTTCCCTCGACATCAACCCCCGAAGCCGACCCCGCTTCAACCACTTCGGCACAAGGTCCCGAAGCAACAACCTCGACATCGGTCATCTTAGACCACTCCAACACACAAGTTGAGGGGGAGACTGCATCCCGCCGTGAGGCTCCACATCATGTTCAAAGGATGCATCCTCCCGAGCAGATCATTGGTGAGCTTGATCAAAGGGTAACACATTCTCATGCTCATTTCATTGATTCAGCTTTTGTTGCTTCTTTTCAGGCCTTAGATGTTAGTCATGCACTTTCTGATTCTAGTTGGATCAATGCCATGCATAAAGAACTTGAAAATTTTGAGAGAAACCAAGTCTGGACTTTAGTTGATCCTCCACCAAATGTTCATTTTATTGGAACAAAATGGATTTTCCAAAACAAACAAGGGGAGGATGGGACTGTAGTTAGAAACAAGGCTAGACTGGTATCTCAGGGTTATTCTCAATTAGAAGGGATTGATTTTACTTAAACTTTTGCACCTGTTGCTCGTCTTGAGGCCATTAGGATTTTACTTGCATTTGCGGCATCCCGTGGTTTCAAACTCTATCAAATGGATGTCAAAAGTGCTTTTCTTAATGGCTTCATAGGCGAAGATGTTTATGTAAAACAACCCCCTAGTTTTGAAAACCCCAAATACCCACATAAAGTCCTTAAACTTCAAAAGTCTCTTTATGGACTCAAGCAGGCCCCTCTCGCTTGGTATGATAGACTTAAGTCTTTTCTGCTTGAGCGGGGATATTTGATGATGACAAAGATTTCCTCCTAGTTCAGATTTATGTGGATGATATCATCTTTGGTGGCTCTTCTCATGTTTTGGTTGCCGAGTTTGCAGATGCCATGAGTAGGGAGTTCGAGATGTCCATGATGGGCGAACTCACTTTTTTCCTTGGTTTGCAAATCAAGCAAAGCAAACAAGGTACTTTCGTCCACCAGACGAAGTACACCAAGGACCTGCTCAAGAAATTCGACATAGCTGATGCGAAGCCACTCGCCACTCCAATGGCTACATCTGTAGTATTGGATCCTGACGAAGATGGAGAAGCCGTAGATCAGAAGGAGTTCCGAAGCATGATCGGCTCCATCCTCTACTTGACTGCTACGAGGCCGGACATACACTTCGCAGTGTGTCTGTGCGCTCGTTTTCAGGCTTCACCACAAGCTTGCACCGCCAAGCGGTAAAGCGCATTCTCAGGTATCTCAAACATACCCTCGAATTTGGCATTTGGTATTCTGCGTCTTCCTCTTTGTGTCTTCGAGGTTATTCCGATGCAGACTTTGCTGGGTGTAGGATTGATAGGAAAAGTACCTCTGGTACTTGTCATTTTCTAGGTACTTCTCTGGTTTGCTGGTCTTCCCGCAAACAGTCTAGTGTTGCACAATCGATGGCTGAGGCCGAATATGTTGCTGCAGCTAGCTGTTGCTCTCAGATTTTGTGGATGGTTTCCACTTTGCGGGATTTCGGGTTAGATTATAAGAGTGTTCCACTTTTTTGTGATAACACTAGTGTTATTTGTATTGCAAACAACCCAGTTCAGCATTCCAGAACCAAACACATTGATGTACGATGTCATTTTCTCAGAGATCATAATGAGAAGGGTGATATTGAACTTCAATATGTTGATACCCAACACCAGCTAGCCGATATTTTCACAAAACCCCTCGATGCTTCTCGTTTTGCCTACTTGCGTGGGGAACTTGGTGTTTGTCACCCTTACGACATTTTGTGAGGGGGAGCAGTTTTGATTGTCTTGCATATGCTCATTGTGTGTGAAATTGCATTTACATCTTTTTTACTTATATGCCTGATTTTAATTCATGAAATCATGAGAGCTCAACTCTACTTAATATGTCTGAAACATTTTGTGCATGATTTTTCTTTCCAAAATCAAATCATGATCACTGGTTAGTCTTGAATCTAGCATGTTTAGGAAGTACTGCTTTAGCTATCTTTTATCTGCTTGATAGCAAGACTCCTTTTCCCTGGATGCTAACCATTGCAACTTGAAAAATTGTATTCATGGATATTCATCAAGTGCTAAAAATTTGTTCACTTAATTAAAAATTCAAAAATCCATGATTTGCATGATACAAGCGAAAAAGATCCAGGTGGGTTTGTTTATCGCACTACTCTATTTTAGACTGCTTACCATTGCACATTGGTCTGAACTGGGATAGTGTAGTATATGCCAAAATCACCGTCTTAAGCTTCTAATGGTTTTCATGCCTAGGTTTGGCTTGATTGGAAAGTAGAAGGTAGACAAACAAATAACCCCTGGCATTATGAAAAGAACAACAAATTAATTGATCATCAAGTTTGCTTTTAATGCTCCACTTGAACTGGACTTGTCTGTCTAGCGTAGAAATTGACTAGCTTTGCGCAGTCCCTGCTTTTACTTGTCTAGTCACCTAGATTGAGTGGTGATGCTTGTATTTCAAAATGATAAAATCACATGCTGTCATCATGTTTTTTAGAATGTTAAAATGAGCTGAGCACATGAAAATTTGTATTAAAGTTGGCATATTTTTGCGTTATATGTCTTTGCAATTCTGCCCATTTCGAGGTTGTGCATCTTTTACATGCTCCTTGATGCTTGCATTGCTAAAGGGGGAGAAATTTTTGAGTTCTCTGCAGCAAGGGGGTAAAATAACTAAGGGGGAGTTTTATCTTGCAAAGAGAAGATTTGCCGAAGAGGCTTTTACTCTTTTGAAAAGGGGGAGGAAAATACTTTTGTCAAGTGACATGATTTGACTCGTTTATGAGTTTTTATGGTCACTTGTGTGCTGAAATTTTTCAAATTTTCTTGAACTTGAATTTGGTTGTCAATGCACTCATCAAGGGTGAGATTGAGAAACCAATGGTTGGTTTCAGAGTCTGTGATGAGTGATTGACATATTTTATCCTCTGATTCGAAGGGGTCCCTTTGAAAGGGTTCGGAGGTTGTTTCACCAAAGGGTTCAGTGGGTCTGTTGGCTGCAGCTATTGCCGCAGAGTGTGCCTGTCGGAGGGGTCTGACAGTACACGATGATTGGGTCGTACCGAAGGTCTTGGTACTTTGGGCGGTACACCAGAGTGTGTGCCAGAGGTTGTTTACCCGGAGAGGTCTCCTGGGTACTGGATACACTTGGCTGTTTGTTTGTGGTGCGCAGGTGACTTCGGAGGCGACGAATGGTTCATAGCAAGTGAACCTGGGTCAAGTAGGAGGCTTGATGCCAGGGGAGCAAGGAGCTCCGTCACGAAGGCTACAAAGGGGTCGAGGTTGGACCTCGGGTCGAGGTGCGCCAGGAGAAGGCAGTAAGTGCGGAGTGTGGCTCCGGGTGAAGGTACTCTGAGACGAAGTCCTCGGAGGCGAGGCACTTCGAAGGGTACTCCGAATGGAGTGACTTTGGAGTATGGTGGACCAAGTCCTTAGCAATGAGGCAGGGCTTTCGAAGTGTGCTCTGGAGAGAGGCACTCAAAGGTATACCCGACGAAGGTCTCAGAAGTCGAGGTGCATCGAAGGCATGGTCCGGGTGAGGATCATCGAGGAGTGTGCTCGGGGAGAGACACTACGACGAAGTGCTCATGGAATGCTTCATGTGGAGGCCTTGGACGAAGGAGGGACTTCGAAGGGTGGTACTCCGAAGGTGGAGCTTCGGAGTGAGGCTGGCTTCGGAGTGAAGCTGACTTCGGAGTGAGGCTGGCTCCGGAGTGAGGCTGACTTGAGGTACTTTGGCCATGCATGGCTTCGGTACACGGACTGACGGAGTTCGAGCTAGGAGAAGCTGTGAAGCTGTGGTGGTCCACTCCGAAGGTGTTGGTGCGAAGGCCCAAGGGCTTTGACGGCCTTGGCTCAAAACCGTCTCTGTATCGAAGGCTGCCTTTGGTGAAGCGAAGGCCGTCTGGCTCAAGGCTTCTCACCGAAGCTACCACACCCATCGCGTGTGAAAGGGGGCTTCAGAAGGGTCCAAAACTGCAAAGGCTGACCGCGTCTGCTCTGCAAAAGCTGGTGCTGTCCCCTCTGTGAAGCTGACAAAAGAAGCCTTCAAATAAAGTAGACTACCAGCTATACCCCCTGTTCTGATGAGACATAACCGGTGTAAACCCTAGGGGTAAAGTAGTCTATTCACAGGGCTGAATAATGCCTATAAATAGTGGAGGCTAGCTAGGTCACATCAACACTTTGAGCATTCATTTTTGAGCTCCTGTGCTAGCCGCCACACACGTTGTATTCAGTCTGTGAGTTCTTTTTGTGTTCCCTGTTCAAGTAATGAAACTTTGATTCTATTCTCATTTGTGCTTGAACTTGTATGCTGTGTTGCACTGCTTGCTTTGATTCCTCTGTACACCTTCATCTTCTTGAGTGAAGTTGTGTTTTGAATCGTCTGGAGAAGTGTGTGAGAAGTGTGTGTTTTTCAGTGTCTGTTCGCTCTGTGTAAACTGGAGGCTAGACCTCTTTGATTACTAGCGAAGCACTGCTTGACTTGAGTCGAAGCCTGTTTTATTCCCGTGTCAAAGTCCTCGGCGAAGTCTGTTCAGTGTGTGTTTAGACCTTCGAAGTATGAAGCCTAGCACCAGTTGCTATCACTGAGTATTTGGTCGAAGTCCGCAGGGGGAAGTCTGCTCTTGCGAAGGGTGAAGTGTGAAGCCTACTCGAAGGCACCCAGTGTGCTGAGCCTGCACTGACTTAGCAGAGCTGATCGAAGTCCTCAGAGCGAAGTCCACTCTTGCGAAGGGTGAAGTGCGAAGCCTGCTCGAAGGCACCCTATGTGCGGAGCCTGCACTGACTTAGCTGAGCTGAATTTTCACGGTTGTGGGTGGAGCGAAGTCTTCTTGGCTTCGAACTTTTGCTCCTTGCGAAGCCTGTGTTCGGAGCTGTAAAATACCTCCGAACCAGAACTTCGAAGGATGTGTTCGAAGCCTGTTCTGCAGAAGACAGAAGTAAAATAGAAGGCTATTTTTAGTCTAAAATTTTAAAAGCTCCAATTCACCCCCCTTTGGTCGCCGTTTTCGGTCCAACACATTCTTTCTTTTTTTTTCTCCAGCATAATAAGTTGTGCAGGCATCGTGGCTTGGCACGTGGCTGGGAGGAGAGGGGCACATGGTCAGGGCAGGACAGTAGTCGAGGAGACGACAAAGGGGCTAAGGTGCTATTGATGGTAAGATTTGGTAAAGGCCTAAGCCTATCAAGAGTGTCGCATGGTTAACAAAAGTCAAATAAGTCCGATCAAAGCACTACAAGAAAAACAGAAATTTTCGTCTGCCTTTTTAATTTCCATCGGCTTTTCCGAAAACCGACGGAAATTAATTAACTTCCGTCAGCCTAAAGGAGCCGACGGAAGTTAAATTATCTTCTATCGACTTTAACTATGGCCGACAAAAGTTAACTTAAGTTTCGTCTATTCAACCCTCAACCGACAGAAGATGATTTTTCCCCAAAATCACGCGCACCCTATTTTTCCCCATCCCGCCTAGGTTTTCTAGCTCCCCACTGCACCTAACCTCTCTCCCTCTACCTGCCTCCCCTTCGCCACCTCCTTGCCTCCCGCTCGCCGCGTGCCTTCCCACCTTGCCCTCTGCCCGCCTCCCCGCCTCCCAATGGCTGCCTCCGTGCCTCCCTGCGCCTCTCCACCTCACCGTTCGCCCGCCTCCAGCCCCCCACATCGTCGCCTTCGCACGCTACCACCGTGCCGTCCACTAGTTGAGCTCCCCTCTTCCCCGAAGCCCACGACCCCAAAAGGCGGAGAACCCAAGGACGTAGGAGATGGCGGCGGCGACATCATATCCAGCACTAGCCTTCACTCTTACAGCTACGGTGTTAGGCGCCGTGTGCCTCTATGTAGAGGCGGTGTGGCTGGATTTGCCGTAGTCAGGGACCAAGTGCGTGTCCAAGGAGATCCAGTCCAACATGGTGGTGCTCGCCGACTACGCTCTCATGTATGAGTCCCACCCGTCCTCCAACCCACTATTGCCGTCAAGGTAATTTGCTCCATTTTTCTACCGTCTCTTGCATCGGGTTCTATGATCCAGTGGGTTATTTCCATTAGATGGACATCGATCTAGGTTACGGTGGTTTGGATGAACTAGGTCAGCTCTATGATAGATGATTCATCTGTGGAATGGACGGATGGCGCAAAGGTTTTGGTTTTGCTAGGGTTTGGGGATGCTTAGCGTAGATATATTGTGTTGGATTAATTGTTGAACTGGATTGAGTGTGAGTGATTGTGTGTTACTGGTGTACTGATGCAGCTGTGCTCGCGAAAGACAGAAAGCTTGTGTCTTGTGTTCACATGATTGTGGTGGACTCTAAAATTTGGAATCATACATTCCGCTTGTGATCTGTTGTTCAACTGCTAAAACAAGGGAATTTGTTGTTCTTAGGATCTAGTACTCTATTTAGACTTGCTTTGCATTGCAGGGAGTGACGATGCAAATATTCTAGAATACCATATTATGTATTCTGCCTGACATGTCAAGTATATTGGTATGCCTTAGGTTGATGATGTAGCTATGCCTATTATGATACTCAAACTATGTTGATTCGTTGTGTCTAAATTGTGGTCGTTTCATTCCACCAAAACTATTTTTTCTTTTGATTTTTGATTAGTCCTAACTAATATGCTTATTTTGGGGTCTGCTAACTAATAAATCTCCATCTTTTTTCTTTTGATTTTTTATTATCTCAAGTTCTAGCAAAAACATCTTCCAAAAGCATCTGCAGTATCTAATGGTTTTTTTTTTGTTTTCAGGTGTTGACAAAATTGCTGGTTATGCTTTCAATATTTGATCATGTGTGCAGCTCCAATTTTGTTTGGTTCCACATCAGTGCAACATGAATGCATCCCTCAAGCAATCATTGGAATGTGATTTGAATGTCACACATGAGAGAGTTCTTATTTGTTGTATATACTTTGAATGTACTTTTGTATATACTTTTGGATTCATGATCCTTTTAGCTGAATTTGTATGAATGTGATTTGAATGTGACAATATAATTGTTGATTTTGAATATGAATGTGAATGTATTGTATGCTTGTTGTTGGCGTAGATGACTAGGAAGACATGTTTCTAAGATGTTTTGTGTGGAAGACTCGGCTCAAAGCCATATTCTTGAATTGTGTGTCTCTGTTCTGTACAATACGAAGAGGGGGAGGGTATTTATAGTGGAGCCCTACAGTGGCCTGATACTTCCAAACCCCTCTGATAGACGTACAACATACAACGGCCACCCCTAGACAAGGGTTCAGGCCAAACTGCCCTGTCAATCGCTCTGGACGTGGCTATAGTGTCAGCAGCTGCACACACGATTGTGATCTTGCCACCAACTTCGTTTGACTAGACTGGTATTGGTCGCCCGCCTTAGCTGCGGAGCTGCAGTGCCTTTCGGGGGCGCGCCTTCAAACTCCAGATGGTCCTCAGGCTCGGAGGCCTCTCTGGATTTGGGCCCTGAGCCGAGGATCCTCGGGCTCCATGTCCTGAGCCCGGGGTGGAACCCTCCTTCTGCCTCGTCCTGGACCTGAGCTCTCCTCCAAAGGGGATCGGGTTTTGCTCGGCCTCTGTATAGTTCCGCTTCAGAGCTTGCGACTCCACTGGTCGCTGCCTTGCGGAGCCCCTTCTTCGAACTCCACTCTGCGCCCTTCGCACTCCCCAGGAACCATCGGGATTATCTCCCCCAACACTTGTGAATGTGGATATAATTTATTAGTGTGTAATGTGACAGAAAAAATAGGACAAAAAAGAAAAAACAAAAAACAAATAGAAAAAACAGAAAACAGAAAAAATAGAAAACAGAAAAAACAAAAAATGTAATTTCCGTTAGCTATACTTTGGCCGACGGAAGTTACCGATTCTTCCTGGTAACTTCCGTCGGCTAGGTTTGGCCGATGGAAGTTATTTTCTTCCATCAGTATTGGGATAACTTTCATTGGCTTTGCAGATGGAAGTTCTCTGTTTTCTTGTAGTGAAGGTTGATCAAAGAAGCCCATCCATGTTGTTATACGTGATCAGATATGAAGGAGCCGATAGACATGAAGAGTATAAAGATAAATCCAAAATTGGTTATGATATCATCATAACGGGCGGCAAGTCTCCGGACTATAAATATGTACCTATTAGCTAGGATAGAGAGAATCAATCTACAAACACAACTACAAACTACTCTCAGCGCATCGCCACCCTTGGTTTCCAAGGTTAGTCCTGGCAGAACTTGGCACTCAGAGCTAGGCTGCATCGCTTTGATCTCCGGCAAAGAGGTGAGTCCTGCCACCCCAACGACCATATCGATCGGATTAGTATCCTTTGAGGCTGCATCATTTTGATCTCTTGGATATTGGTTTGATTGGTATGATCATCGGTCTATCTTGATGTATTTGCTAGGTCTAAGGCTGCATTGTTATGATCTCTTACATTGATGTGAGTTAGGTATCATGGTTCAAGGCTTCATCGGTTGAGTCTAACATCTTGATCTATTGTATCTAATTATGTTGTGCACTATTCATCTGAATAAATCATGCCCAATGTGTTAAAGTATTGTTAATTAATCGTAATTTAGCGATTGTCTTGGTTAAGTCCAATCTTGTTGTTACGGTAGTTTGATAGTATGGATGCATTCTCTGGTATGCTAGATTTAGTTTCTATCGATGTACAAGTTGATAGGTTATCTCAAATTCCACGTTATACTTCATCGACGTTGGGGGTTATTCATTGGCCTTTGTGCGCGAGGCAGTGTCCGCATGTCCATCGGCCCGATGGTGTGTTATATGCATTGGCCAATGGCGTAATTGATCCCGATTGTCTGGATTTGCTATCAGCTCAATAGCCGATGAGCGCCGGTTTTTACAGTTATTTCTTATCACCACAGTCATTGGCTCGATAGCCGATCGACGTTGCTACTAACGTTTTCATTTTCTCTTATATGTTGCAAGGTCAAACTGATTGGCACGCTCAGAACCTTTCTAAGATTGTAGGACTTGCACTAGAGTTAAGAAGACCTCCCAGGCCACGCATGTGACCAAAAATGACACGAACACATTTTTTGGCATGCTTGGTCGGACCTCCTTCAGACGACTCATCCATGGTAGGCGAAATTGACAACAATAACATCATTCTGGTTACCCTGCAAGCATTGACCGATGAACAAAGGGCAGAGATACTGGAGCATGTGGAAAACTACCAGAAATCATGTTTCGAATCCTTCGGCATGATCTGATCTGACCCCGTCTAGAGAAAGCAATATCCGAAGCTGGCCCTGACCAGGGAGATCTTCCAACGGACTAAGAGTCCTCGAATCAGTTTTCAAGAAGTCATCGACAACGCTCTCCATCACGCCCTCATCAATCAGTCCAAGGTATTGGTCAATACCTTGCATGGGCTGATCAAGAAGACCGTTGACGGCACAGTAGCTCATAAGCCAGCGCAAGGTTTAGTGTACTTCCCCGTCAACCATCCTCGTATACTGAAAAATCCTCAGCACACTCGGTCGACGCCACCACCACAAGGGCTAGTGAGGCAGGATCCACTGAACATTTTGTTCGATATTAAAGGGAGCATGATGTCTCAACTACCTACCCCTATGCTCCAAGGGATAGGCAGGCAGGACCCATCACAGAACACATACATCTTCGAGAGGGGCACGCCGTCATCCCAGCATTCAGCTACTCCATAGGGGCTGATTAGGCAAGAAATGCCCCAACCCACGTATGGAGTCACAAGGAATATGCTGCCCGACCTCGTGCCGCCAACGGGGCACCCGATGGAATCCCTCAAGGATACCATCAGACCATGTACTATAGAGCACAACCCTATACTAATGAAGAGGAACACAGATAAAACGTTGTTGAGCTGGATCAGTACCAACAAGCTCCAATGACTGACTGGTATCCTGTGCCAAACCAGTAGGAAGATGATTGGGTGAACTGGATCACTAAAGTTATTCAGGACCAATTTGGGCTCAAGCCCAAGGGCCAGACATACGTGTATCGACGAGCGTACCTAGAGTGGTTCGATCGGGTGCCACTACCAAGTCGATACAAGATTCCCGATTTCACCAAGTTCTCGTGGCAAGATTAAGTCTTCATGCTCGAGAACATCAGCCATTTTCTCACCCAGTGTGGCGAGGCATCGACCGATGAAGCACTAAAGGTACGATTCTTCCCACTATCATTATCGGGATCGGCCTTTGTGTGGTTTTCATCATTGCCGGTGAACTCTGTCAAGGGATGGGCAGACCTGGAAAAGTAGTTTCACAAGTATTTCTTTGCTGGCATACATGAGAATAAGCTCACCGACTTGACACCAGTGAAGCAGAGGATGGACGAGTCTGTACAGGATTATGCGCAAAAGTCCTACGATGTGAGAAGTAGATGCTACAGCCTGAACATCAGTGACACGCAACGAGCCAAGTTGGCATTCTAGAGAGTCCTAAACCCGATAAAGGAGAGATTTTCATCACATGAGTTCGAGATCCTCTCACACTTCGAATAGAGGGTATCAGGACATGAGAGCTGATTCCACGAAGCCAGAAGGGATAAATATCAAAAGAAGGTTGCATATACTCAGGTATGCCCTTTAGAGTCCAATGAAGATAGCGAGTCTGATGCAGAAGTCGGGCTAGCCAAATGGTCTAGAAACAAGAAGCAGGTCACATGTCCTTGGGTAAAATCATCTGATAAGGAGAAATATGATTTTGACATTAGTAAAGCTGATAGGATATTTGACTTACTATTCAAGGAGAAACAGATCTAGTTTCCACCCAATCATGTGATACCATCCATCGACGAGCTGAAGAAAATGAAGTATTGTATGTGGCACAATTCCCCATCACACCACACTAATAAATGCAAAGTTTTCAGATAGTGGATTCAGTCAACCATGGAGCAAGGCCGGATCATGTTCGATGTTGGGAAGAAGCCGATGAATATCGATGGACATCCTTTCCCGGTCAACATGGTGCACGCGCACCGTGCCAGTGATCGGCGCATGGAGAGAGATAGGCATACCAGCAAGGGATAGATCTTGTCATCAAACCTGATTGACAAGTACAAAAGAAAATCAAGGGAAGATATAGGTAGTGAGGATGATTTGGACTACTCACGGTTCAACCCCCACTGTAATTGTAAATTCCTCAGGTTTTGCTGGAATGAAGGATTGTGCCTTTCTTCACTGGATAATTGTCTTGACTGTGATGACGAAAGAGGTAGATGGAGGATCATAACTCCCATGGCAATAGGGAAAAGTCACATGATCAAGGAAGGACTAGCATTCGCCAAAGGCTGCCACTGCCAAGGCCATCGAAATTTGAAAGGCTCGGCCCCAACAATGCCAAAGAGAATGATTGATCGGCCGATAACAGTACCATGACATGAAAGCCACAATGGTTCCATACTGGAATCTTCACTAAGGATTAGAAGAGAAGGGTGCAACGGTTGTGGCAAAAAGAGCTGAGGGAATTAAATCATGAGGTTAAGGTTGATCGACCAAGGATCAAGAGCGAATGGCGAATTAAAGAGAAGGCCGGTCACGATGATAGGAGAGACATAGGGGTAAACATGGTGTTCTTCCTTCCCCTGAAATATTAGGCCACTCCCGATAATAATGATGAACAAGCCGTGGCGATGGCTCAGTTGGTGCTAGCACCCTAATCGGTGACATTCAACAAGCCAGAAGACCTTGGGCATCAGCACTGAGGCCTCTCTATGTTAAAGGGCTGGTCAAGGGAAAGCTAATGTCCAAAATGATGATAGACAGAGGAGCGTTGATGAGCACGGGGATGTGCAAAAGGTTGGCCCAATCTTACGATAGGTACGATTGAGGCAAAGATGGCCCGATTTATAGGGTTCATAGGGCCTGAGGCATGGGTCATGCCCTAGGAAGGGAACTCAATCCTAGCAAGACTTTGATTTAAACTAAGTCAGAAGTTTGGCTCCTGATAGGTGGTGTCGATAATGGTCACTGGCCGATGGTGGTCATTGGTGTGTCAATGGTGGCGACAATGAGTCGATCGGCCTGATGGTTGATGGAGGCCAATGTATAAGTGGTTGGTGATGGTAGGCCGATGTTGTTGGCAATCGGCCCCATGGCTGATGCCGATGGAGATTTGAGTGTTGACCGATGCCGAGCTGATGTCGATGGAGACCAACGCTTGAGTGATAGCCGGTGCCACTAGGGCTCTAAGTGGCGCTCGATCGGAATCGGTGATTGACCGATGGCAGTCGGCTGCTAGTGACCAATGATCGATGCCTGATGCATCATCTTCCCGATCGCCCTATCGGCTTACTGACTACTCAATCTTGTTGGTCTAGGTCCCTAATCGACCTTCATGATAACAAATGAATTCCCTATGCATGCACCTCTTGATTTGATCCACGTAGGTATTTCTACAATTGAAAACAAAACCATCTTATGGTGTAGCATCCATGGATCAAATATATAATAAGCAAATCTTACGTAGAAAGCATGCACCTTAATTTGTTGTCTAATAGTCATGGTCGTATCCTGACTAGTCATGTGCACATCATTCTCTCCTTCTTGATCGCAAACCGTCCTCAGTTTGTCCTTAGTTGTAGTGTGCTCATGTGACAACGACGTAGCACTAGTGATGGGAGGAGATGATATTGTGGGGACATCGAACAATTCATAGTGCTCTCATTCTTGAAAAGAAACATGTATCTCAAAATCATTTCTAGAGGAATGTGGAGTGTCATGATTGCTCAAAATATCTCTCTCTAAATAATGTTCATGTGCATGAATAATAGGTTCTATATTTGAGCAAATGTAAACTCTATGCACAAAAAACAATTCTTGTTCATGGTATGTCCCTAATATATGAAAAATAGTGTTTGTAGGATATGGCAAGTTCGACCGTGGAAATAATTTACCTCTTTTAATTTGTTAACAAGATGTTTGTTGAGCCAAATCATTTTCTACTGAGTTGGCTTCTCTAGACACATGTGAAATCTTAAAATTATCAAAAGTAGCAATTATGTCTAGACATTTATCCAAGTAACTATTTACCAAACCATTAAAAAACTTGAGCATCTTTAGCTAATTGTTGAACTACTAATAGTGAATCATCATATGCATGAACATATTTAACACCCATGGAGCTTAACAGATCAAGTCCTAGCAACAAAGCTTCATATTCGGCTTGATTATTAGTACAAGGAAATTCTAACTGGGCCGAGGTCTCGAAACTCATACCACTAGGTGATATGAGCACAACTCCAACACCTTGACCATTCTGGCAAGCCGAACCATCAAAGTAAAGTTTCCATGGTATTACCTCAATCAAAGAAGTATCACTACTCTAATTGACATCTACATGATGATCAACTATAAAATTTGCGACAACTTGGCCTTTCATAGCTTTCAGGGATTCCTAAGCCAAATCGTACTCAGTCAAAGCATAAGCCCACTTTCCGATTCTCCCACTTAGAATACATGTACTTTATAACATCAGTTTGACAAGTAACAATACATGTGCTAGATAGAAGATAGTGTCGAAGTTTGGTAAATGCATAATAAAGCAATAAACACAAACACTCTAAGAACACGTACCTCGTCTCAACATCCAATAGGTAGCGACTCAAGAATGTGATGATGTACTCCTTTCCCTCCACTTCCTGAGTTAGCACGACTCCTATCACACTATCTTCTACAGCAATGTATAGCCGAAATGGAATCCAAGCTTTCGGTGCTCTTACCATAGGCGGTGATGATAAGCACTCTTTAATCTAATCAAAAGCACGTTGCTGACTTATCCCCAAAGTGAATTCGGCTTTGTTTTTTAGCCGAAGTATGGGGACAAAAGCATCAATCTTGCTAGACAAGTTAGATATAAAGCGGTGCAAATAATTCACCTTGCCTAGCAACTTTTGCACATCTTTCTTACATGTCGGCACTTCAAAGTTCTTAATATTCTCAAGTCTCTTAGGATCGATCTCAATACCTCTTTCACGAATCATGAATCCTAAGAACTTTCCCACTAACCCGCCAAATGCACACTTGAGTGGATTCATTTTTAAGCCATACTAACGCATTCTCTCAAAAGCAACTATCAAATCAGCTAAATGGTTTCTCATAATGTTGGGGGAGATAATCCCTGGAGCCGAAGGGGTGGACCCTCGGCCGGAGGGCCCAAGCCTAATGACGGAGGCGACCTTCCGGAGGCAAGAGACCGGGGGCCACTCTCCGGAGGAGCGAGTCCGGAGGCCACCCTCCGGCGGGAGGGAGCCGGAGATCGCCCCTCGGCGCAAGACGCCGGAGCCCGTCTTCCGGAGGCTGGAGGCCCGAGGCACTCGGCCGATCCGGGGGGACGGGCCCAAAGAGAGTTGTGGCGGGAAAAGGACTGGACGATCGTACGAAAGGACAGGATCGCGATCCTCTGAGCCGTGTCGAGCGGCGCAGGAAGCGTCCGACACGGTTGATACGCTGTTAGAGTCGAATCTTCTTGTCTGTACTATGTATCGCCCGTTTTGTCTGTACTACCAGTCAGGGTTGGTCGGGTAGTCGTTGGCGGTCCGGAGGCGCTTAGTCCTCTGGACGAGGCGCCTTATAAATACCCCTCACTACAGTTGTAATAGGCAGGCTCAACAAGGCATTGAATACGCTATTCCCATTTCTTCCATTTCTCCTAGAAAACCTGCTGGTTCGATCCGTCGTCCCAATAGTTGGCGCCGTCCGTGGGGACCCTAGTCCGAAAAGCTAGCGTCCTCTACACCTATCCACCCAAGCATGTCGAGCCGAAAAGGAGCGAGCACGCCCCCCCTGCGCAGATCGACTCGAACCGCTGGGGGTGAGCCCGCCCCGGCCATCGACCCCAATCCTCCAGCTCCCACCACCACGACCGTCGGAGCGGCGCCCCCAGTGGACCCCGCCCAGCTGCAAGAAGAGACGCCCGGAGCCCGGGGCACCGATGGCCTGCCCGAGCCGACCTCCGCCAACCTGGCCGGGTCGCCGGGTGGGCCACCGGAGCAGCGTCTCCCGGGCGGACCTCCAGTAGTAGTGTCCCTTCAGACAGACTACGTCCGCTCGCGGGACCCCGACACAACTTCCGGGGGAAGCGGGAGCCAAGCCGATGCCCTGGCCGCCGAGAACGCTAGGCTAAAGGCGGAGCTGGCTTTGTGGCGTCAGGAAGCGTCGCTTCGGCCCCCGGCCCCTCTGGCACCCTTCCGAGCCGTGAGAGCTACGGTCACGGACTTGAGCGACGACGAGAACCCCCCGGAGGAGGAAAATGCATCCTACGACGAGGACTCTCCCCTGCACCCGGACCTCCAGAGGGTGCGCTTCGGTTCGAACTTTCGCACCGCCAAGCTCCCTAAGTACTCCGGGGACTCCGACCCCGGTGAGTTCTCTCGCTCCTACGCTCTGGCGATAGAAGCGTTTGGTGGAAGCCGGGACGCCATGGCCAAATGCTTCCCTCTGGCGCTCGAGGGGATCGCCCTTCGGTGGTTCTGGTCCCTCCGGCCAGGGACCATCCACTCGTGGGAGCAGCTGAAAAAGAAGTTCGTCAACAACTTCCAGGGGACCTTCGTGGCCCCTATGTCTACCGGGAGCCTTTTCCAAGTGAAGCAGCAACCCGGAGAAACCTTGCGGCAATACTCCCAGCGCTTTGCGCACACCAAAGCCCAGATCAAGGGACTTTCGGCTTCCTCAGTCATCGACGCGGCCTGGGAAGGCGTCACCCACCCAGGTCTCCTTGATAAGCTCCACCGGAAGCCCATCTCTTCGGTGGCACAGCTCATGACGTACTTCGAAGAGTACGCCCGGTCCGAAGAAGGCCAGATACGCCGACAGGCGATGGTAGTCCCTGTCCGGGCTTCGAGCGTCCGGGCGTACGAAGCACCTCCGGAACCCAGCCGGGGCCCGCGTCGCGCCCCCGACTTCCGGCGCCTGGAGCCCGCTCGCTCGGACCTTGTTCATCAAGACTCGCGGCGGAACCGAAAGCACTTTCGGGGGGAAGTCCTTAGCATCACCCCTCAAGCGCCCGCCAAGCACCTACACACGCCCGGCGGAAGTCGCCAGGCCGGGCCCAAGCCTCCACCCCGAGCGCCTCCCAGGGGAACCTTTTACTGCAGCGTCCACGGAGAGAACCGGAGCCACGACACCGACTCCTGCCGAACCATCCTCGCTCTTCGCAGTGACTACCTCGAGTGCCAGTCCGGTCGCGGTTCCTCCAACCGAGGGCATCCTACCCCTCGGCCAGACCCGGTCCAAATAGTCGGGCGACAGGAAGAGCCGGAGGCCGTGACCCCGGTCGCGGAATTCGGCGGAGTCTCGGCCCCCAAGCTCGAAGCCGCTCCAGACCGTGGCAAGCGTGTGGTCCTTCCTATATCCGGAGGAGGAGCCCTCGGAGCGCTGTCCAAGCGGCAGCGTCGGGATTATGTTCGGGAAGTTGGGCACATCGGCACGTCCGGCCCCTCGATCCTCCCAGAATGGTCTCATGTCCCCATCAGCTTCACCGCCGAAGACGCCGCCGGAGTCAAATTTCCTCACGCCGACCCACTCATCATTTCGGCGGACATCGCCGGAGCCGAGGTGCGTCGTATCTTAGTCGACGGGGGGAGTTCCGCTGACATCATCTTCGTGCAGGCCTTTGATCAACTGTGCTTATCGTGCAAGCACCTGCTGCCAGCTTCGCGACCGCTCCAAGGCTTCGCAGGCCCTCCGCTCGATGCTCTGGGCCAGGTCTTGTTGGAGGTGGCATTCGGCACCGCGCCCCTCCAGCGTCGCGAAGAAATCCTGTTCTACGTCGTCGACGCTCCGTACGCCTACAACGCCATCTTCGAACGAGGGATGCTCAATTGCTTCAGCGCCATCGCTCACCACAACTACCTCTGCCTCAAGATGCCGACTCCCGGAGGAGTGTTGTCCGTCCTGGGCGACCAAGCCGCAGCCCGCCGGGTCGAGTACGGGTATGCGGCGCCACTGGAGCCACGGCAGGTCCACAGCATCCGCGAAGGTGCTGACGACGCCAGCCTCCCGGTGGAGGCCGGTCCTGCGCAGAAAGAGCGCCCCGCCAAACCCCTCCCAGAAGGGGAAGTTATCACCAAGACCCTGACTCAAGGAGGAAAAGAGTACCCGATCAAGTTCGGAGGGGGCCTGGAGCCCGAAATATCAGCACAGCTCGAGGCCATCATTTGTGGCAACCTCGACATCTTCGCATGGTCGGACGAGGACATTCCTGGCGTCGACCGTTCCATCATCGAGCATTCCCTGGCCGTTGATCCGAAGGCACGCCCAGTCCGCCAGGGGCTTCGGAGGCTATCCGCCGAACGGGCCGAGCTCGCCAAGGCAGAGACCGACAAGCTGCTCCGCGCCGGGGTCATCCGGGAAGTGAGTCATACTGATTGGTTATCCAACCCTGTGTTTGTCCAGAAGAAAACATCTGGCAAATGGCGCATGTTTATCGACTTTACTTCTTTGAATAAAGCTTGCCCCCGTGACCCCTACCCCCTGCCTCGCATCGATCAGCTCGTCGATTCCACAGCCGGAGCCGAACTCCTCAGCTTCCTCGACGCATATTCCGGCTATCACCAGATCTGGCTCAAGCCCGAAGACCAAGTAAAAACCAGTTTTGTAACCCCAGCCGGAGTGTTCTGTTACCTCCGGATGCCCTTCGGCCTTCGTAATGCCGGGGCCACCTTTTCAAGACTAATCTCAAAGGCCCTCGGTCATCAGCTAGGGCGAAATGTGGAAGCCTATATGGACGACATCGTCATCAAAACCGCCTCCGCAAGCCACCATGGGTCCGATATAGCTGAAACCTTCGACAGCCTCCGACAGTGTGGAATCCGGCTTAATCCTGACAAGTGCGTCTTCGGAGCACGCGCAGGGAAGATGCTTGGGTACCTCGTCTCCAGCCGCGGCATCGAAGCTAGTCCAACGCAAGTTCAGGCACTGCAGAACATGGCGCCACCCCAGAACCTGAAGCAGGCGCAGAAGCTGGCCGGGCGGTTGGCCGCCCTTGGGCATTTTCTCGCCAAATCAGCAGAGCGAAGTTTGCCCATCTTCAAGGTGCTCCGGGGTTCTAAGCATTTCGAATGGACCCCCGAGTGCCAGGATTGTTTCCAGCAAATAAAGGACTATCTCTCCGGCCTCGTGGCCCTCGCCACACCCCGGGCCGGCAGCCCTTTGTTGGTTTATCTCGCCGCCTCTGGCACCGCCGCAAGCGCGGCCTTGGTTCAAGAGGAAGAGTCCGGTGGGAAGCTAATCCAGCGTCCCATCTACTTCGTTTCCGAGGTTCTCACCGACGCCAAGGCCAGGTACTCCGAGCTAGAGAAGGTGGCTTATGCCCTTGTCATGGCCTCCCGGAAGCTCCGACACTACTTTTTGGCCCACGACATCATCATTCCAACAGCCTATCCGCTGGGTGACATGTTCAGAAACAAGGACGCCACCGGTCGCATTGGGAAGTGGGCAGTGGAGCTGGCCCCGTTCGGGATCTCCTTCGTTGCCCGGACAGCCATTAAATCCCAGATCCTCGCCGACTTCGTCGCAGAATGGACGCGGGCCCGAGAGCCCGCGGGCACCAACACGGGCGAAGAGATTTGGACCGTCTTTACGGATGGCGCTTACTAGGCCTCCGGGGCTGGAGCCGGAGCAGTCATCGTCTCCCTGTCAGGTCAGCAGGTCCTATATTCCGCTCGGTTAAGCTTCAAGGCCACCAACAACGTCGCAGAATATGAAGGAGTCCTCTTAGGACTTCGCAAGGCGCTCGCATTGGGAGCCGCGCGTGTGATCGTGAAGACCGATTCCCAAGTGGTCGCCGGGCACATCGACAAGTCCTTCCGGGCGAAGCACCCGGACCTCGCTTCCTACCTCGACTCCATCCGCAAGTGCGAAGCGTCCTTCAAGGGTATTTCCGTCCAGAACATCCCGCGAAGCGACAACGCCCAGGCCGATGCCCTCGGCAAGGCCGGGGCCGGCGCCCAAGCCCTGCCGCCAGGGGCTTTCTTCGAGGAACTCGCCCAGCCTTCGGTAACCCCTCGAGGCGAGGCGCCCATCTCCACCGCCCCAACGGAGCGCGAACCGTCGTCGCGGCCGGCTCCAGTACTCTGTACGGCCAGCGTCGATTGGCGCGAGCCCATCTTGCGCACGCTCGCAGGCGGCGGCGAAGTCCATCCCAGTCCGGAGCAGGCCCGCCTACAACTCCGCGCAAGGTCATTCGAAGTTATCAATGGAATTCTGTACAAGTCCGGAGTATGTTCCCCGCTACTCCGTTGCGTCTCGCATTCAGACGGTGTCGCCATGCTCCGGGAGATACATGAGGGGCTGTGCGGCAGTCACTTGGCCCCGCGGGCCCTCGCAGGCAAAGCCCTCCGGCAAGGCGTGTACTGGCCCACTATCATTGCCGATGCTGAAGAACTCGTCCGCACCTGCCAGGGTTGCCAGTGGATGGGCCGCCGCAGTCACCGCCCTCCAGCAAGCTTGCTACCTATCCCTCCTGTGTGGCCTTTGGCCCGCTGGGGCATGGACCTCATTGGTCCACTCCCTAGAGCAAGGGGGAACCTGCGCTTCGTCGTTGTCACCGTCGAATAGTTCTCCAAGTGGGTCGAAGCGGAGCCTCTAACCACCATCACATCCCGAAGTGTCCAGAAATTTTTCTGGCAGCATATCGTGTGCCGGTTCGGAGTACCCAAGCAGCTCACATTGGACAACGGAACGCAGTTCGACGCCGACACTTTCCGGGCGTTCTGTGATGAGCTGGGAGTTCAGCTTTGCTTCGCAGCCGTGCGGCACCCCCAGTCTAACGGAGCCGTGGAGCGAGCTAACGGGCACATCCTGTCCGGCCTCCATAGGCGCATCGTCGGGTTGGCCCGAGGCGCGTGGCCCGACGAGCTACCCAAGATCTTATGGTCCATCCGGACAACCATTTCTCGGGCAACGGGCTTCACCCCGTTCCGCCTCTTGTTCGGCGACGAAGCGATGACACCAACAGAGCTCCGCGCCGGTTCACTGCGCGTCGTAGCACCCGAAGTCGAAGATGAGCGCGCCGTTTCCCTTGACCTAGCCGAAGAAACGAGGCTGCGCGCCGTTGCCAACCTAGCCCACTATCAAAAAGAGACCAAGGGGTGGTACGACACCAAGGTTAAGCGCAACGAGTTCCAGCCAGGGCACCTCGTCCTCCGCGCGGTGGTCGCCCCCACCAAGTTGGGCAACAAGTGGGAAGGACTGTACATTGTCACGAAGTCCGGACGGCCTGGATCCTACCGTCTCGCTACTCTGGAAGGTGAAGAGCTGAAGCATACTTGGCACGTCGGGCACCTGAAGCGCTACTTTCCGTAACGCCGCTACTGTATTTTATTAGCGGCCATCGCCGCCCGTTTTTGTCCCCCATCTGTGTAATAAAATTTTCAGCCAAATGTTCCGACCAATACAACTCGCGCAGCGCGCCTCACGTTCGGGTTCCGAGCTCCGGCTCGACGCACCCTCACGTTCGGGTTCTGAGCTCCGGCTCGACGCACCCTCACATTCGGGTTCCGAGCTCCGGCTCGACGCACCCTGACATTCGGGTTCCGAGCTCCGACTCGACGCACCCTCACATTCGGGTTCCGAGCTCCGGCTCGACGCACCCTCACATTCGGGTTCCGAGCTCCGACTCGACGCACCCTCACATTCGGGTTCCGCGCTCTGGCTAGGCGCACCCTCACGTTCGGGTTCCGAGCTATGACTCGACGCACCCTCACGTTCGGGTTCCGAACTACGACTCAACGCACCGATGTGACATGCACTCTATGCTCTCCCTCTCCTGAGCTAATTCGCGCCCAGCTGGCCAAACAGCTACCCGCTAAGGAGGGGGGGGAGAGAGAGCAAGGCGCAGACTGCAGCAAGCACATAAAGCGTACAATGTTCGTTACAAATAAAGGAAGGAGATCAAGAAAAGTTCTCGTCTAGGCCAAGCAAAAACCACGGGCCCCTCCGGTTAGAAGGGCCGGAAGTCGTGGTCGCCCCTCGACCGGGCCTTTCCTTCCTCTTCCTGCGCTCCTCTTCCTTCTTCTGGGCGCGAAAAGTTCCCTGATCCGCTTGGAGCTGAGCCCAGCTGCGCAGGCCGCCCTCCTCGGGGGGCGCTCCGCTCAAATCGGCCTCCGTGTCGGACCAATCAACCGGTTCGGGGGACGAGGACGGCGAGCGGGACCCTCTCTCTTCTTCCTTCACATGCTTCAGAACCCCCTGAAGGACGTCGGAGTCCACGCACCCGTCACTGCTACGGGGAAGAACGAAGCGCGCAGGCCGGTTTTCCCGCACAGCTTCGAAGATGGCCCATCGATGCCGAAGGGCGTCGTCTGGTTCAAGTACCTCGACATCAGGATCGCGAACGCGAACACCCTAAGTAAGTCGCGGAAAAGTACTCTTTATTAATACGACTAAGTTTCCTAAGCTATTACAGGGTAAGGCGGAGACAAATCTCTAAGGCTACACCTGCGGGTCCGGCAAGCGGGCCGAGGTTGAAGGATTCGAAGGGGCCGGAGGACCGCGCGCGCGGAGTGCCTCCTCCAGCCAAGCCTGGATCGCCGCAGGGCCCTCGGTCTGCCATGTCGCCTTGAGCGCCCTCCAAGACTTGGTCAGCGTGGGGCTTGGCGTCCGAAGGTGGTCCCCCACGAAGGCGACTGGGTGCGGACTCGAGGGCGAGGGAAGCGGAAGCCCAGACGCCTCGAGGTGCCGGAGGATTCCGTACGCGGCCACCCGAGCGGACACCTCGCCGTACTGCGCCATGGCAAGGTGTATTTGCCGGACGGCGGAGCGGACGAACTTCACCCGGTGGACCAGGGGCTCCCGGGCGACGTCGAACGTGCCGCAGCCGGTGCCGTAGCGCGCCAGCATCTTCCGCAAGGATTCGGCGGCCTCGGCCGCCATCTTCCCAGCCTCGGCGAGCTCCTCGGCGGCTTTCTCGCTCCGCGCGTTGAGGCCCACCTCGACCTCCTCCAGGTGAGTCACCCGGGCTTCGAGGTCCTCGACCTTGCTTCCCGCCTCTGAGGCCTGAGCTTGGAGTCGGGACACCTCTCCTTCGAGCCGCTCCGCTTCCGAGGCCCGGGGCCGGAGTACCTCCGCTTCGGCGGCTCGGGTTCGGAGGGCGCCGACCTCCGCTTCCAGCTCGTCGACGCGGGCGGCCCGGGCCCGGAGCCCCTCCAGCTCCGCGACGTGGGCCCTGAGGGAGTCCGCCTCCGCCGCTCGGGCCTCCAGCGCCGCGACCCTCGACGCTTGGGATCGGAGGGCCTCGGCCTCCGACGAGCGCTCGTGGGCCAACCTCTCCGCGGTAGCCACCCGAGACGCAAGCTCCACGGCGTACGCCTCGTGATGTTGGCGCTCAGAAAGCAGGGCAGACAGTTGCCCCTGCGCCAATGCCACAACCTGCGCACAAGAAGATAGTCAGAAGAGCCGCCAGGGGAGAGTTGAGTACGTTCGAAGAAAATACCTGGCCCGCTGCCGTCTCGATGGCCCTTCCGAGTTCCAGGCCATCCGATAGCCCCAGCTCGCCTATCACCGGAGCCTCGCGCAGCCGCAGGTAATAGTCGTGGACCGGGGCCACCTTGGAAGCAAAATCCTCACCGTCCGCCAGGAAGGGGCGCAGAAGCGGCACGGAGCCTTGCGCGGCTCGTCGATCGGCGGGGGGTCGAGGTCGGACCTCGACGTCCCCGGCGGGCTCCCGAGGGACCCTTTCGGTGCTCCTGGACTCCGCCTCGTCCTGCGGACTCGGGGCTCCTCTCGCGGCGACGGGGGCTCCGGACCTCGCGTCCGGGGCGTCTACCGGGTAGCGGCCAGCCGGCTCCGCGCCTCCGACCGAAGCACCTGCGCGAGCGAGCAAGGGTTAAATATAAAAAGGCCCCCCTGCGCACGCAAGAGCATGGCGAAGTCGCTATACCTACGCCCGCCGCATTGCCAGGGCAATCCGGAGGCTGGAGATGGTCCGACGGGCTTGGACGAAAGAAGAGATTGTCGATGGAGTTTGGCGGAGAGCTTGCCGCCACTGCGGCCAGTTCTGCTTCCTTGTCGGCGCTCCTCTCGACGGCGCCAAGCGGGTCCGCTAGGGGCTCGCGGTCCAGGCTATCTGCGGCCCTGCTTTCAGCGGCACTGCTCTCGAGGGAGCCCGCGGAGCCCCCCGTCGAGACGGGTATGGGGGAGGAAGCGGTCCCCGGGCGGAGCGTCGTTTCAGCGGTGCGCACCCCTTGTCCGGCCCCCGAAGCAGAGGGCTCCGTTGGATTCGGGCGAGGGGGAGCATTTTCGTTTCTTCCGACGACGGGCCGGACCGGCGAAGCCGGAGCTGGAATCTCCGGAGGGTCTCCTGACTCTGACTGGGCCCCCTCGCTGGAGCCCCCTCCCTCCGAATGGGAGGCCGAGGAAGGTCCCGGGGACACGCGCTTCGGCCCCTTCACTATCTTCTTCTTCTTTGGGCGGCCCGGAGAAAGACCGTCGTCGGCGTCGCTCGCCTTCCTCTTCGAGACGTCCCTGAGGACCTCACCCTCCGGAAGAGGCGGGGGCGCGAGCTCGAGCGCCCCCCATACCCTGTTGAAGCGTTCCCAGGAGCCCACCAGCTCCAGCCGGCGGGTCCGTTCGGCGGCAGTGGGGACTCCAAGAATCCTCCCCGCCAGGCGGGTGACCTCTTCGGGCGTCCGGGCAACGAGCGACCCTGCATCTCTTCGTCAGGTCCAGAGTACCCCTCGAGCACGCAAAAACAGAGACGAAAGCAACCGGGAGCTGGTACTTACCGAGCCGATGGGAGAGCTCCGCTGGCGTCGACTCGTCCCGACTACTCCGGAGCGAGGCGGGCCACTCCTCCTTCAGCGGAGGGATCTCCAGAGCCACAAATTCCTCCGCCAAATCCCGCATGCTCATCCGGCGGGCGACGATCTGCAGAAGTTGTATCCTCGCGGAGATTGTCCCAGCGTTGGCTTCGACGCGCGCCTCTCTCCGGAACCAGATGTGGCGCGGTATCCCGGCTAGGCCGGAGGCGAGCCCTACGCGAACGTAGAACCACCGGTTCACCCACTTCGAATACCACCTCTCGTTGGTGGCCTTCGCCAGGAAGGAGTCCGCGTACCTCCTTCGGAGCTGGAAGTTGATGCTCCCGAAAGCCAGTACTCGGCCCTCTTTCTTCTTCGGCTGGCAGAGGGCTTCGTGCATCTCCGCAAAGACCTCCGCTCTCCCCTCGCAGCCTTCGGCGCGCATGGCCCACTCAAAGATGGCGAGCCGCGCCACGGCATTGGGAGACAGTTGCGGGAGTTCCAGATGAAATGCGTCCAGAACCCCCGAAAGAAGTTCCGAGGCGGGGAACCCTAGGCCCGCGTCAAAAAAGGCTTCAAAAACAACGACCTCGCCTTCCCGCGGCTGCGGGGCCGTCTCTCGTCCCAGCTTCCTCGCCGGCGTCTCTGGACCGAGACGGCTCCTGGTCGCTTGCTCGATCGAGGCCTCAGTGCATGCGGATGCCCCGAGCTCCAGGGTCTGCTCCCGGAATCGCTCGGAGGCGGGGCGGAGATCGCATGCGCCACGCACTTCCGACGTGTCGGTCGCCGCCGCCGCCGCTGCCGCCGCCATCTGGCGTTGCAGGAAACGCGGGTCCATCGCCATTGCAGGGGCGTCGCTTCTCGCCATTCTTGGAGGGCAGGAAGAGGAGTGCAGAGCTCAGGGAGCGGGCTGAAAGGCGGTTCAAGTGGTGAAAGTTGGTGCGTGCAGGTGAATGAAGAGGAGGCCGCGAGGGGCGGTTATATATCCTGTCGCGGAACCAACGGTTCGCCTCCCGAATCGGTTAACGTGTGAACACGGCAGATCGCGCGGCACCGCATTTAAGGCTGGCTGGCGCCTCGGGGCGCGGTGGCGGCCCCCTGGCGGCCCGCCTCCTCGATGCCATCAGCACGTGCATTGATTGCTTCTGACGGCACCGGTCCGGCCCCTCGGAGTCGGGGCCCTCCGGGTCAAGACGCACCGGTCCCCCGTCGGCACGGTCAACTCCCTTCGGCGTATTGGGAAAGGGAGGCTCGAGGCGGACCTCAACCCTCCAGCCCCCTGACTCCTTACTCCGGCGCCTCCCAGCGCCCCGGCGGATACGGTTCCCTAAAGCGAGGTACGCGCCCGTGAAGATCATCAGGATTATCTTGTGCGCTTCCACCCCCTCTTATTGCAGGATTACGAGCGGGAAGAAGCGAGGGGCTACTGTTGGGGGAGATAATCCCTGGAGCCGAAGGGGTGGACCCTCGGCCGGAGGGGTGGACCCTCGGCCGGAGGGCCCAAGCCTAATGACGGAGGCCACCTTCCGGAGGCAAGAGACCGGGGGCCACTCTCCGGAGGAGCGAGTCCGGAGGCCACCCTCCGGCGGGAGGGAGCCGGAGGTCGCCCCTCGGCGCAAGACGCCGGAGCCCGTCTTCCGGAGGCTGGAGGCCCGAGGCACTCGGCCGATCCGGGGGGACGGGCCCGAAGAGAGTTGTGGCGGGAAAAGGACTGGACGATCGTACGAAAGGACAGGATCGCGATCCTCTGAGCCGTGTCGGGCGGCGCAGGAAGCGTCCGACACGGTTGATACGCTGTCAGAGTCGAATCTTCTTGTCTATACTATGTATCGCCCGTTTTGTCTGTACTACCAGTTAGGGTTGGTCGGGTAGTCGTTGGCGGTCCGGAGGCGCTTAGTCCTCTGAACGGGGCGCCTTATAAATACCCCTCACTACAGTTGTAATAGGCAGGCTCAACAAGGCATTGAATACGCTATTCCCATTTCTTCCATGTCTCCTAGAAAACCTGCTGGTTCGATCCGTCGTCCCAACACATAACATCCGGTTTGACTACAACATCATCTATGTAGTCCTCTAGAATAACTCCTAGTAAGTCATGAAAGATCAAGTTCATAGCATGTTGATATGTGGCGCCATCATTCTTTAAACCAAAAGTCATAACTACCCACTCAAACAAGTCGACAAAACTAGGCCATCAAAAGGTTGTCTTATAGATGTTCTCTTTGGCCATAAAGATTTGATTATAACCAGCGTTGCCATCAAGAAAACTTAGTACCTTTTGTCCTGAAGCACCGTTGATCAACATGTCGACTATCGCCATGGGGCACTCGTCCTTTGGAGTGGCCTTGTTCAAATCCCTAAAATCAATGCACACACGAATCTTGCCACTCCCCTCCTTCTCCACTGGCACAATGTTAGCAACCCATTCAGCATACCTGCATGTCCTAATAAACATAGGCTTGAGTAATCGTTCTATCTCCTCTTTAACTCGGTCATACACAACTGAATTAAAGTGGCGAGGGGGCTGTTTATAAGGCCTAAACCCAGGTTTGATAGGCAACCGATGCTCTATGAGCTTGCGGCTTAGTTCGGGCATCTCGCTATACTCCCATGCAAAACAATCGACATACAACCAAAGAAATTTTATTACTTCGGCCTTTTCATCAGCCTGCAAATTTTGATTTACAAAGGCCAGCCTTGGAATACTACCATCGCCTATATTGACCTCTTCTAGAGGGTCGACCGACGTAAATCCTTGACCTAGCTTTTCTACTTTGCTAAAATCTTTAATGGCTTCAGCAATACTGTCTTTAGAAGACCGATATTGCTCTACACGAGACTCTAGCCAATCAAGATTACTTTTATGAGATATGACTACTAATTTAGAGACAATCGTGCTACACCAGCCGACTTTACAGACACCAGAACAAAACGACCCTCAGACGTACTAACAAAGTCATAATTTGAGAGATCTCTACCTGACAAACATTCTACTTTATCCTAGACAGCGTCGATAGACCCATCAGCCAAAGCAACGTAGGCCGAAGTGTCAGCTGGTACGACCTCTACATCATCGCCAACCAACTGAATCAAGAACTGGTGCAAACTAGATGGAATGCAACAATTGGCATTAATCCAATCATGCCCAAGTAGTACACTGTAGTTACCTTGCACAACGGCGATGAAGAACGTCATCGACAACATCTTGTTACACACCATCAGTTCCAAAGAAAGCATACCCTTGGCCTCGGAACTCTCACCATTGAAGCCGTTGAGCGTCAAGTTGGTCCTCATCAAGTCGTCTTCATTCTTGCTGAGCTTCTTCAATAGAGAGTATGACATCAAGTTGATGGTAGCACCTCCATCTACAAGCATCCTCGAGAATGACTTCCCGTTAATGTGCCCCTTGACATAGAGAGGCTTCAGGTGATGATCCGTCTGTATCCTCGGGCTTCTCGAAAATAGCCTCCTAGGGGCAGAGGCTCAGCTGAGCAATCTCGACCTCATCCCGTGGGAGAGCAAACTCAGCGGACAACATGATGACGTTTACATCAATCGCTTGAGGAGGGTGCCCCTCGAAGATGGGCATGTAGTCGCCGTCCATCCGATCATCCTCCTCATCGCTAAGAGTAGGAGCCAGGTTGTTTACGGCAACCGTCTTCGTCCTCAAAACCTTCTTCATTGCTGGTTGGGGATGGATCTCATCGAAAACGCTGTTCTGCTCATCCTCGGCCTTCTTCTCGCGCATCTCCTAGGCTTGAAGACATTGTAGCCGCCTCTTATAGGACTTGGTCATAATTGGAGGTGCCGACGAAGGCTATTGAGTAGCCATGCTGAAGAGTATGGGCCTCATGGCTCCAGATATGATGAGTGATTGTCAACGGAAGTCAAAGAGGACATGAAGAGAAGAGAAGACCTGTTGTGTCTGGGCCACATATGACTCAAGTACACGAGCAGTGAGCGACTATCGGGCAGAGGGGCCACGAATTCGGGCTAGCCCATTTCGGGTACATGGGCTAGGAGCAGCAGAGGATTCACTGGGCTATTGATAGGGATTGACTCAGGTACACGAGCGACGAGCGATTGCCGAGCTGAGAGAGCTGCAGAGTTGGGCCGGCCCAATCCGGGTACCCGGTGCAAAGACGGTGGATGCTTTGTTAGTTTCAGCGCAAAACTGACGACTGCTGATCTCGGATCTGACCGTTCTGAGGTGAAGCCGTAGACGCTACGAAAGCTCCGCTTCAGGACAAGTCATCTATATTTAGGAGTTTACTATTTTGCCTTTAGGCCCATAGTCTGTCAGTCGAGTCTATAAAATATCCTAAGGGCATTTTGGTCTTCTCCATTTTATTTCAGCATCTGTAAAAACTCTAAGGGTCTTTTGGTATTTTCCTAGGCTATTGGGCTGCCTATAAATATTGCCCCAATCCTTAGGGTTAGGGTTAACTCACTTTAATCTAAACATTAGCGTTCATTCCCTCTTTCCTGTTTTTGAGCGCCACCACTGTTCTTCCTTAAGCGCCACCATCATCCATTTGGCTGACTGTTGATAGCCAAAAATGGCATTAATGCCTAGATTGTCAAAATATCAATTTTTAGTGATTTGGGCCGAAAGTACACATGTCCAGGGCCCGGCCGAAACCCTACAGGGTCGAAGTCCGTTGAGCTATGGGCTCCGAAAGCCTCTAGCCAGCCCATGGGCTTCGGCCAGGAAGCCTTCGGAGGCCCACGCTACCAAAGCTTCGGCCTGAGGAGCAGGCCTCGATGGGCCTGGCCAAAGCCCACTTCGGTAGAGTTAGAATTGTATGCGTTTCCAACTCAATCTTTATCTCTATCTGGCCGGATTAATAGCAGATTAGATTAGGAGCTAAGCCCCTATCAATAGAGAGGCAAGGCTGACGTAGAGAGGGCCCCCCAACTCAAACCAAACCAAAGCCCATACTTTGATCACATTTACTTTACCTTTATTTTCCTGTACCTCTTCGTGGGTTTGCTTGGAAGCCCTCCGCCGGCCACTATGGAATAGTGGTAACCCTTGTTACTTCGCTTGTGAAGTATCCATTAATCTACGTAATAGATTGCTATCGCCTTATTACTTCGCCTGTGAAGTTCCACTAATCTGCGTAACAGATTGCTACCTTCGCTACCAGTGCAACACTTAGCAAAATTCAGACCTCAGGCCGAATTGGTACTTCGCACTCTTCCGTTGCAGGTTCGCACGTTCAGAGCTACTTCATCGGAGGTGTCCGGAGCTGAGAGATCGGTTTCGGAGGTCCCCAAGACACCCTTCGGTGGGACTGCAGGCTCTGGCAATAGGCTTTGCCAAGCATACTTCATCGCAACAGGCTTCGCCACGACCATACTCCGCACTGGACGAAGTTGCACTCGTGCATGGCCCTTGCGTCACTATTCTGTAGTTTGCTGTATCACGAAGATCACACACCGAACCCCGCTGTTCAGAGGTGATCGCCGCGTCCAGATCCGTTCGGAGTCCATCTTCGGCTGGATCAGTCTGAACGTCGAAGCACCCTTCGGCGGAGCACTTTGCACCAGACGTCGAAGGTACACTTCGGTGACCCCTTCGCACCAGACTTCAAACCAGACGAGGCTCCGACTGGTTTGCTAATTTTATTTTGTTTAATCTATCTCTTTCAGCTAATTGGATTATTTTGTGTAATCTGGTTGCCTGGTGACTCCACCCCCTTATCACTATTAAGGGTAGTCGGAACGTGACGTCGGTGCCATGTCACGCTTAGGCTTGTCCCTAAGTATCCATGAACTTTTGGATCGTCGAACTGACCCAAGTGTGGGGGCACGTTTCCGTGTCAACACCGACGTTATATTCTTTAGAATCCATCGACGAGCGTGCGTGCAGAAGCCATATAGCTGAACTGCCTTCGCTGTGCATGTTCTCGTGAAGGACCCAAGGTGTAGTCTTCCAATCTCTCTAGTTGATTGATCTGTGGATCGGGTTCATATATCATGCGTATGGGTTCTATTCTGTTCATAACTACTGCTGATTCCTGTTGATGGCTCATGGAGTAGCCACAGAACTGATCGCTCTATTCTCTCTGTTTTACTATTTATCATGTTTTCCGGTAGAGTTCTGGAGTTTTACTTTCCATAGAGCAGCAGCAGCCTACAACATAGCTTCTAGTCTTGACTTAGCCTAGCGCATGCATGTAGCTAGCGCATGATTTCCTAGGGGCATAGGATCTACAGCTAGTGAACAACTAGGTTGTAGGCCCTATAGTTGATTTTCGTGCCTGCTGTTTGTTTGTTTAGTGCTAGTTTTGACAGGATAGATCTTGTAGCCTGCAGCTTAGATTAGCCGTCCTAGGCGCTAGCTTTGGCACATCTTTGCTGCTGCACATTTTTCCTAGCAGCAGCCTGGTGTTTCCGTCTACAGTGTGTCTACTGCAAAGGCAGTCGTGTTTCATCATAGCGAAGCTAACAAGCGAAGCTAAGCAGCGGGCGTTGTGCGCATAGCACGGGTGCAGGATCTGCGAAGTGTGTGCGAAGCATACTTTGGCTAGCACTTGCAGAGTCCAAGACGTACGAATATTCAGTGACCCGAAGGCAGTATTTACTTCGACAGTTGCTATCTTCGTATTTTCACTGAATCTTCACTGTGTACGAAGTCCTTCAAAGCTCCACGCGTGACTGTTTGGCTGAGCAAAGGTTCAAGTGCATTCAAGCTTCGGCCATTTAGTATTTTCGGCATCTGCGGACTTAGGTTCGGAGGTGGCTTGCTTCGAAGGCTATCCATGCAGGCTTCGCTTGTCCACTTCAATCATTGTTTCTACTGACTTCGAATCAGAGACCATATTTGAACAGTAATACTTTGTCTCAGTTTGCGTGTTTTTGAGTAGATGGTTATATTGATGATGCGTGAACTGCTTATGATTTGAATGATCTGATTAATCTGCATGTGAACACTGTTTTGGTGTCTTTTCAAACAAGGACACCGGTTGTTTTTAGGCTAGATTATTTTTAGCATTTTTCGTCTGTTTACTTTTGTTGTTTGTCTATTGAGGTGTGTTGGGTGTTGGGAGAAGGCCATTGATTCGCAAGAATTTTTAAGGCGCCCATTCACCCCCCTCTAGTTGCTACTTTCGGTCCTCCAAGTGGTATCAGAGGCTGGTTAGGGTTCTTTCATACCTTAACCCGTTCTAAACTCAGGTAGTGATCATGACTTTTTCTAGGAAGGTCCCGTCCTTGGAAGCTTATGGCTATAATTATTGGAAGACTCGCATGCGAGCCTATCTCATGAGCCAAAGATCGGACATTTGGGATATTTGTGTTCACGCTACTTTCACCATATTGCCTGTTGCGGAGCGTACATCTGCTGATATTTTCGCCCGGCATTAGAACAACAACAAAGCGGTGAACATTTTGTTTTCTGGTTTAGGTCCCACTGAATTTGAGCGTGTGAGCCATCTCTACACTTCTAGAGAGATCTGGGCTACCCTCCAGGCACACCATGAGGGGACAACCCAGGTCAAGGCTCGGCTCTATCAGACCTACCGGCGTGAATATGAAAATTTCACACAGAAGCCGGGTAAATATGTTGAAGTCTTGTTTGGTCGTTTTAATCGATCATCAACAAGCTTCGGGCCAACAAGGCCGAGGGAGTTCAGCTGGTCTCAGATCATGAGCAGGCACTCAAGGTTCTCCATACCTTAGACCATAAGATCTAGGATATCAAGGTATCCTCTATCATTGAGAGCACCTCTTACGATACCTTGACTATCACAAAGCTTTTTAGTAAGCTCAAGACCACAAAGGTTGATATCCAGTTGAGATCAAATCTCACTAGTTCTGGCTCAAAAACCCTGGCCCTTGCAACACCTTCTGCTGACTCCTCTTCTTTGAGATGTGCTGCATTCTCCCTGATGTCTATCACTGAGGACCAACTTGATTCGCTAGGAGATGATGATCTGTGTCTTTTTAACAACCGAGTGCATCGTGTCTATGATAAATGAATGTTCAAAAGACATGGCACAAAATCTGGATGCTTTGAGTGTGGTGATCCAGGTCACTTCATTGCTGACTGCCCCAAGCGCAATGGTCACAAGAAGGGTACCGGTGGTGGCTCCTACGACTCCGGCAAGCATGACAGCTCCTCCTTCACAAAGGGAAAGCCCAAGACAAGATTCTTTAGAAAGGCCCTAAAGGACTACCGACATGAGAACAAGAAGCGAGACAAGGCCTTCTTCGCCGAGATGGAGAGAAGCTACTCCAAGCGTTCTTCGTCTTCTTCCTCTTCATCGAGCTCAAGCGATGAGGAGATCGTGATCAGAAAGGGGAAGGACAAGGATGATTCGGCGGGCCTCTGCTTCATGGCCTTCGGGGACAGGCCGAAGAGCCACTCACATCACCGCCGAAGATCCCGCAAGAGCTTCTGCTCAATGGCTCTTGGGGATAAGGAAGAGAAGGGCTCCCCCGATGACTCCGCCGATGACGATGATGAAAAGGTATCTTCTTATGAACGCAAAATCATTGATTTACTTGAAGAGAACCATGAGGAGTTGAGATATCATTAGAAACTGCTTAGAGGGGCTAAGAAGAGGATTGATGAGCTTGAGAGTGAGCTTGTCGTGGCCAACAACAGGATTGAGAGTCTATCTTCTTCCCCTTGCTTGGGTGATAGCAGTGAGTGCCCAAATTGTGAGGTGTTACTGTGTGACCTGACGACTCTAAAGTCTAGGTACACAGAGAGGGTAGATGAGAGGGACGCTTTGGCCACTGAGCTTGAGAGCGCTCAGCTGGAGCTTAAAGATGCTCATGCCACTATCGTCGTGCCCTTTGTTGATTGCCCATCCCATCTAGCTAGTTTAGCTGAGCTGAAAGCCAAGGGTGATGAGCAGTTGGGCGAGTTGGAGAGAGTTAGAGCTGAATTGGGGAAGACTAGGCTAGAGCTTGAGACATTGTCAGTTCCACCCACTGTTTGTGAGAACTGCTTGTCTCTTAGATTGGAGTTGATCAATCTAAAAGCTGAGAAGTCTGTCTAAGTCGGTAGAGAGTGTGAGACCTACTTGTCTCAGGTGGAGGTACTAAGTTCCTTGAGAGAGGAGCTAGCTGATGTTCAGAATGAGAACTTTTACCTCCATCAGATCCTGAGTTGGGTGAGTGCCAGAGAGCCACAGCTCGGCATGATGATCCAGCAGTTTAAGAGGCAGGATGGGTTTGGGGTAGGTTACACCTACACCAAGGCTAATTTTGAGAGTGCCATTAGTCGAGCAGTGGAGTGGAGTAAGATGACTCTTGAACAGAGATATCCCAAAACTCACTCTACTGAGTCTTTCCAGGCTAGTCAGCCCAAGGAAGGAGTGTTTCAAGAACATCCTAAAGCTCCACCCAAGAAGCCCATCTAGGTCCCAAAGCCCAAACATCTCCACACTTCTCTAGACTCTCTACCTAGACCCTCTCACACCAAAGAGTCTACACCCAACACTACCAAGCCCAAGAACCCCAAGCCTCAACCACATCTCAAGAAGCCCACCTACCACTAGGAGTACTGTCAGAGAGACGGGCATCTTGAGGAGTTTTGCTTTAGGAGGAAGCGGGTTGAGAGAGTAGAGAGAACTCGTGGTGGGCAGGAGCAGTTCTACCAGCAGGGTGGTAGACTGAGAGTTCCTCGATGCGGGGAGAGGCTAGAGGCCAGGCCGCGTCGTGTAGGTTGTGGTAGAGGAGACGACATTCATGACCATGCTCTGGAGGGTGGTGTTCGCTCTAGCAGAGCTCTAGGTCATTTTGGATATGGCTCTGGACCTCATGGCCGAGACTTTAGGCAGAACTGAGGACCGTGCTTTGAGCCGCGCTTTGGTCCAGACTCTTATGATTCCTTCTGCTTTCCGTCTTTTGAGCAGATGGCTCGACACTGGTTTAGTTCTTTTGCTAAACCTAGTGCCGGACCATTTGCTCCCCCTTACGGCCACTGATCGTGCAAGATCGAGGACTGGAGGACGTGTGGATCATTGATTCAGGATGCTCTCGTCACATGACGGGACATCGCAGATGGTTCTCCAGTTTCTCTCCCCCGAGCTCTAAGGAATACATCACCTTCGAGAACAGTGGTCAAGGGAAGGGCTCTAGATCAAGTAGACCAAGGACGGCATCTTCATCCACCAGAGTAAGTACACGTGGGACATGCTGAAGAAGTACGACTTTGGTGGAGAGTTGAAGCCTCAGATGACCCCAATGGGTACATCTGGGGGCCTGGACAAGGACGAGAGCGGCATCAAGGTCAACGAGAGAGAGAGTATCGAGGGATGATCGGTTCGCTGCTGTACTTGACGGTGACGAGGCCAGACATTTAGTTTGCCGTAGGACTGCGCGCGCTTCCAGTCTTCACCACGCGTATTTCATCGGCAGGCTGTCAAGCGCATTTTCAGATACCTTACTTATGCGCCCGATCTAGGTCTTTATTATTCAGCATCATCATCTCTTGATTTATCTGGCTTTTTGGACGCTGACTTTGGTGGGTGCCGGTTGGATCGTAAGTCGACTTCCGGTACTTGCTAGTTTCTTGGTTCTTCTCTTGTCTCCTGGTCTTCTCTAAAGCAGTCTGGAGTTGCACTTTCTACCACTGAGGCTGAGTATGTAGCTGTTGCTCACATTTGGTTTGGATGATTTCCACATTGTGAGACTTTGGGTTATTCTTTCCTACCAGAGTTCCTCTGTTTTGTGACAGCACCAGTGCGATTAGTGTAGGGAAAAACCCTTGTATCCATTCAAAAACAAAACATATTGACGTGCGCTTTCACTTTCTGAGGGATCAATATGAGAAAGGTGTCATTGACCTTGTTCATGTTGATACCCATAATCAGTAGGCTAACATTTTCACCAAACCCCTAGATCAGTCTACTTTTGAGCGTTTACGAGGGGATTTGGGTGTTGTGTATCCTTTTTAGGATATTTTGAGTCAGTTTTCTTTCTTCTTTACTCTTTTTCTTGAGTCTTTTTGTGTGTGTTCATATCATGCATATTCACATATCACACTTTGAGCCTGCTTCTGTTATATGATTGATCTGCTTTACTTATTCTAGCTGGTACATGCTTTTGATTACTTGTCGATGATCATGCTTTGCTTCAGTTCACATGATATGTCTGATATCTGTCATATGCATGGCTTTTATGCTTTAAAATTAAAAAATGATCACCATTGCTTCTGGTAACTAGCATGTGTAGGCTGAGTGCTCTTGCTATCTTTTACATACCTAGTAGCTAGTTCCTCACTTAGATGCAGATATGCAACTTGGACATCTTTATGCTTTAACATGGAAATGTGCTATAAAAATGATAAAAATCAGAAAAAATGAAAAATCCATGGCTTTTTATGCTTGTTTTTGAAAAGATCCAGGTGGGTTTGTTTTTGTCACTGTTGGCGTAAAAGATTACGCTAACAGGTTTCTAAAGATTAGAAACTAACAAACGAAGTGTTTGTGAAGGAAACTATTCCAAGCCTCCGAAAGGATAAAAACTTAAAATAGTTCGAAAGTGTGTATTGAATAACTTGTATTCGGTCCCTATTACAGGGTAAAACGGGGGATATATATAGGCCCAAACATTAAGGAAAAGACCCTTTTACCCCTCTATTACAACCGACATAGTGGAAACTATTTGATACCCTTAATAGGGCTAAAATGGTAAAAGACTAATCTAATGAGAAAGAAGATAAGTCTTCAATCTTAGCTGGCAAGGAAGCTCTTGGAAGAGTTCAAGTTCGAAGATATACTCCGAATTGGAGTCCGTCATCATATTTTGAACTTGACTCAATGCATCCCCGGAGTCATATGCTGGAAATCTTGGACTTAATCACCAACCTTTGTCTTGTTACTGCAACAACCCTGAAGATGGAATATTTCCCCTCAACAGTAGCCCCTCGAATACGCTTCTCCGCTAAGTCTGCAATGTTAGGAGAGCAGTATACACAAGAAAAATAATCATGCGTAGGGGTTAGCAGATTTAAACTATCTCCGAATTACGTGGAGATGTAAACTTTGAATCAGTTCCTAAGAAAATTACATTCATAGCAACTTAGAACTAACTCGAAAAGTCCGAAAGCCTTTTTATACTTGGAAAAAATAGCCATTAACTTCTTTCTTCTAAAGGAAGTTACGCAATGCGTTAATTCTGGAACAAAGTAACGGTCAAGAATGCGAAATGACATAGGCAAACGGTAAAAAATCAGGGTCTGGGCTATAAATAGAGGGCCCAGACCCTTCTTGAGTACCTTTCCACTGCTTTCGTGCAAACAGACCATCACTCAAGCCCTAGCCTCCATTCTTCCTCCGAAGCAATCCATGAAATCTAATGGCGAAAACTAGCTTCAAAGGTCCTGGAGCGGCTTCAACTTTGGCCTGGCAGCAGGCTGCGGCAGCAGCGGCGGCTGCAACATTGGCGGCGATGACTCCGAGACCAACAATGGCTACAATGGCGATGGCGGCAGGAAATCCCCAAAATCTTGGCCCTCAAGACCTCTTCCCAGCGTCGACAAAGTACACGGACCAGTCTTATCAACTGGGCCCTTCAACCTGGGAAGGAAATCATTCCGTCACCGAGACCAGGAGAAGTAGTTGTCTTCGAAGCCTTCTTCGAAGCTGGTTTGGGGCTTCCGGCGGTTGACTTCTTGGCGGAGGTATTGGACGTGTTCCACGTCACTCTCCCCCAACTCTCTACAAATGCGGTAGCGCGTCTCGCCATCTTTGAATGGGCGTTGCGAGCCGAAGGTTGTGAAGGAAGGGTGGAGATCTTCGCAGCACTGCACAGAGCTTCGTGCCAACCAAAGACCTTCGTAGGCCCCGGAGGTGAGAAGATGGTAGTGGCCTTCGGAAGCATCAACTTCAGACTTTGGGACGAGTATGCTCTCCAGTTTCCTGCCAAGGCCATCAATGCCAGATGGTACACCAACTGGATCTTGAAGTGGTTTTACGCCGAAGTTGGGGCGAGTAGCCGCCTAGCTGGACCTTTGTAAGATATCAACTTCCGAAAGGAAGCCCTTGTGCACCCGGATCTAGGCCAACTCAAAGCTCGTCTGAGCTTGCTTCAAAAAATCAGTCTCCGCTTGAGTATGCGAGACTTAGCCGAAGAATTCCTCGGGCTTCAAATCCCTCCCCTGATCGCTAACTGGCCGATCACTTTCGAGGAAGATTCAGAAGGCGGTCTTCGGAAAATTTCTTCAACTTCGAGCCCTGCAGGTAACTTCGAAAACAACATATACCATGTATATTTATTCGAAGAGTTAACGAACTTAACTCATTTTTCAACTTCTTCAGCCCCTATAACTTCGGAGCAGATTGTACAGGCTTCGGAGAAGATTTTGGGCGTCCCAACTCCGACCGAGAAAGAATGGAGAATTAAATTGGTCGGTACTTGGGAGCGCTCCAACCGAGTATGGGGGCTACTCGAAGTTGCTCCACCCCCTCTGGTGGATTGGGTGCCTTCCGAGAAAGGGCCCAAAAAGAGAAAAGCCGAAGCTAGAACTTCGAGTTCTGCCAAGACTCCGCTCAAGAAGGTGGCCCGAAAGCCAAGAGCTCCTGCGCCTTCAAGATCAAGAGCTTCAATCTCCGATTCTTTGGAAGATGAAGGCAGGATGCTTGTGGGCCTGATTGACGAGGATGCAACCCAAAAAGATGCACATATTGATGATGCTGCGAGCGTGTCGGAGTCTCAAGTCAACCTTGAGCAAGTGAGGACTCCAGCTGCTCAAGAAATTTTACCTCAAGACGAAGCCCCTATGGACGAAAGCGGAGTCGAAGTTACTGCGGCTTCGATTCCGGGCGAAGTAACAACGGCTGCTCAAGAAGATGCTCCAACAGTCGAAGATTTGACCATTGACTCCGACGAAGACTTTGGAGTAGCCTTCGACCCGCCGAGCAGCCCAATGCTTACCCGTCGCCAAAATGTCGAATGTAAACTTCGCATAATTCTTTTGTTCTTTTTCCCTACAAAATTATACAATGTATAATACCTTTGTTTTTACAGGATCCACTTCCGTGGAAGAGGTCCATCCCGAAGATATAATTCCTGGACCTTCGACAACTTCGGAGCCAATTCCAGGAGCCACTCAAATGGGGCCTGGAAAAGGCAAAGGAAAGATGGACCCCCTCCCTGCTCCGAGCTCAGGATCAACTCCATCTAAGTCAACAGACGAGAGCCAATCTACTGAGGGGGGCCAGTCTACCGGGGCTCCAAAAACCACAGCTCAGCACTCCGGGCCTTCGCCAAGCAAAGATGACCAGTAAGCCTTGAGCATGCTCCCTCTTCTAGCTCCTTTCTTGGAGCAAAGAACTAGGCTTCGGACTTTGCTCGAGCCTTTGGATCGAGCTAGTCACGAAGTCGGGGAGACGGACTTGGTGGCTATCTTGAGCGAGGCGGAGAGTTCGGAGCTTAACGCTGCTATGGAGCGTGCAGCATACCAGGTATGAAGTATCTGCAAAACAACATCAAATTTATATACAAATAATTTCTCACCTTGGTTTTCTCTTTTCGCAGCAAACAGTCTTGGCCCGAGCTGCAAACATCTCAAATGAACGTGGAAGCGTTCGCCTTCGAGAGGAAAATGCAACTCTTCAACGAAATCTTTCTATCTCCGAAGGTCGAGTGGCCCACTTGGACAACATGGTTTCAACGGAACGTAGGGCCAGACAAGGCTTGGAAGCTGTGAACAAAGAGCTCGAAGCAGAAAAAATTGTGCTTCGAGCGGAAATCGAAAAGATGAGGGCGGAGCACGCTACTGCGGGGGCTGAACTTGTTAGGCTCCAAGAAGAAAAAGCCAAAACTGCCGAAGAAGCTAGCCAACTGCTCAATCAGAAGAATTCTTTAGCTACGGAGGCAGCTAGGCTCTCTGGAGTAGTAAGAGAGCTAACTTCGACGAAGGATGCATTAATTGAAGATAAGATGAAGTCGGAGAAGGTAGTTGCGGAGGTCATGGACCAATTGCTAGGCGTTCTGGAGTACTTCGGTACTACTGGGACGCTTCCTTCGGATGACAACATCTCCTTGCTGTGACAGTTGAAAAGGATCCAAGGAGCAGCGAAGCAAATGAAGACAGCAGGCATTCGGTACGGAGAAATCTCCGGACAAGTGGCTGCTATCGGCATACTTCGTTACTACGAAGATCTGGGCCAATCGATAACTCCGAGCGAGGGAGGGGTCCCATTACCTTTGATGACGACCAACTTCTTACTCCTCCCGAAGGTGTGGCCGCTGCTTTGCAAGCCTTTCAAACTTCATGGAGAGCCGAAGGTCGCTCTGCGATCAAGGCTTGGATTGACGAAGGAGTCAGCCCCCGCCAAACCCGCAGGTTTAGAATTATCTTAGGATCTTCAACTATGTAAAGCACTACGCTTTTGAACATTTATAAATGAAGATTTGCTTATCATGTTTTTAGGCTTTGCCTCATACGGAAGATGTCGAAGTGTTAGATGTTAACGATGAACTTCGCTTACTATGGGCTACCTTCGATATCTTAAAACTTCACAAGCGCCCTCGATTTCTAGTTCCTTGAGATAGCTCCGGAGCGATTACGTCTGAAGTAAGCAAAGATATATTATCTTGTATTAAAGAGGAAGAAAAAGAAATTAACTTGGAAACTTCATCTTCCGAAGACACTGTGTGGTCTGAAAACGAAGATGAAGCTCAAGGTAACAAGCCTGAAGAATTCGGAAGCTGGGAAAGGAGCCCCGAACGACTTCGAACTTGGGCAGAGCTTCAACAAGAGCAAAAAGACTTTAGAGCTTCGAAGGGAGGCAAGAGAATTAAACGCAAATTTGTTAGGACTCCCGGCACTGGAACTAGTCGTTCCAACCCTAGCTCTAGAGATCGAAGGGGTCTTCGATTCCTTCTTGGTATAGATACCAACTTCTCATGATGTAATCATATTTGTTCGAATAATAAATATCGATTTAAAATTGTCTCCTTATTTACTAGCCCCTCTTTGAGCGTAAGCAACTTCGAACTGTATTCAAAGATGGTTAGGCGCAAAGAAAAAACTTAGGAGTACAATTTTGGGGGTTCGGAGCCCCTCAGCAATTTAAAGATCGATTAAAATCTTATAAAATGTCTTCGACTATTTGTAATCTGAAGACTGGTAACTTAGTACCTTATGTTTTGAAAGAACTCTCTTGGGATAACATTCCAGACACTTTAGTGTCCTAGATGATTTGTCACTTTGGACTTTCTTAACAGACATTCGAAGCTCATGGCTCAAATTTTGTTATGTATTGGCCTCCTTCGGCTCTTTTTGCGAATTCTGTCAATTCAGTGGTTTGGAGTTTGTAGTGGTCTCTTTGGACTCTTTTTACGGATGCCTACAAGCCGGTGGCTTGGGCTCCGCATCATTTGGTCTCAGGCTCTTTTACGGATGTCTTCAAGCCGGTGGCTTGGACTCCGGATTATGTCAGCCCACCACCTCGGAAAATATGATTCAAATTAATGACACTTCCCTCTCGGTCAACTCCGCTATTCCAGTGCGTCCACTCGGAAGTGGGAAGTTTATGAGGGGTAGGCATTATCTGAACCATATGCTTTATTAATTCGGAAAGTGCTTACAAATGATTACAAGGAGCCCTTATGCGAAGTATCACTTTAGGTGCTCCGCATGCCATGTATGCGCTAACTCTTCACCTTCCAAATTAGCTAATTTAAAAGAACCAGGACGCCCTGAGCGAACAATCAAGTATGGACCTTCCCATTTATTTCCTAATTTTCTTGGTGCTATGATACTTCTCAAAATGAGATGACCCGGCCTAAGTTCATTAATCCTTACCTTCGGGTCGAACCAAGCCTTCGTTTGCTGCTGATACTTTGACAAATTTGCCACAGCTCGAAGTCTTGTCTCCTTTGTTAAATCCAGCGAAACTTGTCTTTCTCCTTCTATTTCCGGTTCGGTGCTGCGAAGTGATCCTCCTTTGAGCTCTGTTGGTGTCATAGCTTCATCTCCGAATAATAGTCTGAATGGAGTGAAACCCGTGGACCTCGTTTGAGTGGTTTGAATGGACCACAAAATCTTCGGAAGTTCCTCAGTCCCGAATCCTTTTGCCAATCCTACTATTCTTCGATTTAGCCCTGACAAAATATTACCATTGGCTCTTTCTACAGCTCCGTTAGATTGAGGGTGTCGCACTGCAGCAAAGCATAGCTGTATGCCTAGATCTTCGCAAAATTTCTTGAAAGGTTCTACGTCGAATTGTGTTCCATTGTCAACTGTGAGTTGTCTAGGCACTCCGAACCGGCAAATGATATTCTTCCAGAAAAATTTCTGTACATTGTTTGAAGTGATAGCTATTAGGGGCTCTGCTTCGACCCACTTCGAAAAATATTCAATTGCTACCACTGCGAACTTTATATTTCCTTTTTCTGTTGGGAAGGGACCAATAAGATCCATGCCCCATCTAGCCATGGGCCATATGGGAGCTATGACTTGAAGGCTGTTTGTGGGCGATGACTCCTTCGTCCCATCCACTGACATCCTTGGCATGTGCGGACCAAGCTCTCCGCATCAGCTACTATTGTAGGCCAATAAAGCCCCTGGCGAAGTGTTTTTCCTGCCAAAGCTCGAGGGGCTAGATGGCTACCACAAAGTCCTTCATGGATCTCTCGAAGAATTCCTTGACCTTCAGCTTGAGATATACATCGGAGCAAAGGGGAACATACTCCGGCCTTGTATAAAACACCGTTGATTATTTGATAATTCCGAATTCTAAGCTTTAACCTCGAAAGCCGTGGTCCTTCGGACATATTTGCTTCTCCATGCAACACTTCCATGATTGAACTTCGCCAATCTGTATTTGGAATGCAAAGGACTTCCGCAGATGGAATTTGTGGCACCGAAGGTATACTGAGTTCTTCATAAAAAGCTTCTTCGGGTATGTCCATGGCTCCGGCTGCAGCTTTTGCTAAGATGTCTGCTTGCATATTTTCTGCTCTAGGTATATTCCGAATGGAAATCCCTTTAAATGCTGCTTCAATCTTCCGGATTTCTTCTAAGTACTTTGCAAGCTGCGGATGTCAGACTTGGAAACTCTTGTCCACGTGCCCTGCTACAATCTGAGAATCTGTTTTAATAACAACTCTTGTAGCCCCTAGAGCATGTGCCTTGCGAAGTCCCAATAAAATTCCCTCATACTCCGCTGTATTATTGGTAGACTTAAACTTGAGTCTTGCGGAGTACAATGCCTTTTGCCTTGAGGGCGAAATTATCACAGCTCTGACACCTGCTCCAGATGCTTGAAAAGCTCCATCAGAGTAAATAGTCCAAATTTCTTCGCTTGGCTTCTCCGGAGCCCATGCTGCAGGGGGAGTCCACTCTGCCACAAAGTCAACCAATACTTGCAACTTAATTGTTGTTCTTGCCAGGAAAGATATGCCGAAGGGTGCTAACTCAACAGCCCACTTCCCAATTCTTCCAGTGGAATCCTTACTTCGAAGCATATCTCCTAAAGGATACGAAGTTGGTACCACAACATTATGTGCCAAAAAATAATGCCATAGCTTCCTCGAAGCCATTATCAAAGCATAAACGAATTTCTCAAGCTCGGAATATCTCGTTTTTGCTCCGGACAATGCTTCGGACACAAAGTAAACTGGATTTTGTACCAACTTCCCGTTGAAATCAACCTCTCTGACAAGAACTGCACTGACAGCAGAGCCAGTAGCTGCAAGGTAGAGGAGTAGGGTTTCGTCCGCAACAGGCACCGTGAGAGTAGCAAGGTTACTGAGATAATTTTTAATATCTTCGAAGCTATTTTGACACTCCAGTGTCCATGCAAAATCTTCGGACCCTTTCAATGCTTTGAAAATAGGCAAACTTCTCTCCGCAGACCTTGCCAGAAATCTACTAAGTGCTGCTAGATGACCGGTCAGCTTTTGCACTTGCTTTAAATTCTCTAGGGGAGCCATTTTCTGCAACGCAGTTATCTGAGTGGGGATAGCTTCGATTCCTCTGCTCGAAACTAGGTACCCTAACAATTTTCCAGCCTGCGCTCTGAAAATACATTTTTCGGGGTTGAGACGGATCCCACATGCCCGAAGGCTATTGAATGTTTCTGCTAAGTCTAGGCTATGTTGGTGCTTTAAAGCACTCTTTATTACAATATCATCCATATAGGCCTCTACATTACGACCTAATTGATGACCTAGAGCCTTAGCAATTAACCTTGAAAATGTAGCCCCGGCATTTCTTAAGCTAAAAGGCATTCTTACATAACAAAAGACTCCTGAAGGAGTTACGAAGCTTGTCTTGATTTCATCTTCGCGCTTCAACCAAATTTGATGATAGCCGGAATACGCGTCGAGGAAGCTTAATAACTTCGAACCAGTAGTGGAGTCGACCAACTGATCAATTTGGGGCATGGGGTAGGGGTCGCGGGGGCATGCTTTATTCAGAGATGTAAAATCAATACACATGCGCCACTTCCCTGAAGATTTCTTCTTAACGAAGACTGGGTTGGCTAACCACTCCGTATGAGCCACTTCCCTGATATTCCCAGCCTTCAGCAACTTTTCAACTTCGTCTTTAGCAAGGACAACTCTCTCCGCAGACATCTTCCGAAGTCCTTGCCTAACAGGCCGAGCCTTCAGGTTTACAAGTAGACTGTGTTCAATAATGTCCCAACTGACTCCGGTGATGTCTTCATCAGACCAAGCAAAGACATCCAAATTTTTCTCAACTACTTTTTCTAAGGAGGCAGCAACTTCTGGAGGCAAGTCTTTACCAAATTGAAATGAATATTCCTTGCCATCTTTGACAATAACCTTCGTTGCAATCTTTCCTTCAGGACTTGGTCTTGGGAAGGATCTTTTCGAGGATTCGCTAGAAGCAGAAAAATTCTCCGGATCATCTTGCACACTGTTCACCTGTCTCGGATCAAGAGGAGGGCCATGACCATACTCTGCTCTTCGTGCGATGGCCTGATCTCCGAAAACAGTGAGCACTCCGGCTTGTGTGGGCATCTTCATACATAAGTAATTATGATGCGCCACAGCTCCGAATTGATTTAACATGCCTCTTCCGAAGATGACATTATATGGATATGGAGCATCTACAACATCAAAGATCACTTCCTTTGTTCTGGCCATTGGCCCTTCTCCGAAAGTAACTTCCAGGTCAATTTGGCCGAGGGCATCAAGAGGGGGTCCTGCAAATCCTTGCAAAGGACGGGCTGCTGGGAGAAGATACTTTCTGGAGATGCAGAGTTGGTCAAAATCTTGGACAAAAATAATATCCGTCGAACTCCCTCCATCAACTAGCACTCTCCGAACCTCAGTTCCTGCTATGTCGGCAGTAATGACAAGTGGGTCTGCATGTGGAAATTTAACACCAACTGCATCATCTGCGGAAAAAGATATTGGCACATGGGACCATTCGGGCATAGCAGCTGCAGATGAAGAGGTTCCAATATGGCCCACTTCTCTGACATATTCTCTTCTCTGCCTCTTGGACATACTTCCAAGGGTCCCTCCTCCGGAGATGGGGAGGACTACTCTTTTTCCACGATCTTGCCCCTCTTCTCGCTTCGGAGGTGGCATAATATTGACCACCAAAGGGTGTCTTGCTGAATCGAAGTTTTCTATCCGCGCCATAGCCTGGACAGGCTCCGGATGCACTTCAGCTAGAACTCGGTCAATAGTGCCTCGACCCGAAGTTCTTTCCAGATATTCTCCTCTCAGAGCAAGTATAGCCTTGCACGCATCAGTTGCGTGGCTTCGTTTTTCACCATGGATACAGCAGAAAAAGGTCTGGCCTTTGCTAGCCGGTTTCCCTGGCGGCCTCCAGCTGCTGGTCTTGCTTCCTGATGGTTGCGGAGCTCTTTGGGCAAACTTCTGCGGGTGTGCAATGTTTAGAACTTCCGAACGAGGATGCTTTTGCCCCCTACGCCTGTCATGCTGAACTTCGAAGCTAGGCCCTTGCGGCTGTGCTGAAGTTTTTACTTCCAATTTCACTTCTTGCAGTATCGACGGGGTTGTAGCAGTTCTTCGAAGCCATCCTTCTTCTGACCTTGCATACTCTTTGAAATATGACATCAACTGAGAAACAGAAGATATGCTTTCCAGTGGAGTTTATCAAGGAGGCCTGGATGAATGACTCCTTCTCGAGCTGCGTCAACTACTGAAGACGTAGTTAACCCTCGAATCTGCGACTTCGTATGAGCGAAGCGCTTGAAATATTGCCTCAATGTCTCTCCAGGGAGCTGCTTCACCTGGAAAAGACTTCCTATTGACATTGGGGGCATGAAGGTGCTTTTGAAATTGCTTACGAACTTCTTCTTCAGCTGCCCCCATGAATTAATTGATCCTGGCTTCAGAGACCAGAACCACCATAATGCCACCCTTTGAAGAGCTAGGGGAAAGCATTTTGCCATAGTGTCCCGCACTCCCCCACTAGCTTCAATTTCTAGAGCATAAGAACAGACAAATTCTCTAGGATCTTCATCTCCGGCTGTTGGGGGAAAATATCTCATCTTCGGGGTTATTGCCGAAGCAATATAAAGGCAGACAGCGGATTCGAAGGTTCCCAGACGATCACCTTCGAAGATACCCGGAGTCAAGTTCAAAGTACGAAGATGGACATTGGTTCGGAGTACATCTTCGTACTAAGGCCTTTCAAGATCTTTTCTGCCAGCTAAGATGGAAGACTTATCTTCTTTCTCATTAGATTAGTCTTTTACCATTTTAGCCCTATCAAGGGTACCGAATAGTTTCCACTATGTCGGTTGTAACAGAGGGGTAAATAGGTCTTTTCCTTAATGTTTGGGCCATAAATACCCCCCGTTTCACCCTGTAATAGGGACCGAATACCAGTTATTCAATACACACATTCGAACTATTCTAAGTTATTATCCTTTCGGAGGCTTAGAACAGTTCTCTTCGCAAACACTTCGTTTGTTAGTTTCTCTTCTACATAAACCTGTTAGCGTAATCTTTTACGCCAACAGTTGGCGCCGTCCGTGGGGAACCTAGTCCGAAAAACTTCGTTCTCTACCAACTTCTTACATCATGCCTCCTAAGCAGAGCGCACCCCGCAATCCCACTCGAAGGTCCTCTCGGATCTCCGGAGAGATACCCTTCGACACAGTTGAAGTCGGAGGGCCTTCGACTTTCCCTCCACATACTCCGGAAGGGGCTTCCATCCCTCGCTCATACGAAGCTTCTCCGCCAACCCCTTCCATACTCCGACCGCCCAGAGTCCCTTCTCCACCCTCCATCCCAATTCGAACTGATCCTACCAGTTCTCAAGACCCGGAAGATCCTTCCGGAGGAAATGAAAATAATCTTGGAGATATGGCCACTCAAATGGCCAACCTTCAAGCTGAAGTGGCAAGGTGGTGACAGGAAGCTGCGAGCAGGCTTCGCTCTCAAGCCACCCCAATCATCCCAGAAGTGCCCCAAAGATGATGATCTCGATTATCCCGAAGCCCCGGAGAACGCCTCCTTCCATAATGAATCTCCGCTGCATCCTGAGCTGAAGAAGGTTCGCTTTGATCCAAAGTTTAAAACTTCGAAGCTCTGTAAGTATGCCGGAGATGAAGATCCCGGAGAGTTCGTTCGTTCTTATGCCCTAGCAATTGAGGCTAGTGGAGGAGTTCGAGACACCATGGCGAAGTGCTTCCCTTTAGCTCTTCAAGGAGTGGCATTGAGATGGTTCTGGTCCTTGAAGCCAGGATCAATCAATTCATGGTCGCAGCTGAAGAAGAAGTTTATAAGAAACTTTCAGGGCACCTTCGTGCCTCCTATGTCAACAGGAAGCCTTTTCCAGGTGAAACAGCTCCCCGGAGAAACATTGAGGCAGTACTTTAAGCGCTTCGCTCATACGAAGTCGCAAATTCGGGGGCTGTCCGCATCTTCAGTGGTTGATGCAGCTCGGGAAGGCGTCAGTCATCAAGGCCTTCTGGATAAGCTTCATAGGAAAAGCATCTCCTCGGTCTCTCAGTTGATGTCATACTTCGAGGAGTATGCGAGGTCAGAAGAGGGTTGGCTTCGGAGGACTGCTGCTACTTCATCCATATTGCAAGAAGTCAAAGTAGAAGTGAAAACTTCGGCACAGCCGCAGGAACAAGGCCAGTGGCTGGAGGCCACCAGGGAAAACAGCTGGCAAGGGCCAAC